>JAHREE010000218.1:955725-1040115 GCA_033628505.1 Tringa tobata
GAGACAGGCGGGAAGGTCCCCGCGCCGCCGCGGGGCCGGGCCGTGGGGAGCCCCCGCCTGCCCCGGTGGATCTTCCCCCACACACACCGGGAGAAAGGGAACCCTGAGGGGAGAGGGAGGGGAGCGAGGTGTACAAGGCTCCCCCTTAGACCGGGGGGTCAGACCGAAGCCCAGCGGCCCTGCTGCCGGTCCGGGGGGAGCAGGGGGTCGCTGGTGAAGGGAGCGTGGGCAGCCCTGGCGGTGTCGGTTATATCCACGGGGTTTTGGGCGTGGAAAGCGGCGGTCGGTACCGCTTTGGTGGTGGTGAATTCCCAGAGACGTGGTCTGGTCATGCTTACGGAAAAAAAAAAAAAAAAAAAGAAACAAACACAAAAACCTGGCTAGCCCTAGCTGTGACCTTTTCCCCTACGTACAGGCAGAGATTAATGTTTCTTTGATCCATGCTAAGGCACTCCAAATTTGCTTTCTGTAAATCATATAACTGGAGTGTTTCCAACCAATTAATGACGAAGATCTCTGTTCTCAGTTGTTGTTTGTTTGGTTGGTTGGGCTTTTTTCCCCCAGCAATTCAGTCTCTGCCGTTTCTGCTCTCATAGCCTTGGAGCCGGACCCATTTCTTAGTATAATCTGTTCAGGAGATTGCTCTGCTTCCTATCTGATATTTTTTTGCCTGATCCAGCTGATGTGCTCCCACATCCACTGCTTTAGAAGGTATGAAGCCACTGTGCTTGTTCCTTCTTTCATGATAAAATTGGTTTGATTCATCTTGCTTTTCCAGGCAAGACTTCTGACTTGTTAGGCAAGAGCTGGTTTGGGCTTTTTTTTGTGTTTGTTTTTCCCCTTAAGACCAATGAAAGATTAGCATTTAGTTTCTAGGGAGAGAAGAGGGATAGAGTCATATTTCCATTACAGGTTGGTATGCATTCTTACGCCTGCGAGCAGCTTATTTTGGCTTTTCTGTTGGGGCTGCATCTGTGACCTGTGCCACCCGTTCTCAGGCACTGGGGTGAAGTCAGAGATGCTCCTTTCAGCCCAGTTCACCATTCAAGGCCATTAAGGAATCTCCTATCTCAGGGACCCAGCGAGAGCTGTGAAGGAATCTTTGGAGCTGGTACAGACCAAAATAAGGCAACTAGGTTTCTTTGGAAGTAACAGCTTTTACTATGAGTGTTTATCTGCATGGATCCTGCGGGTGGTGGTAAGAATGGCCAAGTTTGTGTGCCCCCAGTGTCTCTTGAGCTGCTTGTATCTTCCCAGCAGTCCAGCATTAGAGCTCCAGCAGTGGTGCTGTGTCTCGTGACCGACAGCAAGGCTGTTCTGGTCCAGGTTCTGCTGGTTAATCTGAATCCTGCTGTCAGAGGAAGCAAACCAGCAGGTGCCGCAGAGGCCACATTGCTGGCTTGCCCCGGAATCCAGTTGCATGCCAGCCCCTGTCACACATTTGGACTATCGGAGAGACTTGGTTCACAGCCATTTTCTCTCTACAGAGGTGTTTTGGCACACCTTTCTTACCCTCAGCTCCCCACAGAAAGTATCTTCTGCGGCTGCTGCTAGAGTGGTAATTGACTCCCTACGGCAGTGGGATTCAAGTTGTTAAGTAAAGGCTGCAGTGCTGCTTTAACAAATCATGTTTTGGGATTAGTAATTTCATTTGGGAGTGATGTTGAGTGAGTGTATGATGTCGGCCTCTAATTGGCTTCCTTTTAAATCTCGGAGATAGGCACATTCTTCAGACATGCAGTCTTCTCTCCCATTTGTATGTTGCTGATGTTTCATTGACCATCCTAATAAAACCAGCATCCCTTTTACATGTCAAGCACTGTGTATCTTCTTGGAAAGCATCCTAAAATTGGGAAACTTCTGGAATGGTTCCTTCTCCAAAGTGCTGGAAAAAAGGCATTTTAAAGTCCTTGCCTTACCAGAGAAATGTCATGGTGAAGGGCAGCCTGGGCCATGGAGATTTTGCATAAATCCTGGAGGGTCATTTGGAATTTTTAAGTTGTGTTGCCAGTAAGTGAAGGGGGGGGGGGGGTAGGGGGGAAGCCATGTTAACTCTTCGTGGTAGAATCAGTCATAAACCAGCATGAATTCTGAACCAGCTTTGAAAATTGCAAGCTGTAGGCACACTGTAATTTTCTTACCAACGAGGTGGGACTGAAGCAGCTGGCCCTGCTCTACCCTTAGTCCCCTCAGCCCTGGTGATTATCGGTGATAGAATAACCCCACAGACAAAACTTATATGCAGTTCCAATGGGATTTATGCAAGCAAAGCCACTTTACTGTACTTTTCTGTACGTACCTGCTTTTTGCTGCTACCTTTGAAGCCATTTGGAACATTCAGTTCTTTCCTCTCCTGTGCATCTTACATTAGATCCATATTAGATCCCCTATAGGGCAGAATCAAGGTTGGGTGTGCGTTGTCTGTGGTAGGCATTAGTACTTTTCTGCTGGGAGCGGGCCAATTTGATTAATATTGAGAAAGATTCTTTCAAAGGTAGATAATCAACCCAAGCCTTAAGTGTGTATCAGCCTCTTGATGTCAGAGTCATAATGGGTAGTGCTGCTATCAGAGCCACATTTACAAAGCTGTACAAGAGATGTGCTGCGAAGGAGCAAAACCCAGTGATACTAGTGCTTATGCTTATTACTAGTAGAGCTGACACAGCCAAGCAGGGAGAGAGCTTGAGACTGTCACTGAAAACAGATGCTTCTTTCTTTGGTTTCAGCTTTTTTACATGGTGGGCAAATTTAATACCCCATGCGTAGTCTAGATGAGACAGTTCTACCTTTTCTTCTAAATCTAGATGAATGATTTTAGCAGGGTTCTGTCTAGAGGAATACTCTTGCTGTCCTGATGATGCAAAAGATTCCAGCTACCTTCATACATGTCATTTGTCATGGATCCATGGGGAAGCATGAACGTAAATGCATGTCTAAGAATACTTATCTTCTGATCTTCAGAATGAGCGTTTTCCATTTGGGGACAAATAAGACAGTATTAAAAAAGGCAAATTTCACTTTGAATGCTAAGCCAATAAAACAAAACTTGTATTTGAGTATGAAAATATACCTGAAAAAAAAATTTGAAAAAATTGTTACCAAAAATACTTTGGTATCATTTGTTGTCACTGTGTTTTTTCCTTAAACAGCTTCTTCTCACAGTCGATATTTGTGAAATTTTTGTTGTATTATCACATAGTGTTAGCCTTACTTTATCCTAAACTGCAGGCTTGAATGGAAGATGTTATGCTAAAAACCTTCAAGCAGGTCTGAGAACTAAAATTGACAGTATAACCTTTTTTTTTTAAATTGGCTTTCTTCTTCTCAATACAGATTTGTTTCAGACTATTTCAAGAACTTGATAAGGCCAGGTTTTAACGATAGGTGAATTTTCCTGAGCTTCCTTTAGAATATCATTCTATAGCCTTGTAGCTTGTAACCATTAAACTTTTTTTTTCCTGTTTAGAAGTCTTATATTTTCCATTGCCTAATTTTATGTTACTGCTTATCATTATAATATATATCTTTACACAGCATTCTGAGTTTCAATTTATTATCTTTTAATAGTTTTGTCCTATTCCTTTTAGTCTTCCTTTAGTCAAGTTCTGTGTATTCAACTTACTTGATTATTTTTTTTATAAATAAAATTTAATTTTCCACTTGTCTTGCAAACACAGCGACTTGTGTTGTTGGGGTTTTGGGTTGGTTTTACTAGTTGCAATCAGTGGGGTATGACCCTACTTTTTTTTTCTCTTCCTGAAATTGTTACCAAAGAGAAACCGATTTAGCCTTATAAATTCAGGTAGCTTAGATAAGCATATAAAACTCATCCTAGACTAAGTAATTACTGCAAAGCCTGGGATCAGATAGGATCTAACCCCAAAAAGTTTTCAGAGAAGTGGCATTAAAATAACTGGATCTCAGCTTTTTTTATGTATATTTTAGGACTTGGACTGAGGATGCCTATTTTTCTAAAATTTGCAGAGGCAGCTGCCTGCCTTTGAAACTGTCTAGCACCTTTTAGAAATCTGTACTTTGGCTTCCCCAGCACCAGAACACAGTGAAACTACATCCCTTTGCAGAACGATGACCTCTAAAAGAAGCTGCATTCTGGCTTCTCTTGGCCCATCTTCAAAGACAGCCTCCTTTTCATTGTCCGGCCATCGGGGAAACCCAGAGGATAGCCTTTGAAGCTTCCTAGGGATTTTTGTATTCCCCACCACCCCTTCAGTCATCCAAATCCCTTGCTGTTTCCTGCCTCGGGAGTTGGAACCGCAGTGAATGGCAGTGTACCATCCAGGGGAAGAATAGTTCATGGGGAATTGCAAAGAAATCTAACTGTGTGGAGTGAATGTGGGTACTGGGAGACTAAGTTCACGAATATTTGTGAAGTACTTTGGTTTTTCCAAAGAAAGTTATGATAGAAGTGCACAGGAAGATTATTTTCAGAGGAAAAAATAATCTCTTTGAGGACCATCTGTGCTGTGACAGCGGAAGTGAGTCGATTAATGATGGAGAGGGTGCAAGGCACCTGAATATAAGATAAGGAGGCTTTTGTCATTAAAATCAAATTAAACTGTATATTTGATACATGCTTTTCCTTTAGTATTACCGGCCTTAGATTGAAAGGTCTTCTAGGCAATGAGTTATCTCCATATGCATTTAACTGTGTTTAACAGAGCAGGACCTCTCCTATTTGGTACCTTGGGGGGAATATTCAATCTAACATGGAGAAAGCTGCTTAAAATAAACATGTAAAAATTACAGCTGTAATAAGGTAATACATACGAGAATTCAAACAGATTTACAGTTCTTATATATCCTTCCTGATGTGCTACGTTGCTTCTTTCACTTAAGGTAGGATTCTGGTCAGAACCAAAAACTTGTCTCAGCTCCAGGCCTTTAAATTTATTCCATCTCTTGGGTATCTCAGCTGGCCTGTCAAGACCCAAAGAACACAGAAAACACCCTCTAGCATACAAAAGCTAAGGTAGTTTACCTGTGGTTGGTTGTGGCTTTTTTTTCTTTCTTTTTTCTTGAACTTAATCCTCGAGATGCTGGTAGCAGCAGCCAGCAGCAGCAGCCATCCACTTGATTCCTGATAACACCAGAGCACCCAGGGAAGTGCTGGGAGAGACTTCTCAGCGTCACTCCAGCCCCCCGGGCCATGAAGACAGGAGTCCTCTGCATTCACCAACACAACAGGTCTGAGGTGACCTTTGCTTATCATGCCAGGGAAAAAAATAATAATCCTCGCTTGTCAGGATGGCCAGAGATAAGAATGGGACAGTTTGAGAGGGATCACTGGTAGGAGTCCACCCTGGTTTTCTGTAGCTTTCTCTTCTTGTAGCCCCAGGAAGGGGTTAATGCAGTCCTTGGCATTAATACCTGTAACACACAAATGTTGCCATGCAGGCTCTCCTCCTCATGACAGGAACAGAACTAGGATACTCCTCACTGCTTCTTAAAGCCCTTTTAAACAATCTTTCCACTGGCTGTTACATCCCTGGGAGGGAAGCTTTCCAGGGGTGGCAGTGCCCTGCCTGTACCCACTGGCCTGAGACATCCCCCCTCACTGTTCCAGCCATTTCTTTTGTTTGTTCCTCCATGCATTCCTTCTTGCCTATGCTACCAAGTTTCAGTAGCCCAGAAATCATATCCTTCCCAAAGCCCTGGACCCTCTCGCACATCTCATAGCATAGCAACGTAACTCCATTACCATGGATCCCAGACACAGGCGTGCAGAATTTATCTAACTAATCGAGCAGCTAAGGGACACCAATTCCAGCTACAGTCAGCTTGGAGGATAAAGCAGTTACAGCTCAAAGATATCCTACAAGCACTTCTCAAGAGAGGCAAAACAGTGGGGTGTATTTTTCTTTCTTTTCTTTTCTTTTTTAATGGCCAGTGTAATGGGTATAGCCTTGGTAAACAAGAGGACAGAATTATTCATTCATCCCTAAATTGCTTCCCACTGAGGTATCACACCTGCATGTGGTATTTGAGAGCTGGGAGCTCTTTCTTTAAAATATTGCAACTCTGTAGAACTGTATTATCCGGCTTTTAGTCTAAACGTGATTATTATGCATTGCCATCTTTTGCCCAAAATCAAAATACACTCTAAAAGAAAGATGCTCTTGGTTGCTGTCTGCAAAGCAACTGGCATGACTGGTGTCAAATGGAATATAGACCAGTTGGTCTGTCTTTTGCCACTTAGCAGTTAATGAAAACTTACCAAATCTCAGCTAATTGGAAATTTCTATAAAAGCCATCTATAATGCACAGACATAGGTGTTCTAGAGTAAAACAAACCTGATACAGCCTCTTTCATCCAGGGAATAAATCTGTCCATCTGTATTGCCTGACTTGAAGCACCTTTGGCAAGGTGTTTGGGACTATTTTATTGACCATGTTATTCAAAAGATACAGATAAAATGAAGTGAGAGGCTTTTTTTTTCTACTTTTACACACACATTGAAGCCCTGATATAATGCTTTTTTGTTACAGAGAACTTGAATGGATGCCACCATGGGCAAATGTGTCTTGTACCAACTTGCAGAAAAAGAATGTCTTGGTTTAGAAATATTTCAAACAGGGAGAAAGGAGACTTAAAACATGGCTTTGGAAAGCACAGAAGGATAATTCTTACTGAGTTGAGATTACATTGAGTTTCTCATTAAGAAAATTTTAGAACTGATTTGAGACCAGCTTTTAACGAACCTTGAATTACAAGTGTAACCTTTTTTCATAACAACAGTCTTCACCAAACAGTGCTGTTTTGGTCAGCAATGAATTCTTTTGTTGTTGGAGATGGCTTTCAATTTCATGATGTTGCAATCGGAAAGCCTCTAGCGTTTTGGGATCAGTTCTAATATTTTCCTGTTGGTAAGCCATTTTTAAGGCAATATACGGTTTATGGTTATTTTCCAAACATGAGTCCAAATTAAAAAGTCCAAGAAAGTCCATCTTGTAATTCAGGCTGACACTAAGCATACACTTCTCCAGGTTTGGCAGAGCGTGTTGTCTACACTGGTGGCACGATGAATGTAATGTTTTCTCTGATATTCTCCTCTCCTTCCCTCCTTTGAGGTGTTTCTATTTTCTGTTATTTCTCTTTTCCTAGGGCCTTGACACTGTTACGTGCATTAATGTTGGCCGGTTTGTCTGAGTTGTGAATACACAGCTGACAGTGATTTCTGTAACTGGGGTCTTGAAGGAAGATGAAACTTTCAGTGTAAAGGAGACCAAAAAATCAGGCTTTTAACTATTAGATTCATTCCATTTACTTTCAAGGCATTGCAGGTTTTTTATTATTTTATTTTCCTTGATCAATTCTTATTTTTCTTCACGTCTTCCATTTCAAGTCCTCTTCATCTTGCCTTTTCCTTCAGAAAAAGTTAACAATATGTTTTTCTTGACATTTCTACTTAGATATTCAGAACGGCTTTCCTCAGCTGGCCGAGGGAAAAAAGCCAAAACTACTCATTTGCCCTGACAAGTGTTTTCACTCTCCGTGTTGTCAATGATTGGTTGTGCTCTGTGCTTGACTTCTGCAGCAGCTAATAAGTAACTCCTGATTCCAGAGTAACTCCTGATTCCAAAGGTTGACAGATATCATTTGAGCTCTCATTTCGGAGGTAAGTGACAGCCCTTTAACCCAATTATAGTCCAGTGCAGCATAATTGGACTCAGTTTTGAGTCCCCGACCAGCTACTTCAGTTAATTTATGGGGAATGGGACAGTGTTCCTTTTTCAAGGGGAATTAGGGTTTGTTATGCTTTAATTTATACACTGTTTGGAATGATCCAGCCTGTTTCCACCACAGCACCAATTTTTCCATTGCTGCATCTGCTCGTTGTTTCCTAACTCCCTTTTTTATACTGAATTCTATTACTTGTGCGTTAACATGTTTTACAATAGTTTGCACTGAGATGTTTGGAGTTTTTACTTCTGTCTAGTTAGCCGGACACTTTTGTCACAGTGTCCCTCTAATTAACATGGCCAATTTTGCTATAATATCAGTTACTTTTGGGGAGTATGTTACTGTAATTGTGACCATCGTCTAAATCCCTTCTCACAGTGGCAGCAATCCAGCAGACCACTGCCTCTAGCACCAAACTTTCCTGTAATTCTGACATCGTAGTGAATTCCTCCCCAACTGGCAATAAGAAGGTTCTTACCCGGCTTTTTCTCTGCTTGAATTCTCTGTTTTCTGGATTGTGAAATTATCCTCTGCATAATTCAAGAACCGTTTCATGATCTATGTTTAGCAGAATTTGTTACCCAACAGATGCCTGGACAGTTAATGACCTCTGTAAGTACAGCCCTGTGATTTCTTGCTACTGATGATCCAAGAATTTTTAATCTCTTCTGCTACAAGTCAGCACTAGGGCAGCATGTCACCTCTTATTAAAATACAAAAGCATAAAATGTGTATAATTTTTCCCTTCAGAATAGTTACGCCTAGTCAGAAGTGGTGTTTCTCCCTCACTCTCTTTTGAATCTTTATGTTTGTGAATGTATGCATACATGAATGCACATAGTTCCGTATTTTTCTGGCCAAAACCACAGGACATGAATAAAACCCCCTGAAATTAATCAAAATATAACTTCAAAGAAAAAGTACTTCTGTAAATACAAGTCAGAACTAACACTGCTAGTCATCACGCTGGGGAAGGAGTAGATGCCTAGAAAGGTCCATGATAGGAAAGCCTCTTCAACTGTCACTTTTACACATATGGCAAATGTAGTCTTAGAAGAGGATTTGGAGGCACTGGAGCCAGATCATTACCCCCAGCCAGTGATGTGTTCACAGTATAAAATCATGCTGCAGCTGCACAACCATTCCCTCTTTCCTCCTCCCCATTCAGATGAGGATTGGGCCCATCCCTCCGTAAGAAAGTTGTCCCAGTTTCTCTTGTGTTTTTTCTCTCCTTTCAGTTACCAGCACTTGGGAGAGGAAAAGTAACAGGCAGGATTGTATCAAAGAGAAGGTAAGAGAGTCCCTGACATCTAGCACTCCTCTTGCAGGAGGAGTAGAGGAATTGAACACTGATCAATATGGGTCTGGTCAGAGATCCCTATGGGGGGATTCTGCAAGCCAGATGCCGAATTCCCTAGAACATAAATCTGCACCATGAAGTGCTTGAGAGGATGGGTCATACTTCGCTGCGTGCTGCTGTGAAGGAGAGAAGCTGGACGGCCTGCACACAAGTGCTCCTGTAGCAGTCAGGCTCCCGGCAGCTGCCTGGAATTCCCACCACATAGCTCCTGAATGCCAAGAAGTTTGCTAGATGTCTTCTTCCTACGGTGGAATAGTGGCCAAACTGGGGGACTGGAAGGTACCCTGTTTCTTGTCATGGTTCAGTGAAAAATAAATATTGTCCTAGTTCACTCCTATTACTGGGAACTGATCTAAACACACCAGACAAGTTCTTTTGACTTCAAGAGCATCACTTGGCCTCATATGGAGCCTTTAGAGCACCTTTCTTTTTGAGACTCATACCTGATTTAGAGCCTCTCTGCAAAAATTGTCCTGTGCTCATATTAAGCATACAATGCAGAGGCTCTTCTGGGGCCAGTTAGCCTGAACATAAGGGGCTAATCAAAGCTACTGGGAATGTCAGACCCTTTTTTTCCTTTTCTTTTTTTTTTTTTTTCAGTCAGTTCCAGATGGTCTGACTCGGAGGTTTTCTTTGTTTTCCCATTTGGAGTTTCCTCATCCACTGTCAGAGGTACACAATGTACGTTCACCAGTTCCTCAGTCTTAACAGAGGTATTTAAACTATCTTGTCAGAGAATATTTTTACACAAGGAGGTCACCAAGTTACAGGTGAGGACATGAGTGAATAATTGGTTTTCTCCTCCAAATGTGTGTGGCCTCTTGTCTCTAGAGCATGCACTGTTTTACAAATAGGGTATTTCTCCCACTTGCATGAATTTTCTCATTTGGTGGCTGTCCTGAATTGGGCCAGTGCTTCCACACCCACTCTTGTCCCAAAGGACATCTCCCCAAAGGAGCTAAACCTGAGTCAGATATGGTCTGTCTTCAAAATCAAAGGGCACTCCATAGATTCTGACTGCAGACATATGGGCCTACTACTGTGCAAGATGTTCAAAGCAAATCAGACATTCTGGCTGTGATCTATCTAGAACAAAAATGATGCTTATCAGGAATGGCCATGAGGTAATAGGGGAACCAAATGCTCCACAGCACCATCTGTGAATAGTGCCCGTCTAAATGGGGCGTCACAGGGACGTACATACGTGCTCACAGGCTGAGGAGCCCTTTCCTACAGTGATGGCCAGAAATGCTGACTTACCTGCTAAAGTGAAGGTGACTCATAACATTTGCACAGAATAAGACATGAAAAAGTTTGATTAGACAATCTGGGATTTTTTGTAACTCTTCGAACAGCCCTATGGTACTGAGTCATAAGTCCCTGTATACACTGAAACTTCTGCAATTTTGCTCTCAAGCTGCTTCTCAGGAATTGTTTTCCACAGAAAGGATGAATTCAGCCACCCTGCTTCAGGAACCAGAAGTTTCTAAAGCAATCTTTAATCACAGGTTTGTGTCAACAAAAATTGGCAGCTTTAGTGAGGGTCTACCTATTTTTTTAAAGACTCAGATGCTTCTTTTGTACAATACGAAGCTTTCCATGTAATTGCAGTAAGGGGTAATCTATAAAATGGCTTGACTTCAAGAAAACAGCCCAGCTCCAAAAACTTCCTATGGAAAAGTGCATACTGAAATGATGCCAAAGCTTTGTTAGCAGTAGCACTGTTAGGATCTTTTGGCCGTAAGTTGTATCAGACTTTTTTGTTTTTCTTGTAAAATCATAGAATGGTTAGAGTTGGAAGGGACCTTAAAGATCATTGAGTTCCAACTCCCCTGCCAAAATATTCCTTCATTCCTACTTCCAGTATTAGCCAGCAAAAAATGAGTGTTTAATAGTAGTTTTCTTGTTTGATTTTCTCTTTATATGCTCAGAATCTAGAGTTACAGAACGGTTTGGGTTGGAAGTGACCTTTAAAGACCATCTAGTCCAATCCCCCTGCCATGCGCAGGAACATCTTCAACTAGATCAGGTTGCTCAAAGCCCCATCCAGCCTGGCCTTGAACACCTTCAAGGATGTGGCATCTGCAGCTTCTCTGGGCAACCTGTTCCAGTGTCTCACCACCCTCCTCATAAAAAAAAAATAAAATAATTCTTTGTATGTCCAATCTAAACCTACCCTCTTTCAGTTAAAACCATTGCCCCTTGTCCTATCACTACAGGCCTTGGTAAAAAGTCTCTCTCCATCTTTCTCATATGCTCCCTTTAAGTACTGAAAGGCTGCAGTAAGGTCTCCCTGGACCCTTCTCTTCTCCAGGCTGAACAACCCAAACTCTCAGTCTGTCCTCACAGGAGAGGTGCTCCAGCCCTCTGATCACTTTCATGGCCCTCCTCTGGACTTGTTCCAACAGGTCCACATTTTCCCTGTGCAGAGGGCTCCAGAGCTGGACACAGTACTCCAGATGAGGTCTCACCAGAGCGGAGTAGAGGGGCAGAATCACCTCCCAACACCTGCTGGCCGTGCTTATTTTGATGCAGCTCAGGATGCGGTTGGCTTTCTGGGCTGCAAGCACACATTGCTGGTTCATGTCCAGTTTTTCGTCCACCAGTATCCCTAAGTCCTTCTCTTCAGAGCTACTCACAATCTGTTCATCCCCCAGTCTGTATTGATACTGGGGATTGCCCTGACCCAGGTGCAGGACCTTGCACTTGGCCTTGTTGAACTTCATGAAGTTTCAGATGGTTGAAAGCATTTTGTCGACCTAACAACATCCACTGTAGGTCCATATGTAGTAAAGGTAAGAAAATAAAATTTTTAAAAATAGCTAAATGATAAAAGTTGTTGGAAGAAAATGTTCCTTGATAGTCCCTGGACTTGTTCTTCATTGTACAGTTTAGGTGAAATAAAAGGAAATACTTAGAAGCTTTCATATAGTTTGCGCATTATGTAAGAGAAATTTATTTACCTTTCAAGCAGGTTACATAAGGGATTTAAATGCATTTTCCAAATAAAAAAAATATTTATTGACAATACTCCATGATTCTTCAATATCACAGGAGGAAGGAAGATTTAGGGAAAAAAAATAATCTGAAGTCCTGAGGCCTAGAAAAACACAAGAATAATGAGCTTAGAAGAATTAGTGGTCAGAAAGTTCCACCAAAAAGGCAGTGAATTAAATTACAGAGTTTTTTTTTACAGCAAGTTGGGAGCCCAAAATGTGAGTAATACTATAGCAGGATCAATGAGGACAAAGGAACCAGCAATAAGACTGCATACAATGCCAGAATTGCTTATGGGGCAAAATGTATGAGCCAGGAGTTCTCATTTGCAGCCCACACACTGACACAGCATCACTTTTTTTGTTCTCACATGTTCACAGTTAGTTATAAAGCCAACAGTACTTGCATGGCAGCTAAAAAATGAGTGTATTTCTCCTCGATAAGGTGCTATACAGCGATACTGCCGTGCATATTTTTTTAAAGCTAATCTTTTTCTCCATAACTTTGACATACAGGAGATTCAGGCCGTGCTTCTGATAGGTCCTCATTTTCTGAATGCCCACATAAAACAAAACTAATGAAATACAGAAGAAAATTCTCATAATGAGCATGTAGGGCTTATTAATAGAAATGTGATAGGCAGTACTATTCATTGTGTGAGTGATAGATACCTGGAGCAAAATAAGGAGAAGTGTCTAAATTTGAGGGTGCATTTTTATAGCAAGTTTTGTATTTTTAAGCAAGATGGACAAGCGAATTTTCCACAGAACATTTTGGTGCTCTGTGAAGTTTGCCTTTTCTATATAAAGAGCTCATCTATATTTGTTTCCCACGTGCTTCCAAGAATGATGTAGCATCTGAAATTAAAAATATTTTTCAGTAACTATCTTATGAAGGCTACCACTGCTGACAAAACAGGAGAAGGAGAGAATTTTAAGCCTGCACTTTTGCAGTTGCATGAAAACAGTAAGTTTTGAAGAAATTGTGAAGCCCATATACTGTAAAGCTGGAAAACATTTAGTTTACAAACAGGCAGAGGAGAAAAGCATGGGAGAGAATAAAACACTGCCACGTTTGATGGCTATTGAGAGGCAGCTCTGCTTCTTGCCAAGTGATTTTACCTTCTTTATGTGGTTATCTTTTGTCTATATAAGTTCTTTGGTTTTGCATGGGTGATTGAGGAAGAGGCCTCAGAAGCCAAAATCTGGCTCACTGTCAACAGAGCAGTTTTAAATTTAAGCACTGAATCAGTCAAAGTACAGTTTCGCTCCCACACTAGTTCCCTTCTTGCAGAGTGAGAGCAACTGGAATCACATTACTTAATGGCTCAAAGGGGCACACATTGAATAGTTTGGGCCTAAAATTTAATTGCCATAAAATAGTTCTTCTTTATTAAAGACTTGTTCTTGGGATTATTGCTATTACTCTTATTATTGTTGAGTGCTTTATTAAAGGACTGTTTTTGTTAGTATCTGAAAAGAGGCCAACCTGTTTATTAAATTGCCTTACTCCTACTCAGTGCCTCCTGTGCTCGCCAGTTTCAGCTGAAAGGTCATGCAAGATGTCACTATGTTGCCAGATCCAGTAGCCATTGTAATTTTGCAGAAAAGTCACAGTTAGAATCATGGATTGATAGAATTGTCTAGGTTGGAAGGGACCTTTAAGATCATCTAGTCCAACCGTCGACCTAACTCTGATAAAAAACAATCAGTTGCACCAATACAGAACCCACTGCTGTGATTTTTGGCCAAGGGGTTTCCCCTCCTCTTGTAACAGAAGTCAGAGCTTCGCAGACAGGAACATCCAAAGACAGGGCAGAGGGCAGATCTGGAGACCTTCCAGCTCCCTCCTCTCTGGGCCACCCTCTCACCTGCGGGTCGGGATTCTCTCCTGCTTGCTTCAACTGTCACATAAGACATGATTACCTACTTTTTAAAACAAATTTAGCGTGTAAAACTCAGAAAAATCTCACCGTGATAAACGAAAAAAAAAAAATAAATATTTAAAAATCAAGCCCAAACTAACCAACCAACAAAACAGAAGATGGAGCCAGAGAGCAGCTTTTAAAGCAACTTGCCAGAAAAGAAGATGGGGGATTCAATTTGCTCCAACTCCCAACCTTCAAACAAGGCTGCAGATGAGGAATTGGAGCAAGTCTCCTAAGTCCCTGGTGCGTTACGAGGGCACGGAAAGTGGCTCCACTGTGAGTGAACACATCGGTTCAGACCAGAGCTGCTTCTCCCCAGAGGTCTTCTGTCATCGTCCTGTACATGAAGACATCAGCCGCTATTACTGCTCATAGACCAGGTGGCCTAATTCTGCTCTGTCCAAATCAAAGGAGGGAGAGGCAACCCGCGTCAAGAAAATACAGGCCAAAACTAACAGAGGGAAGGATGTTTCATTTGCCGTGGTGTCACGCCAAAACGCTGAGAGAAATGACACTAAGAAACAAAGATGAGGTAATATTAATTCAATATAAAGTCAGCTGCATTTTTCAGCTTGTTTTTCACTCTGTGCTACTGATGGAACTTTATTCCAAGAAAGTTCAAATAATCCAAGAATACCATACTAGTAACCACACTACCAATTCAGAATTTATGAAGATTAGTCATATGAATTTCTTTCCTTTTATGATTACCTGCAAAAGGCACATACCAGCCGAGCATCATATAATTCTTAACCCTACAATTATTTTTTTTTAATGTCGAGAAAGAACTAAATAAGCTTGCTTTCCTTGGCTTCAAATTCAGTTACTAAGTCATCTTGCTTTTGGCGCTAGCAATATTTTTAATCCATGCAATTTGACCTGAAAGCTATGAAAGAAAATGAAAAAAATTGGGTAAGAAGTATTTATAAGATTTATTTTTTGTTGGGTTTTCTCTTTTTTTTCAATTATATGGGGAAACACTTTTCTAAACTACCCTAATTTTGCTTCTGCAGGTACTTGTTAAACTTGATGTCTACAGTGATTCTAACTTGAAGTCTTTTTGTCCATTAGTTTTTGTCCTTAGGGCAAAATTGTTTTTTAAAAGTTTTTGATTGAATTGTGTGTGACCGTGATAGATCTGGGAGAACACTCAGGTCTTGTTGGTAATTTCAGGGCCTTTTCCACCGTTACAACAATGTTCTTTTAGCCTGTCAGGTGGAATGCAGGAGGAAGCTCCAGGTTCCCGTCTCACCTGGAAATCTTTCTATTTCTTCTCTGCTTCCCTTCCTCCTCTCCCCAGTTTTCCATATATTGCTTTTTCTTCCCTCAGTCTTAGTGAAAGTGCTTTTGTGTACAATAAAACCATTATTATTTCTCTCCCCATCTTATAAGGGAGAGTAGAGCACTGACCTCAAGTTTGGACATCTGGCAAAGTGATGTACTAGACCTCAGGACACCTTTCTATTATTCAAGTGCGTTCCTGGTCTTGTGGAGGAAGTCACCGTTACAGATAAGCTTTAAAACATGCCCTTAAGATTTTTATCTGGACTGGCTGCTGGAGCGTCTCTTGCATTGTGGTGTGGGTTTGGGTTTTTGTTGTTGTTGTTTTTTCAAAGAGTAACTTATTTCCAAACCTTTATATAAAGCATATGTTTGATTTTGGCATATTATTATTTGGCTTTGGTCCAAAATGCAAGCCCCCCTTTCAGTGTTTTCCTCCAAACAGTGTCTTAAACCTTGAAGGAATAGCGTTGGACCTGAAACTGTTTAAGGATGTAGGAGAGACAAGGTTAATAGGGAAATGTAGTGTGTCTCAATAGGCAATCGAAGAAAATCCAGCCCATTTGGGGGATATGTAGGACCTACTTCCAGTCCTGTGAACTATGCCTTTGCCTATCAAGACACTCATTTTCTCAATTACTTGCTCCCTTAAAGGCCTGTTGGGCAAAAAGTGTTCTGTGTCTCCCAAGAGCCGGCAGTCTGTTGTCTCCCACATACTCTCAGCCCCTGTTTAGCTGTCAGTGATGCACAGTGCCTAGTCTTGAATGCAAACAACTGCAAAAACAGCAGACCTTGCCAGACTTCGGTTTTAAAAGACATTTTTAGATACACATCCATTCTGAAAACTGCCAAGTATACGGCCGTCTTCAAAGAATATCTCACATTGCCTCATCAAGTAGCAACACAGGCATTCCTAGGACCACAGGATCATCCATAGCGATAAGAGGATTGATCTTTGCCTCTTTAGTAGTAGTTCCCTTCTAAGAATTGTAAGAAAGACATGTTATCTAGTGCAATCACACATCCTCTGGGAAATAGCTTGAGACTGCAGATTCATTTCCTATAAGCCATTATACAGCCATGGGCTGTTGCTGACCAGACCTTTCCCTCCACAGNCTCTCTTTCTCTCTTTCTCTCTTTCTCTCTTTCTCTCTTTCTCTCTTTCTCTCTTTCTCTCTTTCTCTCTTTCTCTCTTTCTCTCTTTCTCTCTTTCTCTCTTTCTCTCTTTCTCTCTTTCTCTCTTTCTCTCTTTCTCTCTTTCTCTCTTTCTCTCTTTCTCTCTTTCTCTCTTTCTCTCTTTCTCTCTTTCTCTCTTTCTCTCTTTCTCTCTTTCTCTCTTTCTCTCTTTCTCTCTTTCTCTCTTTCTCTCTTTCTCTCTTTCTCTCTTTCTCTCTTTCTCTCTTTCTCTCTTTCTCTCTTTCTCTCTTTCTCTCTTTCTCTCTTTCTCTCTTTCTCTCTTTCTCTCTTTCTCTCTTTCTCTCTTTCTCTCTTTCTCTCTTTCTCTCTTTCTCTCTTTCTCTCTTTCTCTCTTTCTCTCTTTCTCTCTTTCTCTCTTTCTCTCTTTCTCTCTTTCTCTCTTTCTCTCTTTCTCTCTTTCTCTCTTTCTCTCTTTCTCTCTTTCTCTCTTTCTCTCTTTCTCTCTTTCTCTCTTTCTCTCTTTCTCTCTTTCTCTCTTTCTCTCTTTCTCTCTTTCTCTCTTTCTCTCTTTCTCTCTTTCTCTCTTTCTCTCTTTCTCTCTTTCTCTCTTTCTCTCTTTCTCTCTTTCTCTCTTTCTCTCTTTCTCTCTTTCTCTCTTTCTCTCTTTCTCTCTTTCTCTCTTTCTCTCTTTCTCTCTTTCTCTCTTTCTCTCTTTCTCTCTTTCTCTCTTTCTCTCTTTCTCTCTTTCTCTCTTTCTCTCTTTCTCTCTTTCTCTCTTTCTCTCTTTCTCTCTTTCTCTCTTTCTCTCTTTCTCTCTTTCTCTCTTTCTCTCTTTCTCTCTTTCTCTCTTTCTCTCTTTCTCTCTTTCTCTCTTTCTCTCTTTCTCTCTTTCTCTCTTTCTCTCTTTCTCTCTTTCTCTCTTTCTCTCTTTCTCTCTTTCTCTCTTTCTCTCTTTCTCTCTTTCTCTCTTTCTCTCTTTCTCTCTTTCTCTCTTTCTCTCTTTCTCTCTTTCTCTCTTTCTCTCTTTCTCTCTTTCTCTCTTTCTCTCTTTCTCTCTTTCTCTCTTTCTCTCTTTCTCTCTTTCTCTCTTTCTCTCTTTCTCTCTTTCTCTCTTTCTCTCTTTCTCTCTTTCTCTCTTTCTCTCTTTCTCTCTTTCTCTCTTTCTCTCTTTCTCTCTTTCTCTCTTTCTCTCTTTCTCTCTTTCTCTCTTTCTCTCTTTCTCTCTTTCTCTCTTTCTCTCTTTCTCTCTTTCTCTCTTTCTCTCTTTCTCTCTTTCTCTCTTTCTCTCTTTCTCTCTTTCTCTCTTTCTCTCTTTCTCTCTTTCTCTCTTTCTCTCTTTCTCTCTTTCTCTCTTTCTCTCTTTCTCTCTTTCTCTCTTTCTCTCTTTCTCTCTTTCTCTCTTTCTCTCTTTCTCTCTTTCTCTCTTTCTCTCTTTCTCTCTTTCTCTCTTTCTCTCTTTCTCTCTTTCTCTCTTTCTCTCTTTCTCTCTTTCTCTCTTTCTCTCTTTCTCTCTTTCTCTCTTTCTCTCTTTCTCTCTTTCTCTCTTTCTCTCTTTCTCTCTTTCTCTCTTTCTCTCTTTCTCTCTTTCTCTCTTTCTCTCTTTCTCTCTTTCTCTCTTTCTCTCTTTCTCTCTTTCTCTCTTTCTCTCTTTCTCTCTTTCTCTCTTTCTCTCTTTCTCTCTTTCTCTCTTTCTCTCTTTCTCTCTTTCTCTCTTTCTCTCTTTCTCTCTTTCTCTCTTTCTCTCTTTCTCTCTTTCTCTCTTTCTCTCTTTCTCTCTTTCTCTCTTTCTCTCTTTCTCTCTTTCTCTCTTTCTCTCTTTCTCTCTTTCTCTCTTTCTCTCTTTCTCTCTTTCTCTCTTTCTCTCTTTCTCTCTTTCTCTCTTTCTCTCTTTCTCTCTTTCTCTCTTTCTCTCTTTCTCTCTTTCTCTCTTTCTCTCTTTCTCTCTTTCTCTCTTTCTCTCTTTCTCTCTTTCTCTCTTTCTCTCTTTCTCTCTTTCTCTCTTTCTCTCTTTCTCTCTTTCTCTCTTTCTCTCTTTCTCTCTTTCTCTCTTTCTCTCTTTCTCTCTTTCTCTCTTTCTCTCTTTCTCTCTTTCTCTCTTTCTCTCTTTCTCTCTTTCTCTCTTTCTCTCTTTCTCTCTTTCTCTCTTTCTCTCTTTCTCTCTTTCTCTCTTTCTCTCTTTCTCTCTTTCTCTCTTTCTCTCTTTCTCTCTTTCTCTCTTTCTCTCTTTCTCTCTTTCTCTCTTTCTCTCTTTCTCTCTTTCTCTCTTTCTCTCTTTCTCTCTTTCTCTCTTTCTCTCTTTCTCTCTTTCTCTCTTTCTCTCTTTCTCTCTTTCTCTCTTTCTCTCTTTCTCTCTTTCTCTCTTTCTCTCTTTCTCTCTTTCTCTCTTTCTCTCTTTCTCTCTTTCTCTCTTTCTCTCTTTCTCTCTTTCTCTCTTTCTCTCTTTCTCTCTTTCTCTCTTTCTCTCTTTCTCTCTTTCTCTCTTTCTCTCTTTCTCTCTTTCTCTCTTTCTCTCTTTCTCTCTTTCTCTCTTTCTCTCTTTCTCTCTTTCTCTCTTTCTCTCTTTCTCTCTTTCTCTCTTTCTCTCTTTCTCTCTTTCTCTCTTTCTCTCTTTCTCTCTTTCTCTCTTTCTCTCTTTCTCTCTTTCTCTCTTTCTCTCTTTCTCTCTTTCTCTCTTTCTCTCTTTCTCTCTTTCTCTCTTTCTCTCTTTCTCTCTTTCTCTCTTTCTCTCTTTCTCTCTTTCTCTCTTTCTCTCTTTCTCTCTTTCTCTCTTTCTCTCTTTCTCTCTTTCTCTCTTTCTCTCTTTCTCTCTTTCTCTCTTTCTCTCTTTCTCTCTTTCTCTCTTTCTCTCTTTCTCTCTTTCTCTCTTTCTCTCTTTCTCTCTTTCTCTCTTTCTCTCTTTCTCTCTTTCTCTCTTTCTCTCTTTCTCTCTTTCTCTCTTTCTCTCTTTCTCTCTTTCTCTCTTTCTCTCTTTCTCTCTTTCTCTCTTTCTCTCTTTCTCTCTTTCTCTCTTTCTCTCTTTCTCTCTTTCTCTCTTTCTCTCTTTCTCTCTTTCTCTCTTTCTCTCTTTCTCTCTTTCTCTCTTTCTCTCTTTCTCTCTTTCTCTCTTTCTCTCTTTCTCTCTTTCTCTCTTTCTCTCTTTCTCTCTTTCTCTCTTTCTCTCTTTCTCTCTTTCTCTCTTTCTCTCTTTCTCTCTTTCTCTCTTTCTCTCTTTCTCTCTTTCTCTCTTTCTCTCTTTCTCTCTTTCTCTCTTTCTCTCTTTCTCTCTTTCTCTCTTTCTCTCTTTCTCTCTTTCTCTCTTTCTCTCTTTCTCTCTTTCTCTCTTTCTCTCTTTCTCTCTTTCTCTCTTTCTCTCTTTCTCTCTTTCTCTCTTTCTCTCTTTCTCTCTTTCTCTCTTTCTCTCTTTCTCTCTTTCTCTCTTTCTCTCTTTCTCTCTTTCTCTCTTTCTCTCTTTCTCTCTTTCTCTCTTTCTCTCTTTCTCTCTTTCTCTCTTTCTCTCTTTCTCTCTTTCTCTCTTTCTCTCTTTCTCTCTTTCTCTCTTTCTCTCTTTCTCTCTTTCTCTCTTTCTCTCTTTCTCTCTTTCTCTCTTTCTCTCTTTCTCTCTTTCTCTCTTTCTCTCTTTCTCTCTTTCTCTCTTTCTCTCTTTCTCTCTTTCTCTCTTTCTCTCTTTCTCTCTTTCTCTCTTTCTCTCTTTCTCTCTTTCTCTCTTTCTCTCTTTCTCTCTTTCTCTCTTTCTCTCTTTCTCTCTTTCTCTCTTTCTCTCTTTCTCTCTTTCTCTCTTTCTCTCTTTCTCTCTTTCTCTCTTTCTCTCTTTCTCTCTTTCTCTCTTTCTCTCTTTCTCTCTTTCTCTCTTTCTCTCTTTCTCTCTTTCTCTCTTTCTCTCTTTCTCTCTTTCTCTCTTTCTCTCTTTCTCTCTTTCTCTCTTTCTCTCTTTCTCTCTTTCTCTCTTTCTCTCTTTCTCTCTTTCTCTCTTTCTCTCTTTCTCTCTTTCTCTCTTTCTCTCTTTCTCTCTTTCTCTCTTTCTCTCTTTCTCTCTTTCTCTCTTTCTCTCTTTCTCTCTTTCTCTCTTTCTCTCTTTCTCTCTTTCTCTCTTTCTCTCTTTCTCTCTTTCTCTCTTTCTCTCTTTCTCTCTTTCTCTCTTTCTCTCTTTCTCTCTTTCTCTCTTTCTCTCTTTCTCTCTTTCTCTCTTTCTCTCTTTCTCTCTTTCTCTCTTTCTCTCTTTCTCTCTTTCTCTCTTTCTCTCTTTCTCTCTTTCTCTCTTTCTCTCTTTCTCTCTTTCTCTCTTTCTCTCTTTCTCTCTTTCTCTCTTTCTCTCTTTCTCTCTTTCTCTCTTTCTCTCTTTCTCTCTTTCTCTCTTTCTCTCTTTCTCTCTTTCTCTCTTTCTCTCTTTCTCTCTTTCTCTCTTTCTCTCTTTCTCTCTTTCTCTCTTTCTCTCTTTCTCTCTTTCTCTCTTTCTCTCTTTCTCTCTTTCTCTCTTTCTCTCTTTCTCTCTTTCTCTCTTTCTCTCTTTCTCTCTTTCTCTCTTTCTCTCTTTCTCTCTTTCTCTCTTTCTCTCTTTCTCTCTTTCTCTCTTTCTCTCTTTCTCTCTTTCTCTCTTTCTCTCTTTCTCTCTTTCTCTCTTTCTCTCTTTCTCTCTTTCTCTCTTTCTCTCTTTCTCTCTTTCTCTCTTTCTCTCTTTCTCTCTTTCTCTCTTTCTCTCTTTCTCTCTTTCTCTCTTTCTCTCTTTCTCTCTTTCTCTCTTTCTCTCTTTCTCTCTTTCTCTCTTTCTCTCTTTCTCTCTTTCTCTCTTTCTCTCTTTCTCTCTTTCTCTCTTTCTCTCTTTCTCTCTTTCTCTCTTTCTCTCTTTCTCTCTTTCTCTCTTTCTCTCTTTCTCTCTTTCTCTCTTTCTCTCTTTCTCTCTTTCTCTCTTTCTCTCTTTCTCTCTTTCTCTCTTTCTCTCTTTCTCTCTTTCTCTCTTTCTCTCTTTCTCTCTTTCTCTCTTTCTCTCTTTCTCTCTTTCTCTCACAACAGAGATCTTTGTCTTCTCCACTGCCTTGTATCATCTTAAGTTCTTTTTGAACTGAGATGTCTCAGCTTCTTTGTATGGATTGCTGTATAAACAGTGAGCCTGGATAGTTTGTCATGTTACGTTCATATTAGTATCTTCATCTCACATAGGGAAAACTGTGCAGAGCTTGCATTGCCGGGTTTGGTTTACAGTTTGAGGTTTTTAAATGCAGATGTACACTGAAGAGGTTTTTAAATGTAGATGTGCACTTAAGCTGTTGTCCAAGGCTTGTCTCCTGGGTGTGCTAAGTAGCAGGTATTTTAGGGGGTACAAAAAATGAATGACCATGAAATCTCAACTTTGTTAAACTAGTGGTGAACTAGGAATGGGAATGTGCATATGTGACAAGAAATGTGGGGACTGTCTTTTGGCATCCTGCTGACATGCCTTCTAGCATGGAGGAGTGTGATCTTTCCACCCTTAAATATATCAAAAGCAATCTTTTGCTCCTTCTGGTTTTCTTGTCCAGATCCAGAACATAAAGCATGGAGCATTATAGTTCATGCCTGTGAAATACGTCTAATGGAAAGGTGGGATTCTTCACTCAGTGCTGCATCCAGGCAGGACGCGAGGAACTGCAGACCCTTGGTAAACTCTCTGGGTTTCCTTTCTCCTGTGGTGGAGTGGTAAAGAGTGATTTCTTTGCATAGCTATGGTTTCAATATAGGTTTGTAATTCTTACCTAAGCATGGGGTTATGTCACTGATGGCCGCTCTGCTTTGTGTGTGGCTGTTGGTTTGCAGCAGAGGTGCAGGTGGCGTGAGAACTGATTCTGATGTTGGCTGTTTGTGTATGTTCATCAGTCCCAACCTGTAGGTTTCACACCCAGGTTATTGCAGCATGAGCAAGCAGCACAGAAGGTGTGGATACTCTTCACAGGTGTAAAAAGATATGTCCTTGCCTGGAGGTTCTTTAAATTTTTATAAAAACATCAGTCACTGGTAAAATTGTTGAGAGAACATGAAGGAACTCTCCATGAACAGTGCAAAGGTTCGTAAGAGACCTATTGCTGTAGATGCAACTTGTTTGCTCTGAATGTTTTTAAACTAAATGGATGTGTTGCAACTTGATGACTGTGTTTGGAATAAAGCTCAGGGTGGAGCTTAGCGCTGGCTGTTTGAGTCAAAGAAGTGGATACTGGCAGGAGGTTTAAGAGAAGACAGGAGGTCCAAAGCTCTTGGACTCAGAAATTGTTGCAGATGTTGAAAAGTAACTGTTCCTGATTTGACTAACATGTATCCTGTTGAGATGCCAAAATCCTGGGAGTAGCACATAAAATGTTTTTCTGAATACTTGTTGGGGATAATAAACTGTACTTAGCAACTTGTGGGAGACCTTGCAATGTATTTTTTTTAACCCCCTGTGGCCCTTTGTGCCACCTGGAGATGACTTGTTGAAGTTTGCCAAAGCTTGTATACCCCTTCCCTTACGATGTTCTCCTCTGAGTACTTAGTTAAAGATTTAAAACACAAGCATTTGGTCTTGTCTTGATGATTGGAGCTACCCTTCAACTGCTAGCTCATGTAGGTCAATGCACAAATTGGTGCAACTCCTGCAGTTGAATGAAGTTCATGTCTTCACTGCAAGGTGGCAGCTGCAAAAATGTGATGTGACGTGGTTTTGGACCACGACTTGTACAGACCCGATTTCAGCAGCACAATTAGGCATCAAAATAGAGTGGAACATGAGGCGCTTGAGCATTTCAGAGTCAGAGATGCAGTGGTTTTAACTCACCTCTGTGTTTTAGAGATTATTCTTGATGTATCATATCTTAACAAGCTGTATTTGGAATAAGAAGAGCTACTTAATACACATTCCACTTGCCTTATGGTACCCTCTTTTTTCTGCCAGTTGCTGAACAATGTTCTTGCGTTGCTGCAAGTTTCAGGATGGTGCATCCACCTCCAACATTAACCAGTTCTTGTTTTTCTTCTTGTCTTCCCTGACCCCGTCTTCATTTCACTGGCGTCTGCTTACACAGAGACTGGATCTCTCATCAGCATGTCTTGTATCTGTCAGGCTTGGTGACCTTCCCCTGCAGCCTCTCCAGTTCTGCAGCTGAACAACGCTCCTCGTTGAGAGGAGGCTGCACAATGCCACCTCTGTGTGTGCCCTGTGGCCCCTGGAAGAAAAACAAATGCTGATTATGGAGTATGTGCAGTCCAGAGCCAGCATATCAGTAAAAATGTAGTTGCAGGAAACTTGTTGGTTTTTCTCCTAAAGCTGAAGAGGGCTGGAGGAGGCAGTGAGGCTACAACGTTAAATGGTTGCAATACCTTAAACTAAAGGTGTTGCAACAGTTTTGAAGCTACCAGGCAAGTTCAGTATGGCTGGCCTTTCACTGAGGTTCACTTAGCGGACTGAACATCCCAAATAGCATGTGAAATTGTAGAACAATAGAAATATGTCAGTAGCTTGTTTGAGCTACTTTATAGGATTTTGGTTACTGAGGCAGACTCATTTTTCTTTCCCTCTCTCCAGCTGCACCGGTTCCTGCATGGTATCTCCTGACCGTGGTCTATGCACAGGTTTCCCAGCAACATCTCTCAGCTAGGTGATAACGCATGTGAGAGAACTGCTCAAAAGTGGCACAAGTTTTGTATAATGTTGTTTGTAACAGTCTTAAGAGAGCAAATGGGAAATGAGAAAATGGGAGGGTGTAATGGAGGCACGCACCACTCCTCTGCTCAGGAGCTCTAAAAGCTTTGTAAAGGATGTGCAATGCCCTAAGGAGACAAACTGGCTTTTGCACAAGTATCTTATGTACGTCACTGTGTTCTGTGCCCTGTAACCTCTCAGAAACTGGAAGACCATTTGCATTAAAGCACCCCAGAAGTCATGTTTAATTGCCTTGCCTATCGTGTTTCTGTCGCATACTTGTCAAATGTGAGTTTTTTTATATAAAACTCTGCCAGTATCTGCATGTATTGGCCCAGGGATTTGATGCGAATTGTGGTAGTCCCTAGTGCAGTCTGTTGCAAAGACAGGAGCAAAAAAAGCTGCAGCTGTTTCTCTTCTGCATACGGTGTGAGGGATTGAAGGATGCAGCCCTGGTGCTGCAGGATGTGACAGGCTGGGATGGGGCACCATGGATGGGGATGGGAGCGGCGGCCATGGGCTGCCCAGAATAGCCACACATGGCAGGATGCATCCTGTTCAGCAGAGCCTTGTCCTACGTGGGTTGTTTTGGGAAAGACAAAATAAAACTTCCTTCTTTATACTTTTTGTGAGATGAAATTTGACATGCAGTAAATGGGGAAGCTATAAAACAAACATCTGCACAGGAACGGCAAGTAGCCCAGCAAGCAGGTTGGATGAGCAGCAGGAGCAAGCCTGGAGAAGGCAAAGGACAATTTTGTGAAAGGAGAAGTGGGAGAGGGCAAGTTTACCAGGCAGCCCTCCAGGGAGAGAGCTTTACATAATCATGAAAGCATATGCATCTCTTGGGGTTCTTCATATGTCACAGTCTGTGTGCCTGATGGCTTGAAACCATGCATAAATAAGTCAAAATGGATATTTGGCCATGAGAAAGCAGGTACAAATTTTTGCAATTTAGACTATGCTGAAATTTTAGACAGACAAAATACAGCCTTCATCCTCATAAGAGGAAGAACAGTTGTGGAGATTGGGTTAAAAAAAATGGTGTTTTAATTTTTCTCTTAGTCAGTCTGCAGGAAATAGCATTGTGTAACTAACCTTGGCCAGACTTTGAACATATGGGCTTTGCTTGTCATACCATGTGTATTCACCACTTAAATTAAGTTTTTCAGGGAACTCTTAAGGTTTTGAGCACTGAATCGAAGGCGATGCCAAAGCACAGTTCTGGGTAGAAGAGCACTGCTGTTCTGCTGCCAAGTTTACTGAGAAGTTTGATCTAAAGTTGTCTTTTCTTCTCCAAATCCTGTACTGTTCCCTCTTACTATGAGGTAAAAGATCGATGTTCTTAGCAGGTTTTTGAAATAACGGTAGTGATCGATCAGCCCCAGAAGGCAATGCTTTTGACCTTTACAGGTCTGTAATAACAGTTTCCTTAGGAGTTGAGTCCTGTGGAGAGAAATCTGAGAGAAGTCTGTCCTAATGTGAATTGGCCTATTTTGCCACCAGGTTGAATTATCTGGATTAGAATTATCTGGATTCAGGTGATAGAGCAAATACAGTGCCCTGCCTTGAAGGGATATGGAGAGAAGATTCTTGCCTATGTTTAGAACACGACAGATAATGAGATTTTGCACCTCCAGCAGTGAGTGAAAATTTGATAAATTTACCGTTGGCTTCAAATTCATTTATAATAGCAAATAAAGGCTTAATTGTATTCTTAAGCAGGTGGTGCATCTGCCTTATGGAGTACTTTAGGGTCTTAAAGTAAACATCCATTATTTTTTTTTTAAGCTTTAGCAAGGTCTAATCATGAGTTTGTGCTAAAGCTTTGACTTTAGCTTAAAAAGTATAGTGAAAACGTAATTACATTTATGCGAGCTAATGCATGCTAGACAATGGGAGATGAGAGAGGGGTTTGGTGTTGGTTCAGGTAAGTGGTACATACTCATTCTCCTGCTATAATGGTTTCCAGATTTAGATGTATAGGTATCAACAGTCTCTGACTTCCGTACTATTTAGCTTATCCACGGCTTGGAATAAAAAAAGATATAGGCGGTGACTTAAAGAGGAAATCCAGCAGGTTTATTGTGATGCAAGATAAGATGAAGCAGAAGACCACTGAAAATTAGTCTGTGGTGTTGCCTGCCTTCTTGTTGCTGTTTAGCCTTTCTTAAGCAGAACAGCAAAGCTTATCTTATAGATATCTCCTCTGATTTGGATGCTTCTCTGAGAACATGTAAGCTGAGGTTTCTTCCCTTCTAGATGTTGGCTGAATATATTGTTGAACTCAAAATTCTGTAAGGCATTTGTCCATATGTGCGTTTCTGGGCCAGTTTATTACACAAAGATCTGGAAGAGATATTTCATTTAAAACAGTAGCCTCTTATCTCTCTTAAGAGACAGGTTCTTATTAAGTATTTTGCCCCCTTTATGTATGTTGGAGCCTTCAGGGATCTAAGTGCCACGAAACTGGAAACGATGGCTTAGATTTTATTTGCAATTAGTTTGCACCCATTTTGCTTATGTGCTGAATTATCCTCACTTTAAATGTTTTCCTCTTGATATTTAAGTGTAATTAAGCTGTATCTTCTCACTCCACTGCTCCATCCCTGTTTTCCTTTTTGATAGAAGAAAATTCTGTCCTGCTCTAGCAAAACACAGAGCTGCGAGGAGGATGTGGGCTACGGAGTCAACCAACGAGTGCTTCAAATGACATTGCAGAGGCCTCATGTTTTGCAGTAACCTGTGCATGGCATAGGATGAAAGACCAATTCCACTTCTGCCATTACTGGAAGCCCAGTAGGAAATCTCAAGCCTGTGCTGCTCTCCAATGTCAGGCATACAGCCCTTGTGCCTGCTCTTGTCCTGCTGGTCCCATTGCTTCAACCACCTGTGGCACAGGAGTCCTTGGTCAGGCAGTGGTTCAGTGTAACTTGCTTTCTGCCAGCCAGGAGTCCGAGGGGAGGTGGAAGGGCCTTTGCTGAAGAGCTCTGCATTGGCTTCCACAGCTGAAGGATTGTTTCTAATGTGCTTTGGTAATGGTTTGCTTCTGCCTGTACTGAAAGCAAGAGATCAAAATAGAGCAGTATGGTAGGTGCTAATGGGGGAAGAGGGGACGAAAGCCGTCCCAACGTGAATTGTGCTGAGGGAGTGGGGTGAGAAGATAATGTACCCATCAAGTCAAAATTGACACCTTTGGCTTTATTGTACCCTAAGTCTGGACTAAAGTTATTTAATGACTGGAACGAAAAAGTTGATGCTTTTTGCTGCAGTGAAATTATGCATTTTATTCTGTCCACTGAGCACTATTTTATGTCCTATTCAGTCAGAATAACTATAATTAAGCTCCAAAAGTGTGTGTCAGGTCTATCAGAGCCTTGCCTTAGAAGCTGAGGCTTTTAGCACTATCCTATGAGCAAAAGCCTGTCTGATATTACCTCGTGTTTTCTAGGTTGTGTTGCATCTGAAGTCAGGAGCAATAGGAGTTTTTGAGACTGCAGTGGCTGCCATTGCCAGCTAAAAGTGGACGTATGCTGGATTTCTCCAGGCGGGAGAGAGCAAGGGAAGCAGCAAGCTTAAGAATATCAGCTGCGGTGGGTGGTAGACCACTGTACTTGGCACGGCATGTTACGTAGTAGTGGCTGGTTACACAATCTATAGGCAATAATCCATTTCCAAAGAAGAGCGCAGTCTTTTCCCTTCAGGAAGTGAATCAGACTTTGTAGACAAATCTCTTCTCGTTAACCTCTGCAACTGCCAGTAAATTAGTGGGAATATATAAATCCATCATCATGCTTTCAAAATATCAACTAGTAAGTGATCCTGCAGGACTTCAGCAGGGGCATCAGCTCAGACCCTTACAAACACTTACAAAAACTTCAGGTTCATGTCTTGATTCCTATTGCTGCTACATATGTTTGTAGCCAAAAAGCAAAAGCATGTACAATTTTGGCGAGGATGCTGTGTTGCTTGGAGTCCCATGGTGGCCTGAGCTGTGAAGCACTGACAGATGAGAAGCCCTGTTGAGTATGGTGGGCTGTTGCAGAGGCATGGCTTCAGCCCTGCTGCAGGCAAGGTCTCTGCACAGCTGCAGACCTTGCTCTGGGGGACATTTGGGATCTCTGTTGATTGGCCCCTCATCTTCTCCTCTGTACACTCTTTATGGTTGCTTGTATGGTGAGGGAGCACAGGACCAGCAGGAAGGTAGGAAATCCCACAGTAGTTTGTGCTGCCACTTCAGTTCCAAAGTTAATTTTGTAGTGAAAGATTAAAAGCAAAGGTTTATTTGTTTATTAAAACAAATTGTTTATTTGTTAAACAAGGAATGCTATAAATGATGGTGGTTATGGTCGTTGGGTTTCCAGCAGTTAACTTTTCCTCAAATACTGTGGCTGACCAATATTAGATATCAGAGAAAGCAGTAGGAAAAGGGAGTTATGAATGTACTGATTGTTTAAAAAAAATTTACATGCTATAGTGCCAGAAAATGCATGAACTTTATCTGAATTCTGAAAGCTTCTATGATTTAGGATATTTGTACTCTTCTTTCCCTCCTCCCCAGCAGGTTCTTTGGTAGATAAGAGATAAGCTTGCTGAGGTGTTCCTTAATAAGTTTTCATTAACAGGAAACCAAGCCCAGAAGTCTCTGTCCCTGACTAGTTTCATCTGTAGCTTCCTTTTGGTCACAGCTTGTATTCATCCTTCTAAAAGCCTGATGACTTATAAACTCTTTTTTGAGGAATCAGGAATGAACATCGTTGTCTGCTTTTTATAAAGTGTGAACACATCTGAATGAACAACCCAAGAACTGCAAAGGTTGAGGTGCCCAGCAGGAAACTTGGATAAACCTAACAAATGGGTTGGTTTGCCTTGGTCAGTGTCTCCCATGGTCTTTCCTTTGCTCTAAAACTAAGCTTGTGTTCATGTGCACTTTATGATGTGAACAGGCATTTTTACGTAAAAAGCCACATTCTTTTAGAAACAAGTATAATTTTTATTCAGCTCTTAGTCACAAAACTAGGACTATTAACTATGTGATAAGTGTTTTGTATACAAAGTCATGTGGGGGAAGTATATAAATAACCATTTTGACAAAAATTCTGGATGTGGGTAAAGCAAATGACATGGGTAACTGCTTAGTGATCTGTGCTCGAATGTTTTGCATGTGGATTAAAAAGTGCAAACAGTGGTTGCAAAAGGTGGTGTGCATGCATGTATTGACACCTCAGACTCAATGGTATTCTTCCAGAACTAAAAGGTACTCCCTGTGTTTGCAGGCAGGCCCCTATTATTAAAGCCAGCCCTTGTGATAACTCTGAAGCATTATCCTGACAACGGTCATCTTTTTGTTTTCAGCTTGATTTCCCTCTATAGTGGATTCTAGTTAAGCCAGAAATTGCTGTTTATTCAGTTGCTGGCCAATGCCTTTACACCAACCTCAGGCTAATAAAATCAAAGGAGGGAAAGTGAGGAAAATATGGATCACCTTGAGATATTATTGTGGTGTACAACGTGACAAGAAAGGAGGGCTCTTGTGAGCAGAGACAGCAAACCCCTTGTTGTTCCGACTTTCCAATTCTTCTAAACAAGCCCCATATTGCACAGGGTGGTGTATGTAGGGCAGACTTCAGCAGGATCAATATTGTTCCTCTCTTCAACGACTGCATGAACCAGCTGGGAAAAACGGGCAGCTGAACCCAGGGCCACTTGCTGTAATGACTGTATTTCTAAGAAATTAAGTAGCGTGAGGGCATGTACTCAGGCACGGAGATCTGGCTGGCTGTGCTGTATGGTTGCTGGTACCAGGCACTGTTCTCACCATGAGCCAATTTGCACAAAGTCAAACAATCCCCAGCCAGGGTCTGGGAGTCAGCTTGGACCGAGGACCATTCCCAGCCTGGATGCAGCTGCTGTTTATGTCTATGCCAGGTGGCCTTTCTGCCAGAGAATAGTCCCAGGCCTGTGTAATTTAGTAATCCAGGTGTGTTTCACATCTCCAGGGTACCCATGTGACTGTGCCCGCTGGTGGGAAGTCAGATTGCCTATGGGAAATTTGTTCTGTGAAAAAAAACCACACCAAAACCAAACCAAGCTGGTGGTTTAAACAAGACACAGCCCTTAAAGCTGGTCTGCCTGTAAACGTTTCTGCTGGTTTGAAATCTGTAACAATAAGTTTAATAAAAAGCCTGAGTCTGAGACCAAAAATAGTTTGAGATTCTTAAGATTAACTGCAGCCAGATGTCCGGGGCAGTGTAGGTCTCCCAGGGCCACAACGCTGAGCAGAAGTGCGTGTGCTGCCAAATTCCTGTGTGCAGCATCAGCCAGTGATGGTTGGAACCCAGCTGGAGCGCTGAGGTGGCACTCATGGCCTCTCTTGCCAAGTCCTGTGGTCAGACCGCTGTCTTCACTTGCGGCACCACCGTAGGCCCAGGCGTCGGACCTGTAACCTGTGTAAGTACATCTCATGTTCCTCAACAGCCATCAAGATACTTTGTCTCCATGAGCCTTTGCTTCTGACACCCAGGGAAGTATCTTTGGTTTGAGCAGAGCATTGCTTCATCATGTCCTGTAGGTCTGGGAGACTGGACACAGGTGCTTGTTTACACGCCAGTTCATTCCCTGCTTACACCATCCTAAGGTGACATCCTTCCAGTGGGCTTGGTGTCATTGCAGCTGCACTGGGGCTGCTCCATGTGTTGGCAGTAGAAGAGCGCAAGCTTCGCTTCTGGTAAGTGTGATGGTCTGTCCATGGTTTCAGGCCAAGAGAAAGCTTTGGTTCTGTATTTTTGAAGTCACAGAGCAGCGCTAAGCTGTAGTAATGCCCAGTTTTGAAATACAAACCCTCTAAAATGCATATACAGTTGGGTGTTGCAGGCTGAAGAGAGAATCCTTCATTGAGGTGATCCAAATGTAGAGCAAAGCTTGGAGAAGATCAAGGAAGTCCAGAGGCCCTCTACAGGGAGGCTTTACCTAAGATGTTTTCAAAGATGAAAAGATCTCCAGTCATAAAAATGACATTTCTGCTTCTTTCAGTTCTTGAAATACTTGAAATAAATTGGGCATACAGTTGCCACAGACCTTACTCTAACCATTGTTTTCCACCCATACACCTTTTCATGTAACCAAGGTTTCAAGAAAGTCTTTGGTGTTGCTGCCGGCTGACTACAGAAAACTCTAACAGGATATGAAGGTTGTATTATAGCTTTGAGTAGCTCATGAGCTTCTCTACCTGAGAGAAGCATAGAGAACTTGAGGTACAATAATTAAATTTTCAAAGCACACTTGCAATAGAAAGCACACTACAGCTAGAGATGCTTGTTCTGTAATTATTGCGTGGGTCTTTCTTGTCCCATTTACCTGCCACTGACAATGTAACCGGAATTACACATGCTGTTAGGGCAAAGGCTTGTGGAGAGAAAGTCTCTCTTCCGTAGTCTTACAAAGCTTATTTTTTACAAGCTGTTTCCATTTGGATATCTGGTTAAGGATTTGCATGATATTTATTTCAGTCCTTTTTTTTTTTTTATTCTCTTTACCCACTGATGTGCAAACGCCAATGTATCTCCCATTAGGAAGAAGTAGTAGTTTGCTTTTGCAGACATTAAAATTATCACGGTTGGTTTCATCCTACTCCTGTGTCATTTAAGAGTTTTGCTGCTGACCTCGTTGTGAGCAGGATCAGAGTGGTTCAGAAGCGCAGCTGATATTTGCATTACTGGAGGAGTGCACCTACAGCTGCTGCGATAGGCAGAAGGATGATAGACATCCCTTAGCTGCCACTGATACACTAATTGGGTTGCATTCTCCTCTTCCTGAGCTTGGCACAAGTTGCTGAGCCAGGATTTGTGTCTCAGAGCCAGGCTTTCCAGTGGTGAGGAGTGTTGGGCTTTCCTCATCTTCCATGGTATGTTACCGTTCCCTCCTGGATTGTGAGGGAGTTGATATATTCTAGTTTGGGTTTCTTGCATGGAATGTCTTCTTGTAGGAGCCTGTATGTTTACTGCTTTTCTATGAAAAGTTTCTTGTTTAGTGTTTAATATCACTTTAACTGTTCCCAGGACGGTTGGTCTGAAATTATCCTCTGGTACATCTCCTGTGATACTAAGGAAATTGTGTCAGATTACTTTAGCCCAGCTCTTAAGTTGATACAAGGTTATGATTGGCTTCTTAAGGTCCAAGATCAGAGGATCAAGAAAGAAACAAGATTTCCATAGAATCACGTGTACCTTGAATGCCCAGGACATAAAGGTTTTACAACAGTCTTTATAGTATTTTTCTGCAGAATCTGCTGCTTTTGCTGAACCACAAGATTGCACTTTCCCACTCTGGACCCAAATAGAAATTCTGCTTGGCCTCCGTTGCATCAAATTTTATGGAAAAAAACATTTTAACCAGATACTGAGAGGCAGATTTTGGACTCAAAGTTAAATTATGAATAGCTATCAATTATGCAGAAGTTACATGGAAATAAACAGAACAAGATGTCTAACTTGGCTCCCCTTCCTCCTATGCAACTAAGTTGATATTGTTTCCTGAAATCACAGACCACAGTGACACTGGTGTTGCCATTGGGCAGTGTATTATGGTTATGTATTATCTGAAAACAATTATGCAATTGGGGGAAAAAAATCAATTGCCAAAGCTGAAAGTAGAAATTGGAAGTTTCTTTGTAGAGGGTGGGAATGTATGATTATCCATCCTGCTTTGCAGAGAAATTTAATTCTTGTTCAGTTGGCGTGTATCTGGTCTCAATGTTATGTTTTTAACTGCTTCTGGAGGTAACTGCTGTAGCTTTGACAAGTTTCTATAGTGGTTAGTCGCTGTTGTAAGAACTTAGCAGGTACAGCTGGCTTCTGAATCTCCTGGGGAGAAAATGACCAGGCTAATGCCCATCCTGCCAGGTGACCCAGATCAACTGTTAATTTAATTATTCCCCCTTGCCCCAACTCGTGTTTGACATTTGATTCTGGGGAGAGTGGTGTCAATCCCTGCACTCTCAAGAGGTCTTATAGCCTGCTTTGTCCTCCTTGTTGAGTCCTCTTATAGCTAAACTGTTATGGAGTGAAAATTGGTGTCATAAGGTGAGCATTTGGGATCCAGGTGCTTATGCAGTCCAAATTAGGATTGCAGGAGTGTGTCCTGTCTGGGGAGGATGTGTGTTTTCACACATCTATTTGCATTTTGCATTGATTACCTTGAACTGCCATACTTAATGAAAGTCCCCTCTTTGAGTACGTATCTCTTTAGTGGAGCAATGCTTCCAGACCCGGGCACTTATGTTGGACCTACTGGTGTTTAGTATCCCTGTCCTTAAGTTCTCTTGTGAAGCAGGGTCATGGCACTGCTTTCTCTACCTGTCCCGGGTTGATTTGGAAGGATCTCAAACATCTGTTTTTTAAATTTGACTAATAGTAATATTTTGTAAATATTCTGTCAATAGGACCTAGTTTGATTCCATGGTGTGTGTTTACTTATTCAAAAGCTAGGCTTCTTTGGAAAAAAAAAGAAAGTAGTTTTACTCTTTAGACTCGGTAGTAACTTGACTCAAGTTGGGGAAGGAACAAGAGAAGAAACTTGCAAAGAGTCAGTGCTGAGACTTGAAGCTTTCCATGAGCACTGCATAGAACACTGCGATTGAAGTGAAGCTTTTTCTCTCCCTGAAAAAATGTACAGTGAAAAGGTTTTATTTCAAGTACACACTTTGCAGTATGATGCAAAAGACCACTTGAAGCCAAATTCAGATAATCTGCTTTGGTCATATGACTTCCTTTTTCAAACTATCATATATTTTCCTCTATGGTTATTTCGCAGTGGTAGATAATGAACCTTTGTTTGCCTGAAATGGCAAAAAAAAAAAAAAAAATACCATTAACAGGAAACCGATAACAGCCTAATGAATGTAGTGTCCCAAGTAGCAGCGCAAGAACGTCCTATCTGTGAGGTACCAAGGTAAGTGCAAGCGCACTCTCCGGAGAAGCCTTAATGTAGGAAATACTACCCACAATAGATATTTGGAGGTTACACACAGGGTAATAGTCAGTTGTCTAGTGCAGCTGGAAGTGTTTTCATTACCATGTCTAACACCACCTCAGTGCTTCATAAATGTAAAGTATGAAGCTGGGGTTGAGCTGACCTCATTCACAGACTTCATGATACCCCAATAACTGGGATGCGTGGAGAGTTTTGGGGTTTGAAGGGCTTGTCTTCAGCCTGTTGCCTCAATTTGGGTATGTTATTACCGAAATACTGTGCTGTTTCAGTTTTCTTGTCTAGGGGTTACGGAACCAACTGCTCGCTGCTGTCCTTACTGCAGGCTTTGTATCATTCATACTTTGTAACCTGTTCCCTACTGCTTATTCTTCCCATTCATGTTTTATCTCTAACGCGACTCCTCTCAACTCGCTCTCTCCTTTCCTCACCTTCCTGTTCGTTCTTTTGGTGACCCCGTCTTTTCAATTAGAAATTCAAAAAAGGACAGCTGCCTGCTTCCTGCATGAACTCTTGGAGCAGCCGCACGTCCTTGCTAATGCTGACTGCTGTTAAATACCAATATCAAGCAGTCATCTGCTGTGAAAGTCAAAATGGGGCAGCTTGGATTGGGGGAAACTACTGGCACCAGTGATCTAATTAAAACCACTTTGAGCATTGGTGGTGTGAAAGGTGTTTGGCGTGTTTAGCAGTTTTTATTTGCCAAATGTTGCCTTCTGAAAACTAGTTTATTAATCAATATTTTTTAGCATGTTTTGATATTATTAAAAAGCATTGAATTGTTCTGAGTAATTGAGAGGCAGTGAATGTGTGATGCCTTTCAGGCAATGGGGAGTGGACTGGGATACTACAAGCAGTAGAGAAATGGAAACTGAATGGGAAGAGATTCTTTCCTTTGCAGTGAGGTGGAGGGAATGGCAATATTTGCCTTTGCCTCATCACTTCAAAGACATGTTTGACTTGGTGAGCAAAGAGACAACAGCTGCTTGAGCAGGTATGTGGGCACCTTGGCAGTTGCTTGAGGGTGCACAAATGCTGAAGACTTGCTACTGCCAAGGAGAGATGACCTTGGTAGCCTGGTATCTACTGGTTAATGGGTGTTTCTGAAAACAGGAGGACTGGGGTGCAAAGGGAATATCTGCACCTCCCCCCCCCATACATACATCAGAAGCTTATGTTCTTGCCAATAGCGTGAGTATTTTTAAAAGGCCAAGTCTCTCAGGACTTGTAAATCACTGTTAGCCCTTGCTGAACCAGAGTGCTTGGAGCCAGAACTCTGGGGAGAGAAATAGCATGGTTGAAATGTGCATACAGTTGAAGGGTGCCAGAGGAGCAGACGGTGTGGGATGACTGGGAGAACTGATGGGAGTACAGAAAAATGTCTCTAAGCTTTTAAGTGTATGATCTGGAAGTAGACTACTGGGCTGTCATCTTTGGTTCCTATGTCTTAAGCAGGGTTACTGGCTGACTACTGGGAAAGCTAAGGTGTGATCCCTGGTGTTCAGGGGCATCTAATTAGCTGCCATACCATGAGCCTTTGTTTCCCTCTACAGAAATATTTTCCTTTTGAAAGTTTGATCAAACAAAACTATTAAATGCTCTGGCACAAAAAAAAATAAAGTCAATGGGAAAAGCAAAGACAAACCTTGGTCTTTCAGACTTACGTGAATGAAGCAAGTATTTTAATGGTGCAGTGCCAGGGGGCAAAAATGCTTTTGTGAAATGAACTGGTTGTTGCATTTCTAAGAGCCTTTGTTAGCTTGCATTTATTTATACTGTGCAGCACAGATGATGAAAATTTGTGTGTATTTCCAAAACAAACCTTTTGTTTACTACAGTGTTCAAGGTCATAACTGTTCTGGGTCTTTCTTGTAAACCTGCTGTTCCTGTTTATTGGTATTATTTAGAGCAAGCGGTCCAGCTGATCTGTTTTAGGTGCCAGACCTTGTCCACAGGACAGCTCTGTCTAATCTCTTCTCCCTCTTCCCCTCCAACTGGAATAAAAATTGATTATAAAAATTATTACCTGATGCTAGCCTCTGAGTAAATTATTAAATGCCCTCCATGTGTGCTGCCTCCCTCCCGAGGGCTCAGTAGTTGGGACATCTCTGAATTAAGTAAACTACTTAATCTGCTGCAGATTGTAAATTATTTACATTTCTTGATAACTGCTCACAAATTGTGTCTATCCCCCCAAAGTTCACTCTGTGTGTTTGATAAGAAGACACAATGTGATTTGTGTTAGATATGACATGTGCAAGAGACTTACTGGACTGTCAGGTCATTCCACCTGGATGTTTTCAACGTGCCTCAGATACCAGAACAGGAGAGTGGGAGGAGGAACTGCTTGATACAGCAGAACACATGTGGATTTTGAAACCAAAAGAGGGGGGTTTAGTTTGAGGGAAGCGTATCTCATGGCTCGAGGTAACTGGATGTATCATCTCAGCCTTTTTGCATAGTAGCTTAACTGTCTGCAAGGAAAGCTGTTCCTCCCCTCCCTGCCCTCTGCATAAGAAGCAATCCTGTCTGGCCTGTGAATAGCTGAGCCAGAATTACAAACTGATTTAACACTTCAGGCAATGCCGAGCCTGCAAGGAGCCGGATCATAGAGGACCCTTCCCTTATTTACTGCCTTTACCCATCTCAGCTCGTCTTTTTCCTGGCAGATGCTGTGATCTGATTTTATGCTTTAACTAATAGCACAAGGATTTACTTGCTCAATGGGTGGTCTCTAGCTGTCTTCTACCTTACATTACCGTTTAAAATCTTGTGTCCTCTGCCAAGGTCAGTGATAGATCTAGTCTGCTTCAATCTGCTGCCATCCTTTGCTTTCAACGGCCCTCAAATAGCCCAAAGTCATTACTTAAACACCTCCGTCACGCTGTCCATGCCTATGCTAACTAGGATTAAGTGGTGTGGCACAAGCTGTGTTCGTGTGACCCTCTGCTCATAACTCAGGTCACTAGGAAAATATTACTTGACTAAGAGAGGTGATTTGTGATTTCAGTTAACACCAAGTTATCCTCTCTTAAAAAGAAACGATACAAATCATCCTCTTGTTACTAGTAGAATAGCTTAGTCTCTCCGCATCTTTACACTCCAAATCTTTACTTCGCTTCAACGAGGATTGCCTGATTTGATAATAGTAGTGACAGGCACAGCACCACCCTGACTGTGATGGGGATGGGTGGTACAGTGCTTACACTCAGCATACGCTGTCTCTGATGGTGTAGAACAGTGGATGGTGTGCTCTTCATACCTGCTGTGCTGCTGCTGTAGGCCAGCTCTGTGATACATGTTATAAAATGGTTTGCATCTGCTGTAATCTCCATATCTGTCAGTATTTTTTTAATGTGAGTTCAAGAATCCTCAAGATCAACCTGTCTGAATTTGGACAGGCTGGTGCAGGAGCTTATTGAAAGGAAGGTCTCTGGTAAGGAATCCTGTCTTTATTCAGGATGGGGAAAGCTGATCAGCTTTTTCGAGTGAATGCGTACGGTTGCTCAGTAGTTAAATCAGCAATGATGTAAAGTCCTGATGTAAAGTCCTTGCTTTAAAAGCACTCTGCCTCAAATCTCTGATTTCTGTGAATATATAAATATTAAGATGTTTATTGCGGTCACCGTGCCTAATAGCATGACCTACTAAGAACTTACTACTTTTGAACTCCAGGATGTTGCCTTTTGTATTACCCTGGAATAAGATTTTAATGTGAGGTATTGCAAAACAAAGAGGCAGATCTTTAGAGCTGATTTTTTATTTTTTTTTCTCAAGACCTCAAATCTGCTTCTTCCAAGATCAGACTGATACTTCCTCTATGAGTGGCAGCAATAAAGATCTGGAGAATGCAAGCTGAGACAGCATCTGGACAGGAATTGCAGAGGACTCTTCTTGTAACCCTCTAGAGAAAAATGGGTCTGTGAAATAAGCTACTAACAAGGTGCCAGCAGAGGGTTTCTAATAATGTTTGATGCTTTTTCCCAGGAACTGGAAGCTGTCTCTTCTTGCAAAGCAGCAGTTACCTATAAGGCAATGACAAGATAAATAAACAGGAGCAGCTACAGGCTTTATTGGTTTAGTGCATGGGTAGCAGTCACCTAAGCAGTGGCCTGTCACACGCAATTCCAACAGACATCTTTACAAAGCTCCACTGTATTCACATATTCAAATAATGTATTTTTTCCATACCTGAGGAGGGAGTTGGCTGTGTCCTCCCTGTGGTTATGTGATAAACGTGACTTTCCTGTCCCATCTTCACAAGGAGAAAGCGTGTTGTGTACCTTCAAGGTCTTCCCTGGCCTGGGATTGCCTCTGCCTATTGCTCTCCTTTATCATTTTCTTTCTACCTCTCTTTGCCAGGAACATGTAGTTCTGGGATTGCCCCTAGAAGCTGTAGCTGGTGAATCCTCTCTTCCCTCCCCTACCAGTACAGTCTGCCTCAAATTAGCAGATAAGCTGATTGGGTTTGGAGAGATGCAAAGAGCTGCAGGAGAACATCGTAAGTGGACAACAGTGTATTGCAGAGAGAATCTAATATTGATAAATACACATTTTTCTCTCATCCATATTTTGTAAGTTTCTAAATCATGCTGGTGTGAATAAAAAAAACATGTAAAGCTGCTGCCAAATAAACAAACAGTGCTAGGGAATGTACGGGGAGAAGATGGATAAAGAAAAGAATGATAATGCTCTTATAATTCAGCGGGTTTGTCTGTGTCTGGATTGAGACTGCGTTTAGTACAGAATATGCCAGTTCAGACAGGATATTGTCTCATTAGAGGGATTGGAAGACAGGTAAGGAGAACAAGACACAAACAGCTTTCTAAAGAGACTGAAAAGATTGGTTACCTTAAAGAGGAAGTGTGTAAGAAATGCTAGGAGTATACACAGCAACTAACCAGGAGGGAAAGTAGAGACAACAGAAACTTCTAGGCTTGTAACACAAGAGCAAGAGGATGTTGAAATTAGCAATTATCTATCTTAAAGATTATAGAATAAAATTAGCACAGTATGAAGTTAGATGCTGAAGAATGGGAAAGATGTAACGAGGCTATATGAAAGAAGTAGCTGGATGTGAAGAGAAACTATATGTTTGAGATTAATTTTTTTAATTATGAAACTTAAAGTTTAGGATGTGATGTTCAGTCTTGTGATACGGGTTTGAAAACTGTTTCTATTCACTTATGTTGTTTTCCATCTCCCTACACAACCCCCATGGTAATGCAGAGGTGACAAACTATGACTGTCTTGTAAGCCCTTGAAATGCAAGATCACCTCTAAATTACAGAATCAGAGGTTTGGGCTTTGCTGGCACCTCACAACATGTTCCTCAGTACGAGTGATAAGAAGAAATCTGAGAACCCTTGGTAAGGCACTTCAGGGCTGCAGCTGAAGAGCAGACCTTTCAGGACGGGGTTGGGTTTTCATTGCTTTGCCCTCCTTTCTTCGTCCCTTTTTGCTGGCACTGAAGCTGCTGGGCTTGCTGCTTTCCTTCCCAGAGAGTACTGTGAGTCCTCAGCCAAAGTTGTTCTGCTGGATCAGAACAAGAGTGGCTTCTTGCCTCCTCTAGCAAAGTAAAGCAGGTAGGAGAATTGGGTTTGTGCGACGACAGTGAAAATCTCTCTGAGTCAGGCTTCCCTGAGAGGAAAATAGCAATGAGTAGAAAAGCTGAGGGAACATTGTATCACCCATGAATCATTGTTCAGTGGTAAACTAGAGGAACTGGAAATGGGATTCCTCTGTAGAAAGTCCTTCTCAAAGGAGAGCATTTCCAGAGATATCTTGGTGTGGTGGAGAGAATGCAAATACATTCCAAGTAGATGTGTTTGCTGTCTTTGGAAAAACAGTGCCATAATTGTTCATCAATATTTGAAATACAAAGGCCTATCTGTTCTTAGAGAGGGTGTTTCAATAAGCATTCAACATCTACAGCCACACGTGATGAGCTGATTGTCCTATTTGTTGGCTGAAGAATTTACATATACCATACAGGTATGAGGGTTGGGTTTGGTTTAGGTTTGGTGGGTTTTGGTTTGGGTTGTTTTTTTTTCACGAAGAACAAAACCAGAGAAAAATAATTAAAGTGAAATGTCATATAGTGACAGAAATAGATGTGTAAATTGAGAGGTAACACCTTTATGGTAACTGTGCAGATGTTAGGACTTAACAGCTGCTTGCTTGGAAAAGGGTTCATTTGCATCGAGATATGATTGATGCTCTTCTCAAAATCCAGAAAACAGGTTTTTCTCTACAACTTTGTGTTGCATAAATTAAATGTTAGGTGCTTTCTGACTGAGTGCCATAACACTTTTACAGGTTGTGCATGCTCCTGCCTTTTTGCAGCTAGAACCCTATTTTCCTTACACAAGGATTCTAAAATATCTGCAATGAATGGTTAAACTGTTTAATACATCAAATATCTTCCAAGAAGCAGTGAAGTAGTTAATGATTTAATTTAGTCTTTTGCAATGGATGATGCAGATGACTTGCATCTAGAAATTAAAATGCTGAGAGAGAGCATCATCCTATGGATGTGGATATATGGGTTCCTTCCCCCACAGTAAAGGCATAATTTACTAGATGCTGCACTGTAGGAGGAAAACATTTATATGAAAAATAAATTGCGGCCTAAGGGTATGACTGTTTGAGCCAGGATCTCTTGTCTTCCTCCATAACCCTTTATTACTTGGAGGGTTTTTTATTTTGCATTCATCTCTCCTCCCAGGTGCTGTACTCTTTTCTTACTGATGTCATGTTATCATTTCAGAGCAAATTGGGAAAGAAGAGTAAAGCTGAGGAAGTTCTTTCTGTCCCAGCTTACTAGCATTTATGTTTATTGTAAATTCCAGCTAGGGACATAATTTAGTGCTTGGGATCAAATATAAGTATTTTTCTGTAAATTAACCTGTATAGGAATATAATTTCTAACAAATGTCACGCTGGTGGTATGTATATTGAAAATGGGTATGTCCAGATTTCACTTCATAGATTCAAAAGCATAAGCTTACTTTTTCATCTGTTGAGTAATTAATTCATTTTTATGCAGAGCGAAGCATGCATAACTTAAAAATGATCACTAACTTAGTTGACAGTCCATAGTAGCTTTGGAAATAAAAATGTGTTATGTTCTTCTGGACAGATATTCCTACTGGGCAGCTGGAAGCAGGCTGGTGACCTGGTAGGTTCTTGCTTGTCACCTTTGCTACGTGGACAATTTAGAGGGGAGCTGGAGGGTTGCTTTCTTGCAAATCGTTGATCCGGTTGGTATTTTTAGCATGGTTCCACTGAGTCACTTATTGCATAGCAGGCCTGTATTTTAATCTAATGAGGATCTTTCTAATAACTTCCATTACTGAAACATTTGAATGTGGGAAGGAGGTGAAAGTAATTGGGTTGCAATAATTAAATCATCCAATGCGATTACCTTCAAAAGGTTGTCCGTTTATGCTTCCCGAATGCAAACGGGAATCGATCAGTACAAGAAGCACCAAAGCTGCATCTGTTCTGGAAGCACGTTTGGTGGGGTGTAGGCAGGCGAGGTCTGTGGGCAAGAGGGAGAGATGAAGATCATTTTATTACCCCAAAGCTCTGTAAGGAAGACTGATGCACAGGCCTTAATGAGGGAGTTAATTTTGAAACTTTGCTTGAAAAAAAATCCTAGCGTGATATAACACTCATTGTTTAATAATTTCCAAAGCTGTAGGTTGATGCTCACTGACAACTCCAGCCCTGCATCTACCTGCATTTGCAGATAAAATTAGCCTCCCTATAGCATTTATGCTGGAATGTGGTATACTCACTGCACTGCTTCATATGATACATGATGAGCAGTGCTTTTGTGGAGCTGCTGAAGACCTGAGGCAGCTCAGCTCTCTGAACCTTGTGCTAGTAACCTCAAGGTAACACCATATTTTTCTGTGGTTGTGACTTCTGGTTCATTTTTTTTGGTTTTTTTTTTTTTTTTGTTCTATCTTTACTTGCCCAAAGTTTCTGCAGTGGGAAATGGTCAGAATCTGATTTTGGTCCAGTGCCTGAACAGCAGAGCATGCACTGCTCCCAGGCATATGTGCTCGAGTAACTGGAAAAATCACTGAACTGCATTGCTCATTGTCCAGAAAACTGAAAAATGGGTGGAAACTGTTTCACAGCTGAGTAGTAAAACTGTCATGTCACTATCATTTGGTTTTGAGTCATTAAAATCTATTTCTCCTGAGATTGTCTCCTATGAATCTTTTGTTTTCTAGTCACTTCCCACAAAATACCCAAAAAGCCCTTTACGTAAACAAAACTGTGTTAAATAAAGTGGCATCTCTTTCTCTTAGGTCTAAGTACCACTGATGGTTGTAACAGTTTTTGCCTGACAAATCCATGCAATTCTATAGCTGCATATAAGCTATCAAGACTTTGACATTTTCCCTATTATGCAATATTCATTTGCATTTAGTTTACGGCAGCATGAATTAAATGAGGAAATAACTTATAAAGCATGGTTTGAGTTAGGATGTTGCATAAGCTCTGTGTGAAAAATTCCTGCCTTTCAGTCTGCCTGCCTGATTGCTTGGCATACTGCTTTGTGCAACGTTTTTTGCTGAAGATAGGTGGTAAATGTAGAGTACTTGAAGTCTGCAGTTTCTTCCCTAGTATACCCTTGCACTGAGCTTCATTCCAAGATTTTTCCTTTGTGTTCCTCCTAAGCAGAAAGGAACTAGCAAAGCACTCTGCAAGATCTTTAACCTCTGAGCTGAGTTTGTACAACTCTTTAGTAGCTCATTCCCTGTCTTTGCTGGAGATGTTGGCTCAAAATGAGATTATTCATGATCAAAATTCTTACATAACATGTATATTTTATTTTTTGTAGGATCTAGGGTCTTGCTGGGGTCCAAGCCAATGAACTATATGAGTGACTCTTGAGAATGGATGAGGAAGAGACATTCACAAGGGAGGATTATGAAGGAGAGCAAATAAAACTAATTAGATTTTAATAAGGAGGATCATCAAAGGTAGCAAAAATCAGATTCATTGCCAGTAGCTTATGTTTAAAAAAAGTCCATGAGTGAACTCCTTTGCATGTTTCCCCCTACTCTGCTCTTTGCACCAGGCTATAGAGTTGCTCCAGAGGTCCCTGTTCAGCATCAGATGGGTGTTTGCATTGTAAATTCTGCATCTGGCATCGTCTTCTGGAGGCGGGAGGAGAAATGAGAAGGCTGGACTTTTATCGACCCCTGTCTGACAAGTGCCGTTATCATGGAGATTGCTGTAGTGACAAACCTCACCAAAAACATTCTCTGCTAGCCTGGGCATGGATAAATTTGAAGCGGGGGGGGGGTGTATTTATATCACTGTGCGGGATTGACAGTGCCCTTGAACATTCAAGGACTCATCAGACTCCTTAGTCAGTTAGTGTCTATGCAACTTCTACCAGATCCAGCTGCACCCATGTGGTTTTTGGTATGCTCCCTGTGCTGTTCACATCTAGGATTGCATCTAGGATTGCTTGCAGCTGTTACTTGGTTTGGTTCCCTTGCAGCTGTCGTATTTCTCTGGTGCTTCTGAGCTTTGTGCAATGGCAGTGACGTTTTTGGATGAAACAGTAGGATGTCAAAGGTGCTGGCTGTTGGGAGCTGGCCCTGCTTCCTCTTGAAGCCAGACCTTACCATTCTATGAAGACAGGCTGAGAGAGTTGGGGCTGTTCAGTCTGAAGAAGAGAGGGCTTCAGGGAGACCTTATAGTAGCCTTCCAGTACCTGAAGGTGGTACTCTTTATGATGGAGTGTAGCAATAGGACAAGGGGTAATGGTTTTAAACTGAAAGAGGGGGATTTAGATTAGATATTAGGAAGAAATTCTTGACCGTGAGGGTGGTGAGACACTGGAACAGGTTGCCTGAGAAGTTGAGGATGCCCCATCCCTGAAAGTGTTCAAGGCCAGGCTGGATGGGGCTTTGAGCAACCTGGTCTGGTGGGAGGTGTCCCTGCCCATGGCAGAGGGGGTGGAAATCGATGGTCTTTAAGGTTCCTTCCAACTCAAACCATTCTATGATTCTGTTGCTTTGTTGCAGGGCTTGAGTCATACAGAGTGTAAAGAGTGCATTTGCAATTATTGCTCAAAAGGCTTTTATTTTATAGGAAGCATGATGCTTGAGTTACAGACCGAGGTTACAATGAAGATATTGTATCTTCTAGAAATGCCCTTATATAATCGCTGAGAAGAGAAAACCTCTCTAAAACAGCCCTGAAATAAAGCCCGTTCTTCAAAACTCTTTAATCTTTTCCCCGTGCATTGTCTCCCTTTCCTGAACTAGCAGCTCTTGCACTTCATTTTAAAAACCAAACATGCCCTTTTGTAATATGAAAGAACCTGGAACATGTCTACAGTGATGTATAGCAGTACAGTGTCTCATAGTATTAGGAAAAATACAGTGAGTAAACCCTTGATTCATTCATTTTAAATCGCATATTTGTTCATCAAAACCAGTGGAAACAAGATAGAAACTGGAATCCAGCCCAAAATTGTAGGGTTTATGCAGAACCCTCCATCAGAGTTGTGTGGTGGGCTTTTGTGGGGCCTAGCATGGGTGAGCCTGAGATACAGAGTCATGCACTTTCCTGGGGTTCTGGGGCTGGGTTTAGGGGTGTTGTGGAAATGTTGGGGATTTGGGTTGGTTTGATTTTGGTATTTTTTCAGGAGGACATAGGGTGAGGACCTGTTAGATAAAGTCCTTTTGGTGCCTGAGGTTTTGGCACTCTGCCATTAAACTTCTTTTTGTTTTCCCTGAAACACAGGCTGGCTCAGAAATCAGCTCTGGTTTTGACTTTTGCTTTCATATATTTTCTTTCAAAATTTATCAGAGAAACAAAACTCCTTGTTGCTGGTTCCAGTACACTGGCAGTGGTTCATGAGCTGCCACTAAACATTAAAGATCTTTTATTCTTTCAGAAAATCCCAGTAGCAGTTCATGTCATTAATTGGTGGGAGCCAGAATCTCTTTGCATGTCTTGCCCACAAAAGTCCCTGGAGAAATTGGGGAGGTTTATAGTACTGCAGTATCTTTAGTACAGTTGTTAAATATTTTTCCTTATCCCACTTCTAATGACAGTGTCTCTCTGTTAAAGATAGTAAAGCTGTCAGTGCTGTATTTTGACTTCAAATGCTACTATTGTCATGTTTATTTAATGACAGCAGATAAAGCTTTTGCTGTTTCCAGTGCAGTTATTTAGTTTCCAGAGAGCTATGGCTTTTGAGTACTTCTGAATTGTCTGTTATTGGATATGTAGGAACAGACAGAGGTTTTAAATTTTTTGTTTCAACACTAAAGAAGATTTCAATATATTGATGGTGAGAATATGTGCTAATATTCCATTAGTTATGCCTGAAACCCCACACAGTGCACTAACCCTGAATATGGTATTATCCTAATCTCTTTTCCTTTCTTCTGTCAAATAAATAGCTAGATGAGCATTTTAAAGGATTCTCCAGAATAGTTTAGCGTCCTCTTTTTTCCTATTTGGAAACTATTCTGTAATTGTGTTAAATCAGCTCTGTGGTTAGGACAGTTGACAGAAGGGGATGTCTTCATTTTTAACCATGTAATATCATTTGCACTGATGACGTGCCTCCCTTTCCCAAGGAGCAGTAATGTGCATGGGGCAGGCATTGATCTCTGTATGAGACTTACACGACTTAGAATCTGTACGAGGTACTTACTACAAATAGGAATAAAGCTCATTGTGAAGCTTGTAGTGGGTTTGATACTTACCCCTCTTGGTCCCTTGGCAAGACAGGAGATCAAAAATACTTACAATGTATGGTCCAAGGTATAAAGAATAATGAGGAGTATGTTAAAATGCCAAGTAAAACAATTTCCTGAAGCCCAAGAATACCTACAAAATATTGTAGTAAATTGTGTGTGTTGAGGACTACCTGTTATACAGCTGGTGTATGCCTGGGGCGTGAAGCCGATAGTGCATTACACAAGTGCATCTCAGCATAGATAAATGTTTAAAAAGGCAGGAGTGAGGAAGGCAAACATTCACAAACAGGAGAGGAGGAATCTGTTATGGGAAACTGATACATTGGATTTCTTCACTCACATCTAAAACTGATGGTTTTACGGATATTCTGGAGAAGTGGAGTGGAATAGGAATAACTTGTTTCTCTAGGTAATGGTGGTGTTGAATCTCCCTACAACAGAGTTCACAGTATTGCAACATGCAAACATCTTGGGACAATGCTTAGACGTGTCTAATATGTCTGTACTGTACATAACACCAACATTTGTCTTTCGCCTTAATTTCAGTTTGTCTATGAGTCAGTCACAGAGACTCAGCTTCACAGCTCCAAGTGTGACTGAATTTTCCAGCAGTGAGATGAGAAGAAGCTCAGGTCAGACTAGGGATCAAGTAGAGAATCTTGCATCCTGCCCAGCAGCGTTGTTCAGGCTTTCATGGAGCACACTGCAACCTAAATACACAAACTAGGATTTGTATGAGCAAAATGTCTTTAGCAGAAAGAAGATACGGTGGCATTTACCACTACTTGAATAAGTTTCTGTAGATGGTGAAGAGTGGAGCTGCCATGCTGAGGTGGATGTGCTGCTATTGACATAAGCACCTCTATGAGTAGTGGGTGCTTAGATGAAGCCTACCTCCTGCAGATGTGCACAGCCTAGCAGTGTGTTTGAGATGTGCTGGTACAACCACAGTCACCTGGACTTGAGGCAAATACTCTTGAGTGTAACAGAGAGAAGCAATTTTTCTTTCAAATCCCCTTAATATATGAAGACATAGCCTGTCTTTTGCATGGCTCAATTATTTCTGCATAGCCCATCTCATTTAAAAATAAATCATCTCTGTTATGAAAAGATTTAGAAGAGTATCCATTGATTTGACAGGTTCTAAAAATCTTTCCAAGTCAATTCACTGGCAACAAAATGAAGGGGAGACTAATTTCCATGGTGATGCCGATTGAATCACTCTAGAGCAGTTGAAGAATGAATCCTGACTTGGGTGGATGCTGTGTTTGAGTCCAGTAACCATGCAACCACCAAGTACTCTTCATGCTATATATATCCATAAAAAAAGCTTATTTTCATTCATGCTTGTTTTTTTCTTTGCATTCTTTAGAAGCTTCAAAAGCTCTGGGTTTGGTGTCTAGTGGGTAGTATTGTGTTAAGAAGTATCACAAATGTGCAGAACTGCAGCTGAATAAAAGACGCTCTCTTCCAAGAGCATTTGTCTTCTCCCAAGTTCAGTTGTTGGTGCAGTTTGTTCTTTAGCCCAGATCTGCCTTGAGAAAAAATTATCCAGAAAAGTTTATTCAACCGAGATGATTTTTTCTTCTTTCAATAAAATGCCAGATCTAATCCAGTGATCTTAAGAAAATCACGAGTCATCATTTTCTGACACGAGGAAGAATGTTTACACTTTTACATCAGCAGATATGTAGATATTGGAATTCCATTATAATGCTTAACTAACTTTTAAATGCTTGTTTTGAAGATATGCATAGTAATCACCCTTAATTTTAAAATAAATTGTTTATGAGCTCCTTTGATTTCCTTTATTTAAAATGATATACTGGGGGCATAAGTATTTCTGTAATGAGTTACATGAACTAACTCGCTGGTTATGTTCCCTTTCACACACCTTAGAGTTAGATAACATCTTTTCATAGCCTTTTTATTCTTAGAATGCTTTGTTTCTCATTTTGCATGAATTAGTCATTGAATGGAAATATATCTGACAATGTAAAGAAATGAGCATACTGTGTGCCTACAGAAGAGGCCTACACTAGTAAAAGTAGTTTCGCTCTTAACTAGGAACCTCCACCAAGTTTGAGGGGTTTTTTTGAGCTTAAGCAGATAATATTTTTTGTTTTATTATCATACATCTAACAGTCTTAATATTGACATAATTGTCAAATTAGTAAGTCCACAGTGAGTACAGTTTAAAAAATAACCCAAAGCATCCAAATTATTGCCATTTTTGCAAATAAAATTGATTTTTGTTTCCTCCAGCTTTTGAAAGATCTTTTCTTATACATAGTCTTTTTTTTTTTTTTTTTAACAAGCTGAATTATCTGTAAGATGTTGTACTGGATTTACTATTTGCCAGAGCCTTAAAGTGGAAAGGAGAGGCAACTTTGTCAAAGCCTGGGAGTTTTTAAACTGGTAGCACTGAATATATAGATTGGGATGGTCAAGGAAGGCAAGACTCTCACAGGATATTGGTGCACTTCCTCAGTGATGTTTCGTATTGAGTTATTTCAGCTCCCTGTGATTCATCCCATGATTTTTTTGTGCACACTCATTCATTCCCACAATTACTTCACTTGATGAGGATAAAGACATTAATAAGAGCTTGTGTGTCCCAGAGCCTTTGCCTCTGGGAAACAGAGAGGCTGATGTGGTTCCAGAATTACAGTGACCACTTTCTTAGCAAAGATGGAACCCTTTGGGTGGACCCTGGCATACAGCCCTGTGCCTGTGGATATCTTCCCAGACCCGAGGTCTGGAATCAGAGTGCTGCTATGACAACAGCTACGGTCAGCTACAGCAAGGAATGACAGAAGGATCTGGCCCTATCCCTGTTGACAAAGTAATTATCAGCATTGTTATCAGCTGATGAATTCTCCCTAAGAAAATATTAGTGGTTTTGCTTCAAATCTACTTCAAATTTTGCAATGTGTTCATGGCAAAAAGGCTGTTAGACTTAGGAAGTTAATTATACTGAATTTTGCATGTTTTGGGTAATTTCTGAGTGCTTTCTAACCCAGTAGAATATTAGTTTTCAGAGCCATGTGCTGTGTCAAAGTGTATGCTTGTGTCATTTCTAAAATGGTGATGCTTGTGCGGTGCCCAATACACAGGTCTCTGAAATATTTGCTGAAAAATGAGTTTGGATGCAGGGAAGGATGAGCAGAAATCTGATTTTGGATATATGCAATCTGGGAACACATAATGGTGCAGCCCTTAGCTTGAGGCTTGCAGGATGGATAACTAGTTGAATTGCATTATTATATTGCATGACATCTCTGTTCAGACTTGTCTTGTGAATGTAACATCTTAATATATATTTATAACAGGCTCCCCAGTTCAAGGACAGGGAACTGCTGGAGAGGATACAGCAGAGGACCACAAAGATGATTAGGGGCCTGGAATCTCTCTCCCTTACTAGGAAAGGCTGAGGGACTTGGGTCTTTCTAGTCTGGAAAAAGAAGACTGAGGGGGGATCTGATCAACACCTATAAGTACTTAAAGGGTGGGTGTCAAGAGGACGGGGCCGGTCTTTTTTCAGTGGTGCCCAGTGACAGGACAAGAGGAAAGGGGCAGAAACTTGAACATAGGAAGTTCTATCTAAACATGGGGAGGAACTTCTTTACTTTGAGGGTGGCAGAGCTCTGGAACAGGCTGCCCAGAGAGCTGGTGGAGTCTCCTTCTCTGGAGACATTCAAAACCCGCCTGGACACGTTCCTGTGCAACCTGCTCTAGGTGGACGTGCTTTGGTGGGAGGGTTGAACTAGATGGTCTCCAGAGGTCCCTTCCAACCCCATATCATTCTGTGATTAACATGTTGCTCTAAACTTTTGTTGGCTAAAAAGGGCTGAAAACTGCTCTTCCATGAAAATGAGGTAGCAGTAATAATGGCCATGTAGTCGTCTTCATAAGAAGAAGTGTTTCACGAACTGGAAAGAGCCATTCTTGCTTGGTTTTGTTTTCCTTGATATTGTCAAGTGCAAATTATAGTTTTTATACAGGAAAATAAGGCTTATGTTTAACAATAGTTTTAAAGATCTGTCTTGTATCTACTATTGCATACTAACTTCGGTGGATAAGACTGACTAGAAGTGAGTGTAACTAAGTTTTCTAGAGAAGGTTAGTATTTTTGGTGTAAATCAGTAACGCATGGAATACAGTATTATATGGAGAGTTTACTAGTGAAAAATGAAGATGATAATGATTTGAGGAACAGTAAAGCAGGTAACAGTTGGCTGTAATTGAGATGACAGTCACCTTGGCTATGCAGGAACCAGCAGGAGATTACTGGTTCCCTGCTGCTTTAGCTGGTGACACTGTTACTAGGCATGGTTCGATGAAATTAGCTGATGAACTAAAGTTAAGAGAGAGTTTCAATTAGAAAGAGGCTTCAGAGACTGAACCAAAACAAGTGGATGACACTGATGACTGAAATAATAAATATTTAATGACCCAGATAGTATATCAGTCCAAATCCTTTGCTCAGAAGACAAGCAACAAGCATCTCAAGTGTGTGAAGGGTGTGGATTCAATGACAGGGAGCTGCCAGTATGACATGGTTATGAGAAAGCAAAAGTAATCCTGAGATACATTGGGATACATTCCTCTCGTAGCAGAGAGGAAACCACTGGTGTGTTTGTGGAGAGGCCTGGAGCACTGTGTGGTTCCAGGTGCCTCTGTTTGAGGACAGCAACTCCAAACTGATGGGGTAGAGGAGAACTGCCAGGCTGCCTGTTGTCTTGATCATCCTCTTCAGAGAAGGATAAGAGTTTGGCTTTGTCAGCCTGATGCTCAGTGGGTATCTGATAGCACTCTGAGCACACCAAGGAGGGGGGAAGGTCGTGAAGCTGAAGAACTCATTGTTGGCACAAATTGACATAATCTTAGTGAAGAGAAGCCAAAAACCTCAGAACCTCGTTTCTTTGCTTAGAAGTTTTCCTGAAGAAAAACAACAGGCAGCAGATGGACCAAGGCCTACCCTGAGAGCAGAGGGAAGGCTTCTGCAGGGGACTGGATGCGCTGGTACAGGTGTGGCTTCCTGGAATATGATGGGTGTCCCAAATCTTCATCTGAAGCATTGAATGAACAGTGGTATTCCAGTCCTTGGGAAAGGCAAAAAACAAAAAGCCACAGGAGTTTCCAAATACTGTTGTGTTCAGCCAAGATGTTAAGTGGTACCAGGAACCAAGGAATGGGCTACTCTCATCACCTTACAGAAGTGAATCTGAGGTTGATATATAAGGCTGCTGTAGGAGTTTGCATGTTTATTTTCCTCTCTCGGCAAAATAATTTAATTTTGAAGAAGGTCTTGTGCATTCATTGTCACCACTTTGTTTTCATTCATGGTTACTTTTTCATTCTTCCTCATGCGTGTGTTGTGGTTTTTTTCTTTTGTAGAACAGTTCGTGTCTGGCTGAAGAGAGACAGTGGGCAGTACTGGCCCAGCATATACCATGCAATGCCATGTAAGTATAAGGAGATGTTAATTATCTACTGTGTATTTGCAAAATGGCTTTTTCTGGTTTTGATGAAGCTTCATGTTTATGTTATGCAAGCTTACCAGTCTGTGTTAAATATTATTCTTGAACAATCCTCTTGATTTCTGTGAAGCTTTACCAAGTTGCATGCTAATGCTTCTGAGAGGCATCAGGGATTACAGCAGCAAAAGGATACAGATATGCTAGCAAGGGATGAGCATTTAATGCAAACATAGATTAAAAAATGTGGGAGCTCAAAATGTAGTCTTATATTCCACCAGTAATGGTGTCCATAAAGCTTTGTAAGTCTCCAGTATAAATCACTCTGCCCTCCCTACTGCGTGTGCTCAGTCCATTACACTGCAATGGTAAATGATTTTATTTGATAAGAGCTTAATATCCTGCAGCAGCTAATACGATAGAGAGGATACTAGACAGGGAAAGCAGATCTTCCAGTGAAGAAGAATCATTTTACCCCTGCAATTAAATATGGAAAACCAAGTCTCCCTGATGGCTCCCTCCAGGATGATCAGCTGTATGTCTCCTCTCCCACAGAGAGTGTTCATGCTTTAAAAGAAACTGCAGATCGATGTCCATTTTTTCAGGAGACAGTTGAAGAAATCACACCCATACCAGTTTGTCATGACCCCTGTGGCTGAGTGCAGGAGTATAACTCTGCAGGCCACCAGCAGCAAGGGTGTGCTGATGCTCCTCAGTCAGATTCAAGATGTGCTAGGTTAGCCTGTCTTTGGAAAACTTATAAAGCTGACCTTAAATTCACAGATTTGGGAGCACATATCAAGCCCATCGAGGCGTTCTTACTGTAAAAAGAATTATTTTAAGCTAAGATGGCTAGATTTGAAAGAGACATCTGTCTCCAAGATACATAAAATGTTGAGTAGATATAAGTTTTAATGCCACAATAACATCAGCTTGGGACCCTGGATTGGCCATGCAGTTTGACTGCCTGCTCTAAGAAAGCATTCATTTTGTAGAGAGGAGGATCTCTCTTCTTCCTTTGGTGATGGACTAGCTCATAAGAGTATGTCAAGCTTCAAAGGTACTTTGTGCTCAATATTTTTCTCAAAAATGTATGGGAAACCAGCTAACAATATGGCAGTCTGTGGAGCTCTGTCATGATCACTAGCAGTGGCCTGAGTCCCCTTGACCTGTCCTAACGCTTTCCCCAGTCAAACTGTTACAAAATGACTGTTTTAGCAGTTTGGCAATGATACTTCTCTTTTTCCATATGATATTTTTGCATACACTTGCATTTTAAAATCTTCTTAGGTTCTCCTCTGGTCTTAGCAAGACTGTATTATTGCCAGTAATAACAGCTTCACTGGAAATGATGGAGTAGATCCAGATCCACTCAAAGGGGACTATTTTAAGGCTCCTTCATAAATTTGAACACCTGACACTGCTCCTTCACTTAGAAGGCTGGTAAGCTTTTGAGCCATGAGATATTAAAATTATGCTGTGTTATTCACCAGTTTCAAGAATGATCAGGTATAATTAATGACTGGAGCAATGCCAATTACATAGCTTAAAGCCATGGCTGATAGCAAGGAAGTCATAGGAAGGACTCAGAGTCAGCCTCTGCAGAAGTCTGCACTTGACTTGAAATGATCATTCTGTCTGTTGATGTGTGGAACGCCTTTATGATGATCCTCTGCTTTAGGTTCTCTCTGTCTAGAGAACAACAATTGCCCAGAGGTTCTCTGTGTAAAAACGTAGTAGGCATGATCAGGCCTTTGTGCTGCTTAGCAAACTGTGAGGGGCAGTTCCACCCATAGATACACCATTAGCATTACTTGTGGCTTTGGTTATGGTGGTGCATGACGCACACCCTTTTATGATTTGATATCAGATAGCCTTAATAATGGAGCTTGCACCCCAGGGACTCTGGGAAACGAGGAGGATGAAGAGTTGGGCCAAGTCAGCCATGTGCTTTGGTCAAGCTCTGCACCCAAATGCACCATCAGTGCATTCTGAACATGAAACCCATTCAGTATCTGGAAAAAAGATCAAGTTTGTAGATCCCTTCTAAGTAGGTACATTTGCTGCTGTTAAGAGGTAGGATTTCCCCAGTTACGAAGTTTTATGCCCTGCCTATGGGTGTTTCTGAGGTTGGAAAATTCTGGACGGCATGGTGGCTACGTTTTTGATCAGCTCCTCTAGCCCATGAGAAAGAGTGAGCTGTGGGTGTTACTGATGATTTAACAGTGTGTGTAAGGCAAGCTGGTAAACTGGAAACCTACCTAACGCATCTTCTTCATTCCAGCCAGTGTTGTCTCAACAGCTGTATTAACAACAGACCTCTGATGAGCAGGTTAACCCTCCTCATGGTTTGATGTGTACCCTTAGTTACATGTGTGCAACGCAGATTATATACACGTAATCGTGGTTAGATGTGTGACTTCTGGGCAGTATTGTACAGGAGAAAAAAGCCAACTTAGTAGACACAAATTTATGAAAGGGAAAGGATTGTAGTCAAAAAAAAAAAAGCCAACCAAAAGGACCCAAACCCAACCAACCAAAAACCTCTCACGGATGTGAAACAGAGTAAAGGATTTATTGTAGTGAGGAACAGTGGGGTATCCATATCCAGTCTTTAAGGCAGATAATACACTCTCTGTCTAACGATAGTTTTCCTAGCTAACCCTGTGCTTGGAACAGGAAGTTATAAAAACTGCAAAGCAAAACATGCCCCTTCAGTCTTAAACGACGCTGCTTTCAGGCACTTCAAAGGGTGGCTCTTGAAACTACAGGTAGAAAGTTTCTATTTCTCTTCTACTTCTGTCAGCCTCTAATAGAGGTGACACGCTGATGAGAGCATGAAGTATGTAATTGGACTATTCCTCCATAATTCATTTTCCAAAAGCTAAAATCAGTGTGTTTGCCCTGTATTTAAGAAAAAGACTGCAGTCAGACTTCTGCATCAGCAATATCCTGCCTGTCCTCTGTAGTAGTTCGGATCAATCTCTTCCCAGTCTGAAATCCAAATCATAGCTAGGTACTGAAGTAGAAGGCCTTCAGAGTGCTGTTATTTTTCCTGGCTATTATTTTAAAAGGATCTCAAAAATCTCAGAAGCCTAGGGTTTGGGGTAGTTTGGTAGGGGTTTTGTTTGCATTTTGTTGGTTTGTTGCGTTTTTTTCCTCCCTCTCTTCTTAATGAGTCTAAGTGCTTAAGTATCTGAATGTCATTTTATTTCCACTAACCCATAAGCTGCTGCAGTCTTGTTACAACTGGCGTCACTTTAACTACATTAGTGTAGCTTGTGTGGACATAGTTTTGGTGCTGACATAATGATTTTTCCAAGAGCACGTGTTACTGAAGAATTCCCTTAGGAAAATGGTTATAGCAAAATAAGTATCTTGACGCTGCTGTGGCTATGTACACAGAGGGCAGGAATTTAGAAGGGGTTTTTTTGTAATCGACCTGTGTCAAACAGTTGCTTGCACCTTTTGTGTCTGAAGTGTTTCAGGCTATTTGGAAAAGGCATACTTCAAATAGCTAGTTTACCTGAGACTTTTTCTCTGCGAGCTCTTTATTGCCTTCAGAGTTACTAGTGCCTCTCTCAATGTATGCACAGTGCCTAGTGTTAGAAAGCTGATATGTAAAATATGCCCCTTCTGGCATTAAGTGCTTTTAAAAGGATTTGATATTTATTCTGCTTAGAATTCCCTTTTTTTTTTTTTTTTTTTCCTGTCTGTTTTTCCTGCAACCATCTCATTCTGCTACAACCCTAGAAGCATCAATATAATAGTAAATGCACTACCATCCAAAGGCATGATTCGAGTTTGCCTTTTCTGAGGGAGAGGTATAGGAAGAAGCAATTATGTCACTGTTAGTAGCCCTAATTTAAGTGTTTCCCTTCTGGCAGTTTCCTTGAACTGAAGCTTTTTCGTTGATTTTTAGTTCAGTCACCCCTTCCAGGAAAGAAAGAAATGGAGGTGCCTGCCTGGATGTGGATCTGGTAGACTTTCTGCTTGCAGCTGGTTGTCTTTTAGGAAGCATTTCAAGGGAGAGTCAATATTGAAGGTAGAACCAGTTTTATTAAACAGTCAACATAAACTTTCCTCTTGTTCATATAGCTTTGCTGCCAGCTAAACTATCAAGGAAGACTTGCTGAGCTATGGGTTGATTAATCCTATGTGAGGCGTTACAGAAAACGAGAATATACCAGATACACAGTACTGGAAAAGAGAGAGAGGACTCCAAGCCTGTTAGTAACAGAAGCACTGCGAGTAATCAAAAAGGAGACTAGAAACCAAGGGGTGGGGGGAAGGATAGCAGAGCTGAAAGCACATCTGACTGTACCCTATATTTACCACAAGAATATAGTTTAAGAAAACATTCTTATCACTATCAAAGAAGTAAGAATGCCAGCTCCTAGCTGCACATGGCAATTGCTACTGAAAAATGATTCCGGAAGGTTTCTGTTGGGACAACAGGGCTCCCAGCTGCCTGCTGCTGTGTTGAGCTCTAAAAAAGATCCCTGCCTTCTGAACGCAACTTCAGTTTCTCAATTAAACCAACCAGAGCTCTTGAATACTTGCAAGAAAATTTTGTTTTTACCCTTGATGTGAACCTTGCCAGATCCCCGAGGGAGCATAGTATGACTGACCTGTGTGCCATTTAAGAGTATATCCCGATGTTTATTAGAGTGATTGTGATATAATAAAGCAGTGGCTAGTTTTCAATACAGTCTTTTATTTTGGCCATAATATGTGATACTATCATAGTGTTATCTGTGGGGCAGTTGGACTCACAGTCCTTAATATTGGCTGATATGTTGATTCCTACAAGTTACCTTTTATTACTGTAGGTATGGCATGCAAGGCTCTGACATAATGCTTTGTTTTCTTTTATTGTCAGTAAAGTTCAGGCAAATGTAAAAAACGAAATTATTCAGCTAGGTAATCTCTTGGATTTATACTGAAATGTCAAGTGCCTCATATCAAAACACCACCACTGCTCTTGTATGGCGTGCCTGTTTTCAGATAACTAGTAAGAAAAAATGAAGGAGTTGGAGCAAGAAATAGCCATTGTTCCATGTCCTAATAGGATACGGTTGAATGAATTGCAAGAACGCTTTTTTTTTTTTTTTTTAAATGCTGTCTATTGGAAGGGAAAAAAATGCTGAACAGCATCATAAAGCATGTTAGTTAGTTTTAGGCTTTCCAGATTTTCAAGAAAATGAGAATCGCAGTTTTGTTAACTTCATCAACATGTTCATTTTTTTCAGCTCCATGTTCATGCATGTCTTTTAACCCGGAAACCAGAAGGCTGTCCATAGGTCTAGACAATGGTACAATCTCAGTAAGTACATCCAAAGATTTCTAGTTGAAATGCTTCCCTTTTGAGAAGTATATGTGTGATGTTGTGATGAGGGTATTTTTGCTAGTGTTTGGGAGATAGACTTTTTTACTGCTGGTGGAACTGAAGCTGTAGTGTAGAAAATGGCAGATTATTACAAATTTCATTCCAACTGCCACAAAGAAATTGAGTGGTGATTACAATATTTATTAGGGAATTAAACAGTCTTAATTTGCATATCTTTAAAAAAATAACACAGAAAAACAGCTGTTGTTTTATTAAATTTGACTGCCTTGTTAATCATGCCATACTAAAGTTTTCTGAAAGCAACTATTAAGAAGGGAAAAATCATCTTCAGAGAGGCAGAAAGTGGATTTCTGCTCCCTATCTAACTGCTTTTCCAAACTTCAGCGTTCAGATTTTGTTTTCCTCTCACTTCCTTCAGAGGAGTTGCTCCTAACTGGCAATTCTGTTGCTGAAAGATTTGGTTCATTAACACCTAAGAGAAATCGATGTGCTTGGAAAGGAAACAAGTCTGTCTTTTAGATCTGGGACAGAGGGTAACAGTTGACTTTATTCATTGGGTTTTTCTTGTGGGATGATAAGTAAAGAGCTATAGGTCAGAGAGGTATTTTTCACCTCTGCCTCATCAGTAGACTCCTCTTCCAGTGTAAGATCATTTTACCATCATTTCAGATTTTTACTGCTATTGTCTCTGCCTTATGGGCTTTATAACTGAATGAGTGTTTGCAGGTTGACATAAGGGCAGCTCTCTGCACTAAAGCTGAGATGGTATTTGGGAAAGGCTGTGTGACCCTTTTAGCTGTTGCCTGCAAGCTCTATAAAAGATGTGAAGTTTTTGACCTATAAAGCTATTAATGGCTAGTAGCAGAGATTTTTTTTTTAATATTTTTTTTTTTGGTGCCTGTAGGAGATTTCTCTTTTTGTATGTAGGAGATGGGGCAGCTGCCAGAGAATTCCCTGCACCTCTGAAATTCCCTCCTTCCCACTCCGAAATAGCTGTAATTTGCCAGTCCTACTGGACACTTTTGTTTTCACCAGGCCTCTGTGGAGGAATGTGAGGACTGTAAATAAGGTATTTAAATGGCACGATGGAAGAGATGTGTCCTTTGTCTTTGAGGCATTTTGCCTTGAAGAATCAGAGGGTGCTTGAGTCTGAATGGAGTCAAATTCCATTCTGAAGCTAAAGAAGGTAAATGAGATACACAGGTGAGAAACCAGCATGTGGCTTTGGGTACTTATATATTGCTATGTCTAAAGCAGATTCAATTTGTTGCTAAGCTGGGCTTTTCTTTTCCTAGTCTTCTGGGTACAGACACGTAGGAAGGGGGAAGGGGCTTGTCTGTGTTAGTTGATTTAGTCCCCTGTAGCTGCAGGCAGTTGCGTGGTAGAGGATTGTGCAGAAAATGCACTCCACAAACTTCCACGAGGGATGAAACGTTCCTCTCCGTAGCAAACCGAAGGCTCGTAAGAGAAGCCACAACTGTAACGTGCTACAAGAAGTGGTGGAGGTGGGAATGGAAGAAGAGCAAGGGTAGCACCGTATTCAAGTCCCAGCAATATTAGGGTGTAAGGTAAAATCCCCAGGTACTTGAAAGGGGGTTACAGCCACTCTCTGGAGGAAAGGATAAGTTTTTCTTCTCTGGCACAGCTATGATGATCAGTTTAGCACAGGAGTATACAAGTAAGGCACACTGACCACAAAATAAGAGAACTTACTGCAACAAGGTGACCGTAGTGCCCTTACTTTTAACTGTGTGGCCCTCAAAGGGCAAGTACATGCAATTTACTTGAGAGGCTTGAAATATTTGGGAATTAGTCAGCTCATCCATGTTGGCATTTCTGATCATGGCCAGCACTCTTGTGTAGGCTGGGTGCAGGATGACAAAAAAATGCTGAAAATCATTCTGAGTCTTTGTGTAGAAAGAAAGAACTCCTGGCAAGGGCTGTAAACTGATATAATACTCATGCGAGTGTCACATAATCTCAAACTAATCTTTTTGCAGTGCAAGGAAGTACTGCTTTTACTTTCAGATGTAGATGGGGATAAGAAAGTGGAACTGCCTTTTTTCTTTTACATGAAAGTTTTGTAAACTGTATGGATTCTGCTTATAAGCCTGGCACTTCAGAAATGTGTATGGTGCATTTTGAGAAGGACAGGCAGCAGTGCTATTGTCAAAGAAAGATGTTCCAGCAAAGCCACCATGAGGTAAGCTTGTATGGCCACCTTTCCTTGTGAAACAGAGTGACAACTTTGGCTCCTACAAAGAGATTGTTTTCAACCTTTTGTAACTTCTCAACACGAAGGCAACAACAGCAGACCATTTTCTTGAGTGAAACATGGTCTAGCATCTTGCTTGAAGAGCAGTGGTATCTAAAGAAAAAAAAGTTTCTACGATTTTTTTTTTTTACGCTTTGCAAACTTTTTTTGAGAAGAAAATGCATTTCTGTTACTTTACATCTTAGGGACTGCCTAATGTCCCTTTTGGAAGCCAAAAGACTTTGTCACGGTCATTAAATTCCTTGCTCTGAAGTGGAGAAAAACATGCTTTAATGGGTGCAAGTCTCTCAAGATACCACAACAAGAAGAAACAGAGGAAAGGTCTATTATTTGCAATAGACAAGAGAATTCGACAGGGAAGACGAGACTCCTCACCTAATTTCATCTATCTGAAAGTTAACTTTCTAGATAAAGTTAATCATTAGGTTCTGCAGCCAGTAGAGGAGAGGTGAAGTGCCTTTGGAGACACCCATGTTATTGACTCTAGGAACTGTCTTAGAATGGCATAAATCTCTCTGCCCATTTCCGGGAGATTTAAATGAGGGATTTAGTTTTTGGGCAGCTGAAGCTAAATTAAGCTGATCTTTTTTGCTGACCATCCTTGTACAAAGCTCTAGACAAAGCTGTTACACACTTCGAGTAGGGCCACAAGGAAAACAGGGCACCAGAATAACCCCTTCAGAATTCTTCCTTGCCAATGGTACTTATTAAGACAGAGTCATCTTCCACATCATTTGATCTTGCAGGTGTCTACATGAATAGAATGAATTCTTTGAATACCCGAAACTGAGTCAGGCTCTACCTGCTCATGTGCACACTTCCCCTTCTGCCACTGTGGGAAGTTTGCTATTTTTAACTTCAAGGAAACGATGTGATAGTTTCTGTCCTCTCCCAGTTTTTATACTTTATAAAGTGAAAACACCGTAATCATTTTATAGAGCTCTCTTTGCAACAGAGAGAGATGTAGGGTCTGACAGTAGATTTAAGAGTCTTCATTCTCTTCCATTTCTGAAGCAGGTTTGTTGATCTCTGGAAGACATGGTGAGAGTACTGTTGGCCACTTATGTTAACAGGACAAAGTCAAGCCTTTAAGCAGATCTGCAATGTGCTGTCAAAATGCCATCATCCATTAGAGTATGAACTGTAAATTCCCTGAGGTGGGAACTAGGTTGTCAGTGGATAACACCTAACCAATAAATAAATATTATTAACTCTCAGAAATTGATTCAGCTGCCTAAGCAGAGGTCTGTAGCATTATTTTGGGATGTATCAGTTGGCATCCACCTGCAGCTCTGGAAAGATGTGAGTCTTCCTTAAACCCTGGGCCATGTCAGCCCTCCCTGTAGCCATGGACTCTGAAATGGCACACATCCGAGTGTGAGTTTTGTTTGCCTTAACAATAGTAATTTGATACAAGATTCTGATAATATTTCCAACGTGAGGATTTACAGAGGTCTTAGGCTCAAGAGGCATTTGTGGTGGTTGTATATGTTTTAGTGTGAGGGAGGTGTGCTCCATGTTGAGTTGTTGTACAACAATGAGCTTTAAATTGGACAGTCTTTTCAGATACTCAACATTTCTCCTTTCTGCTTTATGAAGGCTTTCATGATACCAAGTCACTCTTGAATAACAAGCTTACCTGAAAGAGCCAAGACTGATAACTGGCATTTTCACTATGGCAAAAACAGTAGTAAAGTAGCTCCAAAAACCCCCTGAAGAGCACAGAATGATCTTGCCAGAAAAAATGTTTTTAATCCCTGCAAGGAGAGGTTTTGGTTTTGCCATCTTGAGCTCTCTGATATATGTCCCTCCTGTGCAAAAGGGCTCGCACAGGAATTGGAAATTTTTCTCTGTTCTGTTAACAAGCACTGACTGAGCTGTGTGGGTGACCCCAGCCTTTCTAGCTCATTAAGAAGAGCCAAAAGGCTGCATAATGAGAACTGAGCATCAGCAGCTCAAAGAGGAGCAAAACATCTACGTATGGAAGGATAAAAAAAATTAATAATTTCTGCTGGTACAATGTTAAAGAGATGTAGTCGGTAGAGATGTAGTCGGTGTTTTTGTAGTGCAGATGACACAATGTATGTGCAATAGGGCATGAATTTCTTGAGCAAGGTGCCCTGTGCTAAAATACCTGTCTATTGACGCAACTAAAACATTTGGCCTTGAGAGGGAGGGGGGAATGAGTGCAGTGGAAGAATACGTGACAGTGTAAAGGGGAGCAGGATGTAAAAGACCTGGAGAATGATTAGAAAATGCAAACCAAGAAAATGCATTGCAAATTATCATATGTTTTCAAAGGAGAAAAAGAGAAGCAAGAAGTCTTCAGGGGGAAAAAAGAAAAGAAAAAAGAGAAAATATATCTGGTATTCAGGTTAATGGAACTGTGTTGATTTTGCACTGTGTTTTTTTATCTCTTTGGATGGAGCAGAATATTAATAGTACATAGCTGTGGTTTGTGTTAAAGTGTACAGAGCTAATCAATACGTATGTAAATCTTAAAAACTGCAGTAGTGTTTGATTCATTCTATTATAATGGACAGACTCAAAAGCCTTTTCAGTCTTCCACTGGAACTATTAGACTGTTCAGATCATGGGACAGAATGGCCACATCAAATTTATCAAGGGGAAAATGCAAAGAAAAATGAGAATGCAGACCACGCTCTTCATCCTGCCTGAAGTCACCAGCATCTGTGTGCCAGCATAGCGAAAGTTGGGGTCGGTACCAGGAAAGCCAAATCGATGGGAAAGGCCTAGTCTCCCACCATGTGTTGCAGCAATTGAAGATGTTTCTCTTTAGGTAACGATAGCAGAAAGTTAGCATTTGTAGCAAAGGGTCTTGCTTCAAGTAGGTTTTGTAGTAAAGCATTTCATGTGGTTTAGCATTCTTCAGGCAGTGGTTAAAGAAAACCACTTCCCCTCTAAGCAGCTAGGGAGGTGTATCAGATTTTTAACGTTCTGTGGTTTGTAGAGTTAAGGTGACCCTGGTATAGAAATCCAGCTGACTTAATTGATTTGTTACTGCTGTTTAAATAATACTCCCCACTGTAGTCCTCACCTGCCAGGGGAGAGCTAACAGGAAGTGGAGGAGATTAAGGAAAGGAAGAAGTAGAACAATTTAAGAGAACGTATTTATAACTAATTTAGGAACGGAAACCTAGAAACAGCAAAATACATAGCTGCCTCAACTCACTCACAGTTGTTTTTCTGGAAGCTGGGATCTGTAGAACTTGCATAAATAAGTATTGTAGCCTCTCCACCTTGATGCCAAGCAGTAGACATGACCTGTCAGGGTCATCCTGGTGCTGGAAAGCTGTGCAGATTACCTACAGTGACCCCACAGAAAATCCAGAGTGACTTTTTTTCATTCTTGGTTGGAAACTGTGGGTAAATACTGGCTTTTTTGGTAGGTAGAATGTCTTCTCATGCTCTTTTGCACTAAATGTCTGGTTTACCTTAAATACAGTTTGTAGGCTTCTGAAGTCCAGTCTTCTCTGCTGTTGCACAGTGCTTTTGGCAGTGCTTATACATGAGTATTTCACAACTGTATACTTTAAAATTTAACTTGTGTTGTGTTTATAATCCTTCTCTTATTTTTACCCTATTTCCAGATTAAATAAGTTAGGTTTTACTTCTTCTGTTCACTCTTAATCATGGAATGGAGCAATAGGAAAAAAAAAAAGCTGACAGTTTTAAACTGAAAGAGGGGAGATTTAGGTTAGATATTAGGAAGAAATTCTTTACTGTGAGGGTGATGAGACACTGGAACAGGTTGCCCAAAGAAGTTGTGGGTGCCCCATCCCTGGAAGTGTTCAAGGCCAGGCTGGATGGGGCTTTGAGCAACCTGGTCTAGTGGGAGGTGTCCCTGCCCGTGGCAGGGGGGTTGGAACTCAACAATCTTTAAGGTCCTTTCTAACCCAAACGGTTCTATAATTCTGATTCAGGGAGTTTCTGTGATTCAGGGAGTTTCTTTGTGAAAACTACACTGTGATTCCGTGTGGTTTACTGTAAGTTATTAATATGATGTGGTTTTATACGCCTTGTTTTTCCTTTGTGTTTCTCGGAGTACATGGTGTACGCATGTAGATGCCTGACAGCAGTTTGACAGTTAATTCATGTGGTGGTGCTTCAGAGCCTACGCCTTGCCTGGGTGTTTCCTCCAGAGAGATGTTGCAGGAGTTGTGTTGTGGCCACTCTGTTTCCCATGCTTTGAGCAACGTCTTCTCTTTAAAACCAGCCACAGGGACATACAGGTGCTCGGTCAGTTTAACCACATGGGGTTTTTCTAGGAGCTGAGGCTCCCATGTAGACTCTTAGCTGCTTTTTTCATCATTTCCTCATGCCAAAGCCATATCGGTGGTTAATCAACAGCACCAAGGCAGCAGGACAGTTGAGCCAGTCCCCATAGGTGTGCTCTTCTCTGGCCACAGGATGAAGCCCGCAGGCTGGGTGCCACCACACATAGGTGTAGTGTATGTACATAGTGTACTCATGTATAGACACACACATGCAGGTTTCTGCCCAGGCAGTCCTGAGCATCAGGCATTTGCTACACACCGGATCTCAGGTCTGCTTTTGTGATACCTCGGCTCATAGCCAGCCATTTCTGTCAGCTTTCTTGACTTTTTTTTTTTAAATAGTTCCTTTTTTATCTCCACCATTCTGTCCAGAAGCACTCATGATGTTGTTCCTTAGGCAGCTTTAAAGAATGAAATAATTTAGTTTTTTTAGATGGAGGTATGCAAAATTAGCAAAACTATAGACAAGCCTGTGGTTGCAAAGAAGAGAAAGCTTACCTTGGTAACAAATTCAGATAAAACGGCTCTCAAACACTTTACATCTCTAAGCACTGTTTATTTTGTTTTTTCTTTCCTCTACCTCAGGAATTCATTTTATCAGAAGATTACAACAAGATGACACTAGTGAAAAATTACCAGGGTAAGAACCATGATCTCTGTTAATTGGTTTGTATGGTCATTAATTTTTGTTTAATATTCTCTTAGGGAGTGTGAATGGAGAGAAGTCTCCTTTACAGTGATTGATTTTATGTATTTTTTTTAAACTAATGTAAATAGTGGTTTTAGCAATAGATCAATAATGTGCTTTGTTCTGAGATTACAAGACTTTTAAAGAGCTATTTCATGTTCTGTTTTTCCTTTTAAATGTTCCTTTGGAATATCATTACAGACAGCAAACTGTCCAGATCGCATTTGGGGAAGAGGAGTATTAATTTTTAACCTTTAGTAATTCAGTGTATCTAATTAAACAATTTAGGGAACTAACCCGCCTTTTAGGCCTAAAGCATTTAGGACTGTAGCTTTTGGGGTTAATCTGGTTATATTTCAATAACTGTCAGTTTCAGTAATCTCAAGATTATCAGTGAATAACTCTCGTAGTAAAAGTTTAAGAAATGCTAATCTATACCTTTTCTAATTATATTCACTAATGTGGTGTTTTAAGAAACTTGGCTATTTATCCTTGTCAGACCTCTAAAGGACACTGCACTTGAGATAGGTATTCTTGTAAAAGTAACAAATATATGACATGATTTATTCTTGTATCTCTTTTGCTGTTAGACTAAGAGGTGGTATGATATGATATGATATCATATAATATTATATGCTAAGCATTATGTTTCTGTATAGAAGCCTGTGATATATTGGCTTGAGATTTCTCACATACATTTTAAAATGTGTGTTTACTCATATATTTTGAGTTTTATACCTTGAAAGGTTGGGAGGATAATTTAAATCTCTAAATGGAAGCTCTGGGGATCACTTTGTAACATTTAGATTTTAAGGTATGAAGAGAATCTTGATTTTTTGCAGAGCATGGCTAACGTGCATTGACTTTCAAGTGTTTTACTTCAGCTCTTTCATGAATGACTGGTGTGTTGTAAAATTAAGCTGGAATGCCTACCTTTTTTCTTGGCTTGTAGAAACTGAAGAAAAACATCCAGTGATGATAATATATATATGTGAGTCTTAAGATTGCTGCAGTCTGATGGTGTCCATCTTTAGCATCCAAATTCGTGATTGCTTCACAGTCACCAAAGTTTGACACAGCTAGGTTTCATATTTGAGGCTTGTTGCACTGAAGACTCCTACTCACTGTTCTGTGACCCCTTTTGTTATGAGCATTTGCGTGCTTGGACTCAGGCTTGCAGACTAATCGCAGCCTAGGAAGGGTGAGCTGAAATCTTTTCTTCTGCATATGCAGAACAACGCGTGCATGAGACCACCTTTCTTGCCGAGCTCTTCGGGGAAAAGGCTCAAAATTTTGGAAGTGGGGAACATATATATTGTCAGTATGGCAGAACAGCCACTTGACTGTGTGGTGGTTTAACCCCAGCTGGCAACTAGAATAATAACAATAATAATGACATGGATCCCAGTGAAGTGGCACCATCTGGAACAGTGATCATGGACTCCACCCCCCACAACTAACCCCCTCTGTCCAGGCCAAGAATGACATGACACTGAGTAGGTTAGAGCAACTCAGGGACAATCTCAGCTTGCCTCAGCTCCACTGGAAAGTGTCACTCAAAGTCCCGAGGGACAGTTCAAGGAAGGAAAACAAAGCTGACTCCCTGCTGTTTGCATCACATGGATGACCTAAAGCTGCCTGCTGCTCTGCAGCCTAGTGCCTCCCACCACCCCCATCTGTAGAGTCATGCTTCCTCCATTCCTCATCCCATGTGTTGGTAGGGGAGTGCAGCATCCCCTCTGCCACTTCCTGGCCTTGGCTGGAAGTCTGTGGTGCTGTGGGAGCATCACAGAAGTGAGATGCTCTGGGGGCTGCTGTTAATCACAGGCTCCTACACCTCCATTTGACCGTGTACCACGAGGTACTTCTGTGCTTCTCACAGTTGCTTCCATCCAGTTGCTGGATCTGGGCTTACTGGGGATGTCACTGGGACCAGAGTCCTACAGCACTGCTGGGACAAGGTGGGAAGGGCCCCGTGTTCACCATGTTCTCCAGGAGAATATGCAAGGAAAGGTCAGTTAGTCCTTTGGGTAGGCATGTCATGATCCAACAGAGGTGAACCTTCCTCTCATTCCAGGGTGACTCCCTCCACAATCCCATCCCTGTAGTACACCTTCCTCACATGGCTGTGTCAAGGTACAGGGGTTGGCATAAGCACCTCGGCAAAGCCTTCAGGCAAGGAAAAACATAATTAAAAAGGAGTATGTAGTTTTGTTAAGTATAGTGGCCTTCTAGTGGTTCGTTTGTTAAAAGCCTTGCTTTAGAAAGTGTTGTTTGTTTGGTTTTGTCTAAAGTTGTCAAGTAAAGCCTTTAAAGATATTTTAGGGGGAGTAAATAATTTTATTTAGTCTACCAAGGAGCTTTAGCTTAGCCATGGTTGGCTGGTTTTGCCTTTCCTAGCTTTGTTTGTAAATGTTCAGCAATGCTGTTAAAAGTATCCCCTTGCCCAGCGCCTGGCTGGTTATCAATCATGTCCCACAAAAAGGTATTATTTTAAATAGCTGAAGATGCTGTAGTGATTAAAGGACATTAATTGCATCTTGAAAGGCCGTGAATATGCCTGTCAAATGATCTGCTAGTGACAGAGGAAGACAGAACGTGCACAGGCTGCGCTTTGGTCTTGGCTGGGGTCTGTGGCCAACTCCGGTGTCCTCTGGCAACTGAACACAGGTGGAACTGAGCACAGGTGGCACACCATGCTCTATGGAGGTTTTTCTGCAACACCGTGTCTAGACTTGCAAAATCTTCCTTTTCTCACAATGGGATCAAAATGCAGAGACTGGGGATGTGACACACTATTAGTCAGGACTCTGGGGGGTGGGTCATGGGGCTTTGGCCTCCTACAGGCACCAACTCCTTCCCTTGTGTGAGCAGGGGTGGTGCAACTGTTTGAACGCTGCCATTTGGGATGCTCTGCAAGTGTCGAAGAAACCCTTCTCTTCCCCTTGGCAGCTGTTGCCACAGGCTGAGACAACATCCCTGGAGAGGCCTTGCACAGCCTGATCTCAGCTAGCTTTGCACGACCTGTGGAAGTATATGGGTCTGCCTGTGGTGCTGCTGGTGCACACAAGCCCCTGGAACATGTGTACAAGCCCATCAGGTGCTTGTGGATGCATGCATCCCATCCCATCGTGGCCCTTTCTGCAGTGCACCACTCCACCAGCTAGAGCAGATGCTTCCAGGGAGACCAACAGATAGGTAAAGACAAACATTAGTCACCCATGGGGTCGCTGAATTTCTTCCCAGAGAAGAAATCTGGACGCTGGAGAGAAGAGAGGATCTGTTTAAAAGCGCTCAGGTGACTCCTGGGTGGTCGCCATCCCTGTATCCTGATTACAGACATGGAGTTTAAAAGTGTATGGAAACGAGAGCCAAAATCTGAGCTCTTCTATGGGCAAGGGTGAAAGCACCTGAGCACCGTTCAAGTCTGACGCTGTAAACTAGTCCAGCTGCCAATCACAGTTATGTCACCTTGCATCAATGCATCTATTGACTTTTCTCCTCAGGGAATCTGGGTCTAAGAAGCAGTGCGGATCACGGGGCAGATGTTAGCTTGTGCAAGCCTCCCATTCTTTGCTACAACTGGTTCCCCTTCGTAGGGTTTGAAGACAGCTCTCGTCTCTGCTGTGTATTTGTATGGGACAGGCAGCAATCTTCCCGGACTGTTCTGAGCAATTTCTCTGCATTTCAAACAGAGGTTTTGGACTGGTTTTTTAAGCTTCCAAAGATGTTTAATCTTTCCAGTGTGTCAGCTTTTACACAAACAAAAACAAGCAGCCTGCTTTGTGCGACACATGTTGCTGGGTCTCAGAACAGCAATAAAGCAGTAGGGCAGATTGAGGAGCGTGACATTCACTGCTAAGTTACAGCTGGGAATAATTCTGCATGTCTTTCCAGCCACTTGTTTTATTAAAAAGCTGGCTCAATCAGCACTTCATGACCAAGCCCACTGGTCATTCATACAAAAACCCGTCTGTATAAGCCTGGGTTCTCTTCCTTTAATGAAAAGCTTTTGATGGCTTTATTTAGGTAGCAGTAGAAATTTGTTCCTTCAGCTGTTTTATTCATCTTGCCCAGCTGTGATCTTTTTTTTGGGGTGGGGGGTATTTTATTTCCTTCTCATTTCCTTTTTAGCTAGTTTACATGCAATGCTAAAACTTCCCTTTAGTGCAGGGATGTGCCTGCACTGTAGCTCACCGTTCTGATGGGGTGAGAACCACAATCTGCAGCCCAGACCCACCAGACCTCACAGCAGGAGGAGCGGCAGCGTAGGCATCTGCACTGCTGTCATAAAACCAGCTCAAAAGAGGTTTAAGTAGAGCCCAGAGTGCCTTCCACAATGGCAGCTCTGTTGATGATGATACGATGATGGAAGGGAAGACTTGTGCTACTGTTGAAGACAAATGGCTGCAAAAGGCATGGAAGGAATTAAGTCTTGCTTCTGCTCTTTCTCATGCAAACGCTGAACATGCAGAGCAGGGACCTTACAAGCTTGCATGGTAGCTCGTGTCAAGGGGATTGTTAAACACCAGCTGCTTCTGTAGGGAAGGGTGAATGGGTGAGTGGAGGAATTTGGGTGCGGTTGGTGGTTGTGGTGGTGCTCTGTGCCTATCTTCTTCTCCACAATGTGGTTATGTGTCTGTCTGCTTCATTTTCAGCTCATCAAAGCCGGGTCATGATGATTCTGTTTGTCCTGGAGATGGAGTGGGTGTTAAGCACCGGACAAGACAAAAACTTCACGTGGCACTGTTCGGAGAGCGGCCAGCGGCTGGGAGGGTACCGCACCAGCGCGGGCGCCTGTGGTCTGCAGTATCCTTTGCTGAGCTCTCAGCTTTATTTCTGCTCTTTGGCACTTAAACAGCCTTTTTGGTTTATTTTCCTAATTGTCCTCCAAATTTTGTGCCCTGTGTAGGTTCAGCGATTTGTGAGAGAAACCGTTATTTAAAGCCAATTTTAAAAACTGTCCGTTCTTCTTGCTTTGTCTCCTTAATGCATGGTGGCATATTTAGGTCTAAGCATTTTTGAGCAAAACAATGAGCGATCTGCAACCTATTGTAGTCTGCTTTTGTAATAAATATGGACAGGACCTTCATTTAAACATGCAGGGCATACTTTCTTCTAAGAATTAACAGTAGCAAAGTAGGTCGGTGATCAGGTCAGCGTGCCTGTGTGTATGCATGGTAAAAATTAAATTACATTAATATAAAATAATGAGTACTTGTCCTTCACTCTGGAATAGCCCAGCATGTATTGGGAATTTGGGTTAACTAAGGAGTAAATGGCTCCAGAAATGGCACTCATGTGGCTTATTCACCTAGAGCTACCCCAGCTGCCTGACAATAAAAGAAATATTAATTCAGCTTTATTGCAAATGAAAAGGGAAGTAGAAAAGTATGAGCTCTTAGGCTGAAACCAGGGGTTAGCATAAACAGACATTTTACTGCCCTGTAGTGTATGTGGTATAGATGGTGTGTGTTTGGCTAGTTCATGGGAAATGAGACTGACTCTAAATTACTGTCTGAACATGGACTTGCTTTATATCATCTGGTCATTCAGCCAATCTAAATGGCATAAAAACTGAACTTAGTTTTTAATTGAATGTTAAATACTTTTGAAAGTGTGATGCAGGAATTTGTCCTGTATTTCCTAAACCTCTCTAGAGAATGGACCGTTTCAAGTGATTCAAAACTTTGGAGGACACTTTAATTTGGGTCATCAGATCATGATGGCCTAGTTGCCCTCTACGATGGAGTGACTACATCAATGGACAAGGGAAGAGGCATGGATGTCATCTATTTGGACTTCTGTAAGGCCTTTGACGCAGTCCTCCACAACATCCTTCTCTCAAAATTGGACACACATGGATTTGATGGGTGGACTGTTTGGTGCATGAGCAGTTGGTTGGATGGCCACATCCAGAGGGTAGTGGTCAACAGCTCAATGTCCAGATAGAGACTGGTGACAAGTGGTGTTCTTCAGGGTTCCATATTGGCACCAGTACTGTTCAATATATTCATCAACGTCATTGACAGTGGGATTGAATGCACCCTCAGCAAATCTGCAGACGACACCAAACTGAGTGGTGCAGTTGACAAGCCTGAGGGATGGGATGCCATCCAGAGGGACCTGGACAAGCTCAAGAAGTGGGCCCATGTGAACACCATAACAAGGCCAACTGCAGGGTCCTGCAGTTGAGATGGAGCAACTCTCAGTATCAATACAGTCTGGACGATGAAGGGATTGAGAGCAGCCCTGTTGACAAGGACTTGGGGGTACTGGTGGATGAAAAGCTGACAATGATCACTCGCAGCCCAGAAGGCCAACCATCTCCTGGGCTGCATGAAAAGAAGGGTGGCCAGTAGGTCGAGGGAGGTGATTCTGCCCCTCTATTCTGTTCTGGTGAGACCCCACCCTGGAGTACCACATCCAGCTCTGGAGCCCTCAGCACAGGAAAGACTTGGACCTTTTGGAGCAGGTCCAGAGGAGGGCCACAAACATGATCAGAGGGATTCTCACCTCTCCTATAAGGACAGGCTGTGAGAGTTGGGGTTGTTCAGCCTGAAGAAGAGAAAGCTCCAGTTGCTCCTTAAATATCTAATATGGACTCTTATTGGGGAATTAAATTGGATAAAGAGGTCAGAATCTGTCCAGATAAATGGTTCTTCCAGGTGGTTAAATGGGTCCAGATTTTATTCACTTTAGAATATGAGGTGTGATGCACCTGATGTAGCTGACACTTCTCAAATACAAGATAAAACAATGCTCTTTCATTGTACTTGTATACTTAACCATAATGAAGGATCAAAAAACTAGTAATAGGTATTTTATACAATTTTTGGAAGGGAAATAGAGTGGACACCATCCAACTCTAGCACTTAAGTTAGAGAGCCTGGGGAGATGACTCCTCTGTTCATGGCAAAAGGCTACTTCAAAGGTATTTCATAATAAAGATACAAATCGCATCCTCATTTTTTCTCCCCCTTTGGTTTACTGAAGGAGACTGCACTATTAATATGAACAGGTATGAGCCTGATGCCTAAAAGTACACTCGGAATAACTCCTTGAGACTGAAGTGCTATTCACAAGGTTGCAGTATACTCATGTTAAAAGAATTAAGAAGTCATGAAAGGAATGGAAAGCTTGTATAAGCAATGGATTTTCCTCAGCATTTATCCATCAGATTTGATGTGGAAACCCGGCACGTGTTTGTTGGTGATCATTCTGGGCAAGTGACCATACTCAAACTAGAGCAAGAGTCCTGCAGCCTGGTTACAACCTTTAAGGGACACACAGGTAAGGCCTCAGGAGGAGACACAATTTGTTTCTTCATCTGTGCTCATGGTGGTTTGACTCTCCTGTGAAACACTGGAATGGCTTGTGTCAGTGCACAGCATGGAAGGGAGATAGACCTTAAAATGTTCCTGCAGCTCAGGGAAGTTTATTCTTTATTGGTAAAACCGAGAGTGATCAGACAACTTCTGTGGCAGAAAACACCACAATCAGTAGCTGCTAAGTAAAGCAGAGTGAGAGTAGAACAAGTTGTGGTAACTCTGGGAGGGAAAAGGATGTTCCTTAAGGGAAGACCCACGTTGGTAGATGCTTTTGCCCAAGTGGAACAGGCACATCTTGGAGGCACTAACTGCTTGTTTTGCTGCTGGGACTTGTGCCCCATCACATTTTAAAAACAGCAACTCCAGGATGTGATCTTGCCATCTAACAGAAGATATAGAGATCATTCCTTAGCACTTTCTCTCCTTATCCCTCCTCTCTGATTGAATGTTAATAGCTTAATTACAAGGTAGCACAAGGTAGTTCAGTCCTTGTGCTAGGATACTGTGAAGGTGCTCATAATATTTCACACTTGCTTCTCTTTTGTAATAAAATCTATCTCCTGGAATGATGGAGGTGAAAAGCTGTGTAGTCACACCATGACTCCTTCCACCATGCTTTACTGATCAGTGAATTCATCCATGCGAGTGCCAGTGGAGCCCCTTGCCTGCAGAAAAGCAGGATGGGGCTTCAATCAGTTTTCTAGGCTGTTAGGTTTCAACTGGCAAGCACAGTGACTGCATGGCCTTTGCCAAAGAGACCTGTGTTTCAATCACTCTCTCCATATTTTTTGTTATATATTTATATATATATTTAACTACATTCCTGTCTTCCACTTTCTGTAACGAAATGATGGTTGTGTGCACCTTCTATTTCAGGTGGTGTCACTGCTCTTTGCTGGGACCCTATACAGCGAGTTTTATTCTCAGGCAGTTCTGATCATTCCATTATAATGTGGGACATTGGAGGAAGAAAAGGAACAGCCATCGAGCTGCAAGGACATAAGTACGTTCAAAGCCCTTCCTCCTGCTTTTACGGGAGAAAAGCTAAAGGCAGAAGCCACATCTGGAAAGAAACAGCCCAAAGTTTGCAGTTTTTATATGTCTCAAGCTTGTATGTGTGATCCACATACAACTGGAATAAGTTGCTTGTTGTGAGTTTTTCAGCGTTGGGCCCACAGGCTGGTTTGAGAGTCTGCAAAGGATGGTGAAGGAAAGCACAATATTTACAGTCCTGAATGTGTTATGCCAGAGCCTGCGTCCTTTTTGGAAAGAGGAGAGTCCTCAAAGGAGACCAGCTGCAGGGAAATTGTTGCTTTTTAGGTGTCAAGGTCTTTCCTTCCCCTAGAGGGAGTGTCAGGCTTGGACAATTAGTCTCTTTTTCCTTCATGCTAACTTTTCCCACAGCACTTTACTTTGAACTCAGGCTGCAGGTAATGTGCTTTACATATAGGAGCCTTCACCATCTCCTCAACCCAAAGAGTCTTCATCTTTGCACCTACAGACCTCACAGTTGACATAGTGCTTAGTGACATGGTTTAGTCATGGCTTTTTATCAGTTAGGTTGATGGTTGGACTAGATGATCCTAAAAGTCCCTTCCAACCTAGAAAATTCTATGATTCTGTGTCCTTGAAGAAAAGTAAGCTTGTCCTGGGAATTGAGGAGAGATCAGAATGACTCTAGTTGCAATGACCTCCTGGCCTTTTAACACTAGCAATGCAACAAGTTTGTTTCAATATCTTGGGAGTGCATATACATGGGACTTGCGTGCCAGGCTCAGGTCTGGAGAGGCAAAATCCCATGGTGGTTTTGGTCTAACAGTTTCTTACATATTCATACTTGTCTTTTGAGTGATGCTGCACTCTGCTGAGCTATTTGGATGCCGCTGGGATTTTGGAGCACTGCAGAGCTCTTGCTGAAATTCCCAGATCACCCTTGTACACGACCAGTGGTGCTTGCTAATGGACTGCTGCTAGATTTATTGCTGTGGAAATCGGTTCTCCTAATACGAAGTTAGCCTCTGGATCTTAATCATAGAATAGTTTGATTGGAAGGGACCTTTAAAGTTCATCATCCAAACCCCCTGCAATGAGCAGAGACATCTGTTGGCTGGCACCGTGCTGCATAGAGACCTGGTCCTAAGGATGTTGCCTGGTTTTCTTTCTTTTATGAAGTAATGAGCACAGCTTTGGGGCTTTAAATTGCATTATTTCTCCCATACTGCTTTTTCCTTAAAAGAAGAAGCAAAAGCATATAAATCTTCCACCTTACCTTGGGAAGGCTTAGGAACAATTTAGTGATTCCTATATTATTTTTGAAACTCTCTGTGTTTGTTAGTGCTAAAAGAAACTCTTCAGTCATTCCTCAGTTCTTCGTTCCTAGTTGTTGCAGAGATTTACAAAAACAAAGTTGTTACTGACTTTCTGACAAGAAAGTACTTTACTGGGGCTGCGTTTCTGCATCCAGATGTGCCTTTGGAGAAGGCCAGCACCGCAGCTCTCTTCAGGCTTCCCAGTGCAGCTGTGACCTCCCATCTCAGGAGCCCCAAAAGCAGTTACCAGAACAGGTCTTTGCCTTTGTGGATGCTGCCCAGATGAGCAACACTCTGGTTCTGGTCCTGGCTGGGACTAGCAAAAACTGATTTGCATCTGATGGACGCCATGTACAGTGAGAGGGAGGGGAAGACATATGGGCAAACAAGTAGTTTATAGCGCTTTATTGTATATTCTGTGCTTACTTGTGTGCTAGCCATAGATGGTTGATTAGTAACTGTCTCGTTTCTTTTTCAGCGATAAAGTTCAGTCTCTCTCCTACGCTCACCACACTCGGCAGCTCATCTCCTGTGGTGCAGATGGGGGAATCGTCGTCTGGAACATGGATGTTGAGAGGCAGGAGGTAGATACTTGGTTCTTGTCAATTTGGTCTGAAACACTGTTAGGAACATTCTAAAATGTGCAACTTTCAACCTGAACAGTATCATTCCAGGCTTTAAAAATGTTTTTGGACATGCTCCAGTTGTTATACAGCAATTATGCCGTGCCTTTGATAATATAGTACAGGGGAAATTGTCTGGCAGAAAATGCTTATTAAGTAGGCTGCTAAATGGCTCTTACCCTTTACATTACTGCTCCAAAAGGCATTCTCTAAGGAGGGTATTATGAGGTGTTCTGCTTTGTTTTTCAGGAAAACTTGAGAAATATTATCAGTTCAGAGGTAAATGGATGGATTGATAATTATTTGGTGTTTTAAGAAAGGAAAACAAGAAAGCTCTTTGTCATCTCTGGAAACATGCAGTCCCTTTTTTTTGTTGTTGTGGGGTTTTTTGTGGTTTTTTTTTTTCCCCTGTTCTAGCTAAAAAGACATTTAACTTGGGCTTCAGTCTCACCTGCTCCTCGGTCTTGCTTCCCTCTGGTGTAACCACGCACAAGTGGAGTAAAAGCTGACTTTGCCGATCCAGACAGTAAGATTTCACCCACGCTCCTCTAATCGCTTTTGTGCTGGGCGGCCAACGGATGTGAGCGGGTGCAGAAACGCACCCCCGGGTCCTTGGCGCGGCGGGAGCAGCCTCCGCTCGGCAGTTTCGGAGGCCTGACTCAGAGAGGGGGAGCCAACGCTGCGCTGAGTGAGTCAGGCATCAGCCCTGCTCCGCAGCCCGGCAAATCCCCGTTAACGTGAGTCATGGCAAAACCTCTGCCCTGGGCTCCCCCAGGGGTTAGGAAGGCACCCCGAGTCCCCGCAGTGGGTAGGTCTCAGCAAGGCTTTCGGCGGCATGGGCTTTCACCAGCTTTGCTGCTTCTCAAGGGGTTTGGCCTCCCCTGACGGTGCCTGTCTCCCTGGAGCCAAGGAGGAAAGCTAAGTGGAAAATTGGATTAAAAAAACCCTACTGGAATAGGCCTAGGCAGGAACTGAGCTCCCTTTTTTATGTGAATTAGCATTCCAGTTGGCTCTCTTTAATGGCTAATCTAATGGCCAATTATGTCATCGGCTCCAAAGTGAAACGAAAGCAGAGCGGCTTCCTCCTTCCCAACAGATGTTTCCTTTTTGCTGCAACTCGAACATCTAGAAATGAAAACCTTTATTTATTTGCTGCCTTCGAAAGGCTACAGTAAGGGTTAAGACTGGCTTGTTGCAAAACAGGCGGCAATGCTGTGAGAGGGCTGGTTTGAAAAGTGGAGGAGAAATATAATTAGCTAAATGAGGGCTTAGCAGCAGGTGCTAACGAGGGCGCTGCTTTCTCTGACTATGGCTATGTGGGCTTGTTCCCATTATCAGTAGCGCAATAGGGTGTTCATGGTCCTAAATCACCTCCAAAACATGAAATTTTGGGGTTGTTAATACCAAGCCTTGGTTCGGGGTTCTATAGAGTTTTCTTCTGAATTTTGGCTTTGGGATTTTTGCCCTTAGGGGTTTTCTCCGTGATGTGTGCTCAGTACTCACTTTGATGCTGTCAGATTTTCCCACATCTCTGAGATTGCATTAGAGTGGATTAAGCCATTTTAGCCCTTGATTTCTTATTTTAATCTCTAGTTTTAAAAAGCTGGACGTGGAGAACATCTGAAAGGTGCTAGAAGCTGTGTTCCTATTAGACTACAAAGTGGTTACTTGTCATGAGCAAAATGTCTTCTTCGCATACAGTGTTCAGATGCTTAAGAGATGAAAACTTTTATACACGCAGATGTAAATCCGTAGGCATTAAATGAAAAGACTATTGCTCATAGAAAAGGCAGGGATTTGTCCCAGTTACTCTTCAAAGTAGCTGTCAGAAGAAGCTGAATCAGGTGGTTGCTTTATTGCTGGGGGTCAACGCTGTCCTGAGGGCTGAGAGCCTCCATCAGCCTTACCTTATCTTTGCCTTGCCTTTGTATTATTTTTAATTCTCAATCTCAACTGTGTTTCTTGCCATTTTAAATTGCAGCATTGCAACATGCAGTGGCTCTGTCAAACAAACTGCAGTTTGCTAATAGCATTTCCTTACAAAGTATTAAATGTTATTTAGTATTAATTTAGTCGCACGGGGTTGGTGGGAGCACATTGCAGTTCTGAGGCAGCACTGGCAGGGCTGGCCCTGTCTGGCAGGGGCTGCCCCACTGCGGGGACGGGATGGACCTGCTTGCCAGCTTTGGGCTGAGCTCTTGTCCTGGTGGGGCTGAGAAAGGAGCAGAAGTCATCTGCTGGGAAGAAGTGTCACTCTTGCTAGGCCAGGTTAGGACAGACAGACTGACAGCCACTGGAAAGGGGTCAAGAACCAAGACTTTTTCTAAGTCTCACATCCTAGGGAGGGTTTCCTAAACATTGTGGGGAGATGCACTGCCTGTCCCCCAGCAGCTCAATGGATGACAAGTGTTGGGGGACCCAAATGTAGGGGAGGAGATTGACATCCCTCCACGTGCCCCCCTGCCATGTCAGGTGTTTCCTGAGCTTTTTCAGGATCTAGCAAGACCTGCTTCCCTACACCAGGACATCTGGTCCATGCTACTCTGCACAGCAAAACCTAGCTGTAGGAGAAAGAAGATTTAAAGAAAGAGTATATTAAAGATAATTCTTACCTGCTTCATCTAAGGGCCACCTTACCACAAAAAAGACGTTGAGGTGCTGAAGCAGGTCCAGAGAAGGGCAACGAAGCTGGTGAGGGGTCTGGAGAGTAAGTCTTTGAGGAGAGGCTGAGGGAGCTGGGGATGTTCAGCCTGGAGAAGAGGAGGCTGAGGGGAGACCTTATCGCTCTCTACAACTACCTGAAAGGAGGTTGTAGCGAGGCAGGGGTCGGTCTCTTCTCCCAAGTCACAGGTGACAGGACAAGAGGAAATGGCCTCAAGTTGTGCCAGGGGAGGTTCGGATTGGATATCAGGAAAATTTTTTACACTGAAAGGGTTATTAAGCATTGGAATGGGCTGCCCAGGGAAATGGTTGAGGCACCATCCCTGGAGGTATTCAAAAGATGGGTTGACATAGTGCTTAGTGACATGGTTTTGTATGGGTTTGTGTTTTGTTTTTTTGTTTTTTTGTTTTTTTTTTTTTCAATCAGAGTTAGGTTGATGGTTGGACTAGATGATCTTAAACGTCCCTTCCAACATGGACGATTCTATGATCCACAGCATGGGTGCAGAGCTACGCACTGTGTTAGGAAATGGAAGACCTTCCTTCCATTCATCTTAGTGTAAAAGCCGGGAAGAGAGCTGGTTTGGGTTTTAGGTTTGTGCAAGTGAATCTCATCTTGCTCACCCCTATATGTGATTTGTGGCACAGGCACCTCTGACAGCAGGAATGCCTCTTACAGTATTAAAAGAATGAAATAATAATTAGAAAACCAGAGCATTTCAGATACCTCTCCCTTTTCTCCAGATGAGTAGCTTGGCTATTTGAAATACTAGTTGCCTCCAGTTCCCACCAGAGGCAATAGCAGATGGTAAATGCTGTCCAGACAGGACAGGACAGAATATTTTTATATGCTTAATTCCAAACTTGGAGAGGTGGAGGAGGCTTGTTTGTTCCTGGGTTATTTATGGTCTTATAATCGAACTCTGCTTCATGATTTGGGTGAGAAGTGTTCTTCCCATGTTCTTCAAGGCTCAGAAATGAGCCAAAAAAGACATCCCACAGAATATTCAAAATGGCATCTTGTAATAATGGGGGATTTAAATTCATTTTAGTTGAACACGTTAACACACCCCAATACATCTTTCTTGTCCTGTCCCTCGGCTCCATTGGAAGCTTTTCTGTTTGTTGCTCACTCCCTCTTTCTGTCTATGTGTGTGTGTGTGTTGCAGACCCCTGAGTGGCTGGATAGCGATTCCTGTCAAAAATGTGACCAGCCTTTCTTCTGGAACTTCAAGCAAATGTGGGACAGTAAGAAAATAGGCCTCAGGCAGGTTTGTATGCACCCTTTGGTGTGTTAACATGGTACGATTAGGCTTTGCTCTCATAATAGCTCGTGGTAACCTTTTTTTCCTCTAAAGCCTTGAGAACTTTCATTTTGTTCTTCCACTGAGTGCTCGATAGTGGGACAGTGGGCTCCCCTTTGGAGAGGCTTGATTTTGTGGTGAGAAAACTTTTTTTTTTTTTTTTTTCTTTCTTTTTCCAGTCAGTCCCAATAGCAAATGCATATAATAGGCCTTGGGCTGACTAAATTGTTTTGGGGACTTCCATGGATTTAGCCATATGGGATTTTGCTTATTGTTAGTTGACTGTGTTGTAGAAAGAAATTTGCAGCTGATTTTTGGACATTGTGCTGGAACCAAAAGTTGTTTTCAATGGGCTTGAGTAAACATCTGTAACTGCTCAGGCTGTATTGGAAAGAGCTTATTGGTCTGCTTGGAACACACCACTGTGTTTTCCTACGCAGCAGGAGAGGGCTGCGGCTCACAGACTCTTGGGAGAGTGGCGTAAAAATTGTGAAAGGGATTTTCTTGCGGAGCTTGGAGAAGCCAGGTGTCTGGGGCAGAGCTGAGCTGCATCTTCTCTTTGTGTAATGCTCATCACTGCGGAGCCTGGCTCTTCTGCAGCCTGTGAGGCAGCCCTGTGGTCCTACACAGCCAGTGCATGACAAAACATGAGGCAGGTAGCATCAGAATGCAGAAACGCTAGTGCTTCTGGGGCTGAAAATGACTGGATGGTACTTAGAGGCTGGGATGGGACTCCAGAATGACACTTTACTAAATTAGCCCTGTCCTTCCTTGACCTGGAGATGTTTCAACGTGTCACTTGCTGCTGAGTGGTGGTGTCATCCCCTACCACCCCCAAAGTGAGACTCACAGGGACAGGGTTAATTATAGCTCCTAGCCCTGTGGCCAGTGCCCGGCTGGCTGGGACATACAAGGTGCATAGGGGACTCCTTGTCCTGTCCTCCCATCTCTAGCTGTTCTAACAAAAAGGTGACAGCTTGGATTTCCTTCTTCTGCCTTCTGCCTGCTGAAACCCCCTCTAACACTGGTTGCACTCAGTGAAGAAGCCCTGACTCACAGCTACATCCACAGATGCCGAATGGTGGAGGCAGCGATGATTAACTGAGTGGTGAATGGTGTCATCCTGGAGCTTGGGAGAGAAGTAGAGTCCACCTAGCCTAGGTAGTGCTTTATCTGCCACTTCCCAGTGTCCATGCTAGTGATCAGCTGCTGCTTGCCCCAGGTAGTGGAGGAGGGGGAAAAACCCCAAGATTCTGTTTGTTTATTGTTTTCCCCCCATTTATTATGAAGTCCTTGCCTGTTTTCCTTCATCTTCCTTTGAAGAGTCACTTTCCTCTTGGCTGCAGCCTTGTCTGGGTCTTGCTGGAGTGAGACGGTAGAGGCAGTGGGACCTGAGCAGTGATGTGGGTTTGTGGCTGAAGATGTCTACCCGTGTGTTGTCTCCTACAGCATCACTGCCGGAAGTGTGGGAAAGCCGTGTGCGGCAAATGCAGCTCCAAGCGCTCCTCCATCCCGCTGATGGGGTTCGAGTTTGAAGTGAGGGTCTGCGATAGCTGTCATGAGTCCATTACGGATGAAGAGTAAGTGTGGACACCGAGCCGGCTTGCACTGGAGTGGGGCAAAACTCCCACATCTGGGAGGGCCTAGGTGGATGCAGGGCTCTGGGTAGGAGCAGAACAGCAGGGTGGTCCCTGGGCTCCTTCAGCAGGATGAGCCTCTGTGGTGCCAGCAAACCTCAAGGGGTGGAGAGCCCTCCACCCCTGCTCCTCTTGTGCTGGAAAAGTCTCAAAGTGGAGTTTACAGACAGGTTGCTGAATGCTGACTTAGAGCAGCGTTCAAATACTTATTTCCTCGATAGAGAACATTTTGGGAGAAAATCCTGCAGTCACAGTCTTTGCTGATTTTTGGATTTCTTTTTTCAGGCGGGCGCCCACGGCTACTTTCCATGACAGTAAACACAACATCGTTCACGTACACTTTGATGCCACCAGGGGATGGCTGTTGACCTCGGGGACAGACAAGGTTATTAAGGTAGGAACAAGGAGGTTGCTCTAGCTCCTCTATGTCATTTCCCCTTCCTCTCCCGTGTGGTTGCAGGTATGTCCTTCCCGCTTTCTTCCACCCAGAGACCCCTCACTGGTGAACTTGTACCCAATAAGGACCAAGGAGGTCTTGATCTATAAAGTTATTGCCTGAAGGGGCTGGGGCAAGTGCTCAATGTAGCTTTTCCTCTGGGAAGACAAACTGTATTTCAACATGGAGAATCTCCATTTGTGTGGCTAGATAAAGAAATAGCTGAAATAATTAATAAGTTTATAAAAAAGCTTGAATAATTAAAAAAACCATAACTCGCAATGTGTTATGACTATGTTTATCTTTCAAGTCTGCAATATAGTGTGGGTTTTTTGGTTTCTCTGAAAGCCAGCTACGAATCTGGCTCATACGGGTAAAGCAGTGACGTAGACAATATCATTTGGTCAACCTCCACAAGATCAAATCAAAGTTCATCAGACTTGCTGCATCAACCTCTAACCACATAGACTCTCTTAAGCAAAAAACAAGGTGCAAATTATTTAGAGATGACATTATGTACTATATTATTATCTTTTACCACTATTCACTAACGATGTTATTGTATCTTGTTATCTTAACAGTTGTGGGATATGACACCAGTAGTGTCTTGATGGTACATCAGTGGAACTTGAAAGGTGGTATTTACAGATGAAACAGATTTCCTAACCCTAATCACACTGCAGAAGATAAATAACGCTGGGCGCGTACGGCAGATGAGAAAGGAACTAATGCGTTTACAACAATTTTACGTCCTCTGCTTGATCAAGGCTGAACATTTGCACGAAGACTCTTTCCACTTACTCTCAAAATATACAAGAAGGTATTTTTTTAACTAATGGTTTGTACGATCTGACTTTCAGTTGTCTCGAGTTTGTTTGGAAAATCCCTGTGTGGTGCAATTTTTAGTTTTTTCTATTTCACTGTGTCAAGATACTTGCTGCTTTGTACAGAGGGTTCTTGGGTTGTGTCCTACCATGTGAGTTTTTGGTATCCACATACTGTATAAGGCAATCGGCTCTCCCCGCAGTGAGTACCTATTGTTTTGGGGTGTTTCTGCTGACCATGCTCTCTTCAGTGGAGGAACTCCAGGCGCGGCGTCGCATATTCTCCAGGTGGACCACCAAGGAGCTGATGGACTGTTGCAATTCCTAAAAGGGCTCTACCATCTACTTGTCCTAGCGGACGTCATCCGGAGAGCATTTTATTGGCTTGTAGTAGCTAAAATCCAGCTTTCTGCCTCTTTCCTTGCTGCACAAGTTGCAAAACCAGGGGGGCAGGTTGCTTAGCAACTAATTTCTACAAAAACTGAAATAGTTTTCCGGCTCAGAGCATTACAAGGAGCACACAGACCTGCTTGAGTTTGATGAGGCTGACAGGCTGATTCAAATTAAATTACTGGCAACAGGAACTTTTGGGAGTGTTTGCGGGGAGAAAGGGGTGGGGTGGGGGGGCGGTGGGCACAGATCTAAAACTGATTTAAGTCTGAAAAGTCTGGTTTACCTCTACCTCTACCTTGCGCAGCAACATTTCAGCATTTATACCTGTCTGTGTTGTTGTAAGATTAATTTGATTTTCCCATTTTCCATATGGTTAGTCTTATTTATTTTTTCAAACGCTGATGGTTTTTATTAATTTCCTCTCTAGACCAGAAACTGATATTGCTGAACGATGCCCATTGTCCTGTTATCATATTTTACGGTTTCTTTTAAAAATAAAAAATATTTAAAAACCTGGATTGGCCCAAATTACCTTTTTAGAAGCATGTTGTCAAGATGAATAAACAAAAAAGCCCTTTTTTCCAAAGGGATCTTCTCTGAAGAGTCAGCTCTTCAGCTCTTTAATCCATTTCACTTTTTAGCAGCCTATTGCTGATATGCTCCAAGGGAACTGGTGTAGAGAATAGAACTGTGGACCAGACCCAGGGCTTTCCCCTGTCTCTTGTTTAAGGAGGCCTCATGGTCTGTAGCTGCTGTGACACAGCACATCAGCGGTGCTCAGTCTCGCCCCGTTTTGGGCTTGACTTTTCCACTCTAAAGTGGGGAGGCCATGATGTTTACCACTGCAGAGCACACAGCTACCTAGAGAAGCTTTGTGGTTTTGCTTGAGTGGTAACAGCAAAAGAAAATAAAGCTTCTCCTTTGTTTGCCTGGCAGTAATTCACTTTTGAGGAAACAGAAAGGTTAACGCAATCCATGGCATTAATTCTAGACCAGTGAGCTTCCACAGTAAAGGATGAGGGGACTTTCATGTGCGTGTAGTGGGACAGCTACGTATTTTCAGGGAGAATTCTCTTTTCAAACATCCTGTAAACTGTGCTTAAGCGTTTTGCAGTCATGTTCTCTGAAATGATGCCACCCTGACTTTCCTGGTCACACAGCCTGTTATTGGTTCCCCTCTAGGCAGCATATTTTAAAGCATATTTTCAAACATAATTCACACAGCATTAAAAGATTCTTTTTCCAGCCTGAATGTTAATTGTTTTCTAAGTCCTCCCACTTTCTCTCCTGGAAGCTGGATGCTTGTTTCCCCTTGGAAGGCTTTTCATTACACCTTGTGCACGTTTGCTGATGACTGAAGCGTTCTTGGCTGATGAAGCTATGCAAGATGAGCAAGTTGCCTGCCAATATTTCATTCCAGCTGGAGAAGATGTATGAAGTTTTGCTGGACTACACTGTCCCACGTTACTTTGGGCTCAGGGCCTTTTGGCCAAAGACCTGACTTGTTTTGCTGTGCAGAGAGTATCTCTCGCAGTGGCAGAAACATGGGAGCACTAAAGTGAAGTTAAGTCACTCTTCAGCGCTCTGTTCCCAAGGAGACGTAGTGGTCGAAACAAGCCTGGGACTCCAGCGTGGATTGTGCTTGCCCTGGTGGAGCAGTGGAGTCAGCGAGCTGAGGATGTGCCCCATGGTCAACGCCTAGTCCTTCTGCACGTGTAACATTCAAACAAAGGTGAGGAATTGACTCCAAAAGGAGACTCAGTTTGGGACAGAGGTGTGTTTGGACTGCTCTGAAGTAAACTCTTGACCACCCCCCCTTCTTTTCCACGAAGTTGTGGGTTCAGTGTTGCTTATCGGTGGATGTTGGGTATACAAATCCAATTTGCAAAATTTCCCTTGCTGTTCTTTCCAACTAAACTACCTTCAGGGTTATCTGAATTTAACATGAACATTCCATTATCTTGCAGTATCAGAGCAGAGTGGTCTTGGCTTAGAAAGTGATATAAGCTGAAAGAGAAGCTGGCGGAGAAAGGGAAGGGGGAATACCCTTTGCTATGACCTTAAGAGCTGTAATGTAGAGATATGAAGGGAAAATAGTTGTCCCTAGTTCAAAAAATAATTCCTTTTCCTCCCAAAAGAAACAGGAAGGATTTGACACTGGATGAGTTAAAATGCCTGCCTTCCTGTTTTGCTGTGTTAGGGTAACAGTCTCAATCTCTTCTGTCCTCTAGATCCACACAAAAAGGGATCCCTGATGCCTGCTCCTTTTATTTCCTAAATAAAAATAAAATTATTTATTTAGTTGCTGAATAATAAATCTGAGCTATGTTTATGAATTGTATTATTGGGGAGTAAGGGGTAGGGTGTGTTTTGGTGCACATGTAAACTGTGCAGCACCCCACGCACACTCAAACGAAGCAAAGTCCCTTTTTCCCCAGGGGCTGCTGACGTGCGGCATCAGGCTTTTAGTGATACCTCCTGCTGCGCCGAGGGGCGTGCAAACAATGCTGGCCTTCCTCTGCTCTTCACTTTAGAAAAATTGATTTTCATTTCTCACTTAGCTGATGTTTCCTTGGAGGAAGAAACAGTGTTCTTCAGAGCATTCTTGGTTTTAAAATTAACAATATCTGTAGCACTTGAGCAGGTGATGGGGCAGGCACTGGTCGCATACTGGTCGCCTGAGCAGCCGGCTTGAGTCATTTGTGTTTCAGGTGGTTGAGGGAAGATCAGCCTCAGGCACCGGTACAGGTTAGGCATGGATCTGCTGGAGACAAGTTCCGAAGAGAAAGATCTGGGCGTCCTGGTAGACAGCAAAATGACAGCAGAGTGCTCTTGTGGCCAGGAGGGCCAACGGAATCCTGGGCTGCACAGGGAAGAGTGTGGCTAGTAGGTCGAGGGAAGTCATTCTCCCCCTCTACTCTGCACTGGTGAGGCCACAACTGGAATACTGCATCCAGTTCTGGGCTCCCCAGTTCAAGAGGGACAGGGAACTACTGGA
>JAHREE010000218.1:1040344-1078851 GCA_033628505.1 Tringa tobata
TTAAGTCACTCTTCAGCGCTCTGTTCCCAAGGAGACGTAGTGGTCGAAACAAGCCTGGGACTCCAGCGTGGATTGTGCTTGCCCTGGTGGAGCAGTGGAGTCAGCGAGCTGAGGATCTGCCCCATGGTCAACGCCTAGTCCTTCTGCACGTGTAACATTCAAACAAAGGTGAGGAATTGACTCCAAAAGGAGACTCAGTTTGGGACAGAGGTGTGTTTGGACTGCTCTGCAGTAAACTCTTGACCACCCCCCCTTCTTTTCCACGCAGTTGTGGGTTCAGTGTTGCTTATCGGTGGATGTTGGGTATACAAATCCATTTTGCAAAATTTCCCTTGCTGTTCTTTCCAACTAAACTACCTTCAGGGTTATCTGAATTTAACATGAACATTCCGTTATCTTGCAGTATCAGAGCAGAGTGGTCTTGGCTTAGAAAGTGATATAAGCTGAAAGAGAAGCTGGCGGAGAAAGGGAAGGGGGAATACCCTTTGCTATGACCTTAAGAGCTGTAATGTAGAGATATGAAGGGAAAATAGTTGTCCCTAGTTCAAAAAATAATTCCTTTTCCTCCCAAAAGAAACAGGAAGGATTTGACACTGGATGAGTTAAAATGCCTGCCTTCCTGTTTTGCTGTGTTAGGGTAACAGTCTCAATCTCTTCTGTCCTCTAGATCCACACAAAAAGGGATCCCTGATGCCTGCTCCTTTTATTTCCTAAATAAAAATAAAATTATTTATTTAGTTGCTGAATAATAAATCTGAGCTATGTTTATGAATTGTATTATTGGGGAGTAAGGGGTAGGGTGTGTTTTGGTGCACATGTAAACTGTGCAGCACCCCACGCACACTCAAACGAAGCAAAGTCCCTTTTTCCCCAGGGGCTGCTGACGTGCGGCATCAGGCTTTTAGTGATACCTCCTGCTGCGCCGAGGGGCGTGCAAACAATGCTGGCCTTCCTCTGCTCTTCACTTCAGAAAAATTGATTTTCATTTCCCACTTAGCTGGTGTTTCCTTGGAGGAAGAAGCAGTGTTCTTCAGAGCATTCTTGGTTTTAAAATTAACAATATCTGTAGCACTTGAGCAGGTGATGGGGCAGGCACTGGTCGCATACTGGTCGCCTGAGCAGCCGGCTTGAGTCATTTGTGTTTCAGGTGGTTGAGGGAAGATCAGCCTCAGGCACCAATACAGGTTAGGCATGGATCTGCTGGAGACAAGTTCTGAAGAGAAAGATCTGGGTGTCCTGGTAGACAGCAAAATGACAGCAGAGTGCTCTTGTGGCCAGGAAGGCCAATGGAATCCTGGGCTGCATAGGGAAGAGCGTGGCTAGTAGGTCGAGGGAAGTCATTCTCCCCCTCTACTCTGCACTGGTGAGGCCACAACTGGAGTACTGCATCCAGTTCTGGGCTCCCCAGTTCAAGAGGGACAGGGAACTACTGGAAAGAGTCCAGTGAAGGGCAACGAAGATGATTAAGGGATTGGAGCATCTCCCTTATGAAGAAAGACTGAGAGAACTGGGACTCTTTAGTCTGGAGAAGAGAAGGCTGAGGGGAGACCTTATCAATGCCTATAAGTTTCTAAAGGGTGGTTTGAAGGAGGAGGGAGCCAGACTCTTTTCAGTGGTTGCCAGTGAGAGGACGAGGGGTAATGGGCATAAGTTGGAACATAGGAGGTTCCACTCAAATATGAGGAAAAAATTCCTCGCAGTGGTGGTGACAGAGCCCTGGAACAGGCTGCCCAGGGAGGTCATGGAGTCCCCTTCTCTGGAGATTTTCAAGACCCTCCTGGATGCAGTCCTGAGTAACATGCTCTAGCTCTGGGCAATCCTGCTTCAGCAGGAGAGTTGGACTAGATGATCTCTATGATCCCTTCCAACTCTAAAAATTCAGTGAAATTCAGTGAAACCTGAGCCCCAAACTTCAGTCTTTTCAAGCTGAAAATATTTAAGTAAAGAGAAAAGAATGCTGGTAACCGGTTGTAACGATAGCACTGATGGTCCCTCTGCCTATGGGAGACTAACAGCAGGGTTTGACATGGTTGAAACAGGGTAGTGCATTGGGCTGAGAGTCAGCCAGCGCAACAGAGAGAGAGAACAATCCCGGATGGTGACGTTAGTGTGCCCAGCTGTGAGCGCTCCTGCCTACAGCCGCTCTTTACAGTGGAGCCCCCAGTGACCTCCCAACCTCATCCTCTTGAACTTGAATGTCAGCGCGTTGACTTTTAGCACATCAAAAGTGATAGCTGCACTTCGCCTGAGATGGGGGCACGAGTATCTCCGGTACTGGGAAAAGGAGGGGTGTGTTCCCTCTGCATGGGGCTGGTTGCTGATAAGAAGGCAGATGTCTGGACGCACAAAAAGGATTGTGTATGGGCCAAAAAAGGTATAGGGGGGAAAAGTTTGCTTTATGCCTGCTGAGGAAATCACTGTTGGAGAAGAATATACAACCTTTTTTCCCAACTGTGTCCAGTTCTGAGCTCCCCAGTACAAGAGAGAGATGAAGCTACTGGGGCCAGACTGTTTTCAGTGGACCCCAGCAACAGGACAAGGGGCAACGGGCACAAACTGGGACACAGGAAATTCCATCCAAACATGAGGAAATTCTGTACTTTGAGCCCTGGAACAGGCTGCCCCAGAGAGGTTGTGGAGTCTCCTTCTCTGGAGATGTTCAAAACCCGCCTGGATGTGTTCCTGTCCAGCCTGCTCTAGGTGACCCTGCTCTGGCAGGGGGATCAGACTAGATGATCTCCAGAGGTCCCTTCCAACCCCTACCATTCTGTGCTAGTCCAGCGAAGGTCCGCTAAGATGATGAAGGTACTGGAGCATCTTTCCTATGAAGAAAGGGGGAGAGAGCAGGTACTGTTCTGCCTATAGAAGAGAAGATTCAGGGGTGATCTCATCAGTGTGTATAAACACCTGAGGGGAGTGTGCAAAGAGGACAGATCCGGGCTCTTTCCAGTGGTGCCAAGAGGCACAAACTGAAACACAGTCATTTCCCTCTTAACATCAGAAAACACTTTTTCACTGTGAGGGTGACAGAGCACTGGTACAGGTTGCCCAAAGAGTTTGTGGATTCTCTGTCCTTGGAGATATTCAACAGCCAACTGGGTATGGTCCTGTGCAGCTGACTCTAGGTGGCCATGCTTGAGCAGGAGGGTTGAACTACATGACATTTGGCAGTCTCTTCCCACCTCAACCATTCTGTAATTCAAAGTCCACTTAACACCTATATTTACTCTATGAAAAAGAAATATAAAAAAGATGTATTTTTATTTAAATCTGAAATACTTGGGCTAATATCAAATACTACATGTGTCCATCCTCACTGTTCTCAATAGGATTTGGGTAAGAACAACCAAAATCCTGTCTTGTAGCACATAGGAAATAGGTCTACAATGCATGGTTTTACAGGGCCACGTCCTTTCCAGGAGACTACACTGAGCATACAGGATGTTTTCAATTAGGATTTAGGAGACTCTGTTTCTATATGTGACAATAGTATGCAGCAGGAACAACAAACTTGATCCTTTTTTCAGGCTGGATTAATTTGCTAAGTCCCTTCTGTGTTGACCTCTTGTGTAATTCTGAGGAAGAAACAGATTTTTCTCTTCAAAATTGGATGCAAAATTTGGCAGGAAATCTTTGCTCTTCAGAAGCAAAAAAGTGGTCCCTGGCTTGACAATTACATGAAGTTCTGGAATTTAAGTTTGAGATTAACCCTGTGTGGTCACATGTGACATTTCCTTGCATTTTCCCAGTTTGGGGGGTTTTCCCTTGTGACGGGTCTTTAGCTGTCTCTGAAATTTTGTTTGCTGCAGGACAACTTTGTCCTGCTAAGAACAGAAAGAGGTTGAGTTCCAAGGCATTGAAATTGGTGCCATGTGGGGGTACCGGACTCAAAACACAATGGAAATAAGAGAGCACAGTCTACTGGCACAGTCATTGCAAAGAAGAGATGCCAAGAGAGAATGTTATCAGCATACAAACAAACAAACAAAAGCCAGTAGTGTAGAAATGAATATTCATCAGATCTCCACAAAGCTGAACCATGCCCTGTCCTGCATTGTAAGCTGACCCCCAGCCCAGAAGCCACAAGGAGAGTTGTTCTAGTGATGGGGTGGTAGGTTGAGTCTATGAAGATACCAGGTTTTTGTTCTTTGGTTTAATTGCCCAATAGTATTTATCTACCTCAAGTAGTGCTGTGAGAAATGCATGAAATGCATAAATTTGACATTAAAATTATGGGGAAGAGACACATTACTACTGAGATGGTGCAGAAGAGGTGACAGGCCTTTTGAAGATACAAGTTTTGCCTCTCTCCGGTTACTTGTTTCCAGTACATTAAATAATCTGAATGTATTAAAGCTTTTATCACCTTTGTGCTTGCCAGGCTTCTTTACACTATTTTTTCATCCTTGTTCACTGAATTCAGCACCTTTGCAGATATTAACCATATACAAAGGTCAGGGCTTTCCTCAGAGGTAGAAGACCCATCATTAACACCTCTACTTTGTCCCGTCTCAAGAAAATTTGATGGCGTTGCCACCACCAAGTAATCAAGATAGTTTCGGGGGGGGAGGGGTGGAAATAGTTACAAAAACTTGATTCATCTTTGTCGTTACCACTAGTTTCAGGTGAGGTTTAATTTTCCAGAGGCTGAGCATTGCTTCTGCCTGGAAAGTTACCTTCACCGTGCTGACCAGTATCTTCTGGGCTTTACTGTCTTTCAGAATAGAGGGATTTATACGTTAAAAACTTCTTAATGGACACATCATTTATCTGATGGCTCCCTCTAGAGAGAGGAACAAATACTGACCAACTTCACAAGTAAAAAATTCTTGGATTTGGTCACTTTTAATCCCGGAAGTGGGTTGGTTGGTTTGCTCCTCATTAAGACTCCGTGCCTTCTCAATACCCGCTTTCTCTCCTTGTCCAGCTCAGTGCTGTTAGGATGATTGCAGGAACAGAGAGGGTTTCAAGTTGTCTCATTTGCATTTCAAAAATTATCTCCCGTAATCGCTCACCGGGTCTGCCCAAGCGCACCCAGAACTGCCACTCCCACCAGAACAAGAGGAGTAACCCTGAGGGACCAACAATGGGGAGATACTTGGAGCTGGGCCAGGAGAGACCTGAAGCTTCCCTGCTGCCATTCAAAGTGGTAACAGCTCCTTTGAAAACACAGTTGGGTGAATGTTGACCAGCACAAATTTTAGGTAAGTGGGGTTTGGTGTCACGAGAAGGGGTGCTTTGTTTTCCCATGGAGCGTGAGAGAAGGGAATGGAAGGGCACGGGCAGAAGGAACAAGTTTGTAGCTGCCCTTCACCGCTGGAGTCAGTGACCACCAGGCTGTTCTCTGGAAGAATAACTTTATCTTCACTCTCCACTTAAAATGTTAATAAAAACTAGTACTGTTATGGCTTGGAAAAAGAAAAAAAAGCTGTGTCATTCCAAAAATACAATCTGTGCTTGAACTGCAATTTGAACTGCGTCCCACCAAATAAATCGTTCACATCGTTGAGTTTTTCAGCACTGACGTGTTTACATCGAAGTCCATAGTAAACCCCCCCTCTTTCTCTGAGCCCAGGCAGGGTTTGTCCAACATCCCACCAGAGTCCCATTTAAGGGGAGGGGGTGTCCCTGCCTGCACCTTGTTCCCAAGAGGGTGTGGAGCGTTAGGACAGCACAGAAGCTGGTGGGGGTGTTGGTGCGAATGCAAATCCCTGGTGTTTGCCGTTTCCTCCAAAATAAGGAGATACATATGGGAAGGACCCACTATTCAAAGCCAGACAAAAAACCCATCATTTTTACCTTTAATCAACCACAAGTTGTTTTATTTTGTCTGGTTTGGTTTTTTTTTTTTTAAAGAATAAACATGGCCCAGAAATGAAACTTAGGAGAAGATGAAATGCAGTTTACAAAATTGTCCGATACCTGTTAAATTGACCTCCTAAAATTTTCACCCGAGACAGAGAAACGTCGCGGTGGCACCTGCATCACTGCCCTGCTTGTGTGCCCCGCTTTGCAAGGATTCATGCCACCTCCTGTTTCTGCTAACCTGTCACCGGACACATTTTCTTTCCCCTTGCCCCTAAAATTTTAGAGGTGGCACTAAACGCGTTGGTTTCCACGCAGGTACAAGTCATTCTGAATCGTGTTAACACAAAGCGTCGAGCTTTACTTTTAATTCTTTCTAAATCACAAGTGCTCTTAAACTATAGTGTCTGCCCCTTCTGCACGGTGACCAAACTCTGATTAAAGCAGTTTTCATACTTTTGGCTCAATTTTTAAGCTATGAGTAGTAACAAAAATTAAATATATATAGACTATTCAAATACATCAGTACAGAATATGGACTAAAATACATGTTTTACATATATTCTGCACTTTTGGTTATTTTTATGAGCAATTTAAATACCAGTCATTAAACTTTTCTTCTATACTGCAGAGCTGAGAAGCAACTTGCCTTAAATATTAAAGGATGCAAATGTCTTTCTTAGCTTTGCGGCTACTGGATAGAGAAATGTAGTTACTATAGATGCTTTAAGCCACGGTCAGTAACTATATTTAAGAGTTTGGAGTCTGTACAATGTTAATAGCAGACTTCTAGGAAGTAAACATTTGTACAAGCCTTGCTGGTGTTTTCTTTCACCGTAGCACGAGGAGTTAAGTTACGAAAATGAAGCAATAGCTTGATCCAGCCTCTTCAGGAAGAGCAAAAACTTACTTCAGGGCCTCTCTGACACTAAAGCCTTTATTTCCAAGGAGACTGACAACAGGCTGAAAAGAGAAGGGTTTTTTTCTAAATTGCTATTTAACAGGATGTCTCTGAATAAGAAGTAAACACCACGAGCCAGGAGGATATCTTTTGGGCAACTAAATTAAATTAAATTAAATGCGGGCATAACGAGTTCTCCTCTGCCCATCAGCGTGGCCTTCAGCCAGTCACTGCAGAGGGCTCGAGAACACCTGTGTCAGATTTGTGTCTAGGTCTTTTTTGTCCTCCCACACCGGTCCACAGCCACGTGTAAAACAGCAGCGTAACCCGGCTGGGTTCTGTAGGCAGTTTACAATCAAACACACTGAGTTCAGGAGAAAGAGGTGTTACCGCTACTGTTATTAAGGGTCTTGGCTTCGTAGTAAACCTGAAACATGTAAGACAAAATGAATCCCACCTGAATGTCTTAGTTTGAGCTGGTTTGTCTTCACCAGCAGTAGAAAGAGGTAGGAATGTCAGGGGTTGTTTCTTTAACTAGATCCAGTAAATCACCCTGAAAAAGCCTGTTTTCTCTCTACTGATTTACACTGAGAATCCCAATGAATAATTCAAATGTCCACAGGTCAGGTAAGATGAAACCCATACTCTGTGTCTTGCAAATAAACAGTTCCAGGCCAAATACAACCCTCTCACCAGGAGCTGGGCTTCTCCTCTAAAACCTGTGCCCCCCGGTGTTCCCTTCCCTCTCCTAATCCATTCATAATAAAGCAATTCCCTTTGATCTTTCAGAGAAACAGCAAGCACATACGGCTTAGCATGTTATTTCTTCTCGTGCCCAGAGTCATCCAGCCATTTCTCTGCTGAATCCAGCCCTGTCTGGGTGTGGTACGTGTCGAAACCTCCTACTTCATGGTGTCTTGACATAAACGGGATAATATTCAGCCCTGGCTCCATAAAGTAATGTGGAAGGCATTTGGCAGCGTTCCCAAATTCTTGCCGTTTAAACATGAGGAAGCAGATCCCTTCTGCATACCAGCACTGATTTATAGAAACTGAAGGCTGAGAGGAATCCTTCCGTTTAAAGGAATCAGGCAATGCAAGAGAGAGAGAGAGAGATATTCTGGGTTCATGGTTACAGGTTTGAGCCCAGCCTCCTTCACGCAGGGAAGGCAGCCACCAACTTGTCAAACACAGTGGTTAAACATTGTTTAAAACATTTGCTGCTTCTTTCCCGAGGGCTACGGAAGGTGTGCTCCTCTGCATTTCTCTGTATGCTGGGGTGCTTTAAAAGCTTTCGGGGAACTTCACAAAGCCTCGGGTTTTATTTGAATGCCTCCCAATTTTTCTTCCCAATTCAAAGAACACAACCTTACTGTGTCTTGAGAACAGCGGGGGCATATTCACAATGGGAGAGACAGTCAGCAGCAGAAAAAAAAGTCACAGGCAGCGCTCTCCCCCCTGATGAGAACACCTGAATGCAATTTATTTTTAACAGGCCTATGCCATCCTACTTCCCCTCAACGGCAGGCACACTACAGTACTGTTACTGTGTAATTAGCTTTGTGGCTATGCTTTCTCAGTAGGGACACTAAGTTCCTGGAGAAGTGGATTTAAACTTCTGGGAGAATTCTTCCAGCATCTCCATTAGCTTCTCCTCATCCTCCGGTGGGCTGTGGGTGCTCGCCAGGGGTAAATGTGTAGGGACTGCTTGCCTGTCTGGAAGATAAAAAAATAAAATAAATCTTTGCAGGTACACTTAACCACCTTTTCTAGCACAAAGGAGATTTTTCTGCGAGGCTCTGTACTGCCCAAATGTACCTCACGGTCTTGAAGCCAGGAAACTTACCTTCTAGGTATCTGTAAACAATGTGAGTTAAGTATCTCCTCCAAACCAGAAACTGAACTAATTTCATTTGTATTCCGGAACTAGGGCAATTGTCCTTTAGCATGATATGACTTAAGAGTGGGGAACAAGACCTCACTTGCAGCTAGGGACAGTATAGACAAAGGAAGGCCTTACCGTAATTAGCATAGCTCCTATAGAAAAAGACCAATAACTTAAGATTACTGCTGCAGGCAGAGGTTGCTTTGTCAGCATGAGAAAGGGCTTTTCCTTGCCTCCTGGACAATGCTTCTAGTGCTACACAAACTCCCCAGCTAAGGCTTTTCATCCTTAAAAATAAATAGTTAAATTCTAATTGCTAAAGAGCTTAGGCCAATTGCTCAATCGGCATAAGTAAGCTGTATCCAACATAAAAAGGTCTGACCAAATTTGCTCAATTTGATGCTTTGATGGGTTTTCCAAATCCCGTCCTCGTCGCTCACTCTGTGTAAATACAGCTGTATCTCCATCCATTCCAAGGGATTTTTGTCTCCAAAAAACATGGTGTCTAGAGCCTGGGAGCCTTATGACAATGCTCTCAGATGTCTCGGAAGCAACCGTCGGAGCGCTGGTGGAGCACCGTTAGTCTATTTTAATAAGTCCAACTTCAGTGGCAGCCAGCTGAGACTAAAAGCACGAGCTGTTGCAACACTGGGCAGCAGATCTCTCTGAAAACCTCTCAGGCTGCCATCAGGCTTCCCAGGGGAGCAGAGATGTTTGCTCTCTTAAGAGCAAGTGTTGTAACTGGCTGCACACACACCACATAACCTCTGCTTATGGAAAACTGTGCAGAGAGAGAAACATGCAGAGGAACGTTCCCTTCTCATTAGTGAACAGGAACTGCTTCCTACCTAACTGTAGCACTTCCAGTAGCCTGTGCTGAAGTTTGGGAACCACATGTGACAGCCGATTTCCATGGACAAGATGCTTCTAGTCTTTGGAAAGCAGGACTCTCTCAAATATTTTTTTTTATTTTGGCAGATGCAGAGAATTGTGGTTGTACGAGTCATGTTCTCACTTCCCCTTCCCCCCCTCCTTTTGTTTTTTACTGAGGAAAAAAAAATAATAAACTTTGGTTTGCACTCAGAGGGAACAGAATAAAAAGAGAACAGAGGAAATGGAGGGAAGGTGTGACTGGTTGAGGAAATGGCCATCTAAGACCAGAAGAGCAGGGTAAAGTGCTCCTGCACACAAAGCCCTTTACTGAAAGAGCCTGAAGAGGGCCCATACTAAAGTGTGGCTTCCTTAGTAGGGCAGTAAGAGAGAGAAATAACTGCCTTCCTCATTATTTTGTAAGCACAGGACACGGAAACAGGACTTCTCTTGCAGTCTTAAGAGCAGTCATACCAAGACCAAAGCTCTCAAAAGTCATTATCTGCAGCTAAAGAGCCAAGGCGTGCTCTCTGTTAACCGAAGCTGGGGGTAGACAAAGGGCAAAGGCAAGAGCCTGGTGGAATTATGATCTAGAGCAAGAACATCTGAGCAGAAGCATTAGGACCAGAGAAAGGTGACTGCACCACAGAAAAGGCAAAGTCTGCTTCTACAAAGAAGACAGACCATCTGGGATGTAGGGTTTCGGCATCCACCACGTGATGACATGAAAAAGGTCTAGTTAAATATCTATCAACCAACCCTGTGTGACTGTCTGGGAGGGGAGAGAAGGGACAAAGTCATGCCACCTCCAGAAGAGTCTGAATTTTCTGCATGCTCCGTCTAGAAATTCAGTGAATCAGGATTTGAGTGCCACATCCAACAAAAGTACCGGTAAACAACTACCCTGAGCTTTGCCTTTCTCCCACTGGATACAGGTTGGGCGGAGAATGGCTGGGGAGCAGCCCTGAGGAGGACTTGGGAGTGTTGGTGGATGTGAAGCTCGACATGAGCCAGCAGTGGACAGCTGGCAGTTCAGAAAGCCAAACACATCCTGGGCTGCATCAAAAGAAGTATGGCCAGCAGGTCGAGGGAGGCGATTCTACCCCTCTACTCTGCACTCGTGAGACCCCACATGGAGTACTGCCTCCAGCTTTGGAGTCCTCAGCACAAGATGGCCATGGACCTGTTGGAGAAAGTCCAGAGGAGGGCCACAAAGATGATCAGAGGGCTGGAGCACCTCTCCTACAAAGACAGGCTCAGAGAGCTGGGGTTGTTCAGCCTGGAGGAGAGAAGGTTCCAGGGAGATCTTATAGTGGCCTTCCAGTATCTGAAGGGAACCTACAGGAGAGATGGTGAGGGACTCCATGGGCAAGTGTAGCAATAGGATGAGGGGTAATGGCTTCAAACTGGAAGAGGGGAGATTGAGATTAGATATTAGGAAGAAATTCTTTACTGTGAGGGTGGTGAGGCACTGGAACAGGTTGCCCAGGGAAGCTGTGGATGCTCCATCCCTGAAAGTGTTCAAGCCAGGCCGGATGGGGCTTTGAGCAACCTGGTTTAGTAGGAAGTGTGAGGGGATTGGAACTCAACGATCTTGAAGGTCCCTTCCAACTCTAACCATTCTATGATTCTATGACTGACCTGCATCACCACAAAGACATCTGTGCTTCCAGCTGCTCCTACTAAGATTTCACTGAATTTCACTGAATTTTTAGAGTTGGAAGGGACCATAGAGATCATCTAGTCCAACTCTCCTGCCAAAGCAGGACCACCCAGAGCATGTCAGATCATGCTACTCAGGACGGCATCCAGGCGGGTCTTGAAAATCTCCAAAGAAGGGGACTCCACGACCTCCCTGGGCAGCCTGTTCCAGGGCTCCGTCACCCTCACTGTGAAAAAGTTTTTCCTCATATTCAAGTGGAACGTCTGTCCATGACGTTCCAGGCAAATGACAGATGCCTGTCATTTGCCTGGGAGAAAAGAAAGGCTCTGCCCTATTTTTCCATTCCCTATGCTTACAGTGCCAAAAAATGCCTCTGTGCTCAAGCCCAGCACTAAAGAAAGGGAGAACTGGCAGTTTTAACTAGCATGGAACAGTAGGAAGAAGAGCCTGTCAAAGCAAAGCCAACCCCCAGTGCCCTGTGAGAAGCATGCTAGTTTCCCAACATTATAAAAGATGCTGTTTGACTTCTGTGATTCACCTTCACTGGACACAGTCCTGTATAGAGCAAATTTGATTAAAAAAAAACCTTACCCTCCCTAAAGAAATGCTTTGAAGCCTCTATTAGCTCCTTTAGAGGACAAAGGCAGGAACACAACTTAACACAGTTGTTTTCTGGTTGCACAATGCTCACTTGAACCTTTAGTCTTAGAACAATTTTGAGAAATCCTTCCCCATCTTACCTTGGAAGAACAAGCCACTCGGCAACTTTGTTGCTTCAGGTGATATTGCCAACCATACAACAGTATCAGCCCCCTGGGCCTCTGTGCGCAGAGTGTTCTTCATCTTCTGGTAGAAATCTGGCATTGCTGATCTCACAGCTAGAAAGAATAACAATGGAATGGTGGTCGGTCATGCAAGGCTTTTTTAATTAAAAAAAAAAAGAAAACAGCTTAAAATTGTCATTGTGAGCGAAGGAAGACATCTCAGTTTATGGAAGAGAATGAGTATTTCCCCATACAATGACTTGTGGTGGAATAATGCTAAACTGCCAGATGATCCACCAGTTGTTTGCCCGGGTCAAATTACAGGGACAAAACTAGTGGGAACTGAGAATAGGATCAGCAAGAGGTTGCTGAGCCAATTTCCATTCTAAACGGCAAAGAACTAAGACATGAGGGAAACAGAAATACCAAAATCCAGGTATTCTAACAGGATTTTTAGCTCTTATTTCCTCACCAGTTTTAGGGACCCAGTTGCAACGTTGTATTTAAAAACTGCATGATGAACAGTAACTAAACCAACTACATAATTCATTTTTAAACTCTGGATTCTTTTTATTTCGTCCAACAGATGATGATTGAAGGCTCATCCCCTGCTGCTGTTTATTTTGTGGGGTTGGAGAGTCCTTGAACTTTAAGGTGGGATAACTTTATGGTTCATTCTGTTTGAAATCGACAAGGGGTGTGCAAAAATAAATGTATTTTAAAGAAAAGAAATATTGGGATATTTAGTTGGAAAGGCAGCTTTCAAGCGCAAAATAGACGGGGTAAATGCTTCTGTCATCAGAAGCAAATTTGGGAAACTGGGTCCCTAGAAAAGACCTATAGATCGGATTGCTGGTCTGCATCCCGAGCCTGGGTGTTGGGGGCTGGTAAGGTACTGTGGAACGCGACACGCACACTGGGTAACTGATGCTGGCCCCCCTGCTGAGACACACTCGCTGAAGAACAGCTGCAGCTCAGACAAAGACCTGTCTGCCCAAACACGCTGCTTCTCCACAGCAATAAATGTTTAGAGGAAGAGGAGAGGAACAGGACTTGCACGATGGGCTGCGCTCTATTTTTCTATATGCCCTTGCAAACTCCCAACAGCTGCACACTGGTACTCACAGAGGCAAAAGCTCTTATCTGTGTGTTTAACAGTCCCACTACAAATGTATCTTGAAGGTTGGCTTAATGCAGTATGGTTCTGCTGGGCATTTGTGCCGGGTTGGATTCATCCACTGCCCGTTATTATTCTCTAGCTATATACAGATGGCAGACGCTGCACAGAACAGAGCTACCAAGGGGGTACAAAACTACTTCAAGCACCAGTTGTGAGCCAAGAAATCATTGCACCTGTTGGAGAAATCTACCAGAAAGTCTCATTGCTCTTTGCTTTTAGGCTAAACCTGAACAGGAAAAAAAAAATACAGCCAGAGTGTCAAGCAGATGTTACCTGGAGTGTCTGCCCAACCGGGGTGCATAACAGAGAAATGGATGTTTCTGTGAGTTTTTGCCCATTGTTCTGTCAAAACAACTTGCTGTCTCTAGGAGAAAGGAAAAGGAGCCAGATTAGCATCAGCTTCAACAGGCTGACCACCAAGTTAGTTCCCAGGGACATAAACTACATCAAATGTGCTGTAAACAGCAGGGTGTTTATGTATATACCCTTACTCATCCTGATGTGATTTACTGGATCATTTTGTCAGAGACCACCACGGTCATCGCAATCCATATCCTGGCCACAAGCTTACTTTTAAAGCAGTTACACTGCTTTTACTGACCACGGCTACTTGCTGCAGACTGCAGGTAAGAATTAAGCAGGCAGAAAGGGTTTGTCAGCAAAAGACAGTTCCCCCCCCCCTTCCCCCTTGGGACTTAAATCAAATTGAGTGAAAGTCTAGCCACGGTCTCCGAGCAAGATGGTATGTGCTCCTAAGTGCACGCCATCGTACTCCTGAAGGTTATTGCTTGTGCATCTCTGTGTGGGTTGGATGCAATGGGAAAGCAACAGCTAACAACAGGCTTTTCACAAAGCCGGTGGCATGAGCTGCCTCACGAACAAGCGTTGGGCTTCGCTTTCAAAGCCATGGACCGTACCTTGTTTTGGGCATACACCATAGTTCCATCAAATGTCCCACTTCCCGACTGCAAGTCAGATATGTTTAATTTTTGAACTAGCATGCCCCCAGAAGAGACAGTTATCTGTAATCAAATGGATGAAAAGCAAATGAATGAATAAACAAAACCAGGAACACCCCACAATCACACTCATGCATGTAATGCGGTCTCCAAGCCATATTTTGAAGTCCCTCGGGAGCAGGATTCCTCTGCGCGCTCTTTGCACTATGCTTGTGCTCATGAGTGGAGCATACCTGGAGATGAGGTGAAGGAAACAAGAATGTTTTTTAAAAAGTGATTCTCATTCAAAGTGGTGTTGACTCCTTCAGGGAACTTTGTGCTTCTTCCTTTTGAAAAGCAATACAGAGAAAGAAAATAGGAGAATAACACTATTTGTAATTTATATGTCTAGCATTTATGGAAGCTAATTAGAAAGCAAGAGACTGTACAAAACATGGGAAATTTTGTTTTTAAAAAGCACCTGCTATCCCATTTTACACCAAGATCTGAAAGGTTTTTTTAAGCCCGTACTCCTGCTATAGGTATTTTGCACTATGTTGCAGGAGATAATTTGCCCCAGGGAAAGTCAAAGGGGAAGTTTCCAAAGAAGTGTTTTATTCTGATTTTCAAGGAAGAGTTGAGAGCAGCAGGCAGGAGCTTTGCCTTGGAGAAGGAGACTGTTGTTAGCAAAATCCAAGAGGATTCTAGAGATGCTTACAGCATTATAGTTAATCCTGTGCTGCTAGCACAGTAAAAGAAATGCTGTCACAAACCAGAAGGTAAGAATAGTAAAACACCACTTTTCAGCAGCATCACAGACTCACCACTCTGGCATCAGCTTCTTTTTCCAGGAGGGGCAACAAGGCAGTTGTCAGAACATACGTACCTACAAGACAGATAGGCACCAACATTAACTTTTTTTAAAGAAAAAAACAAACTTCTCTCTCTTCACCCTCTATAACAACCCAAACCCAAAGTCTCTTCATTCTGAAACTTGATCTGAATTAAACGATTTTTCTCTTTTTTGCTGCTTTACCTGCAATATGCCAACTCAACTTGCAGCAGTCAACATTGCTGTGCATTTATCAAAAGGCACAACAGTTATTTTACAGACTTTCATGTTTATTGTACCTATACAGCAAACGGTTCACTACGTTCCACCATGACTCTGAAGGCAAAATGGCTCAGGTATGGATTTCTTTGGGGGTGAGGTGATGCCAGCGAAGAAATAGGGGATGCATTTCCCCTCCACATGTGGCAGAAATATACATATCTATGCTGGGTCACAAACAAGAGAAGGAAACTATGTTCACACTTGTGTTTCTTAGGCTCTTGCATGTACACTTAAGACTCAGCCATTTTTACCTTCTCACTGTGAAATCAGTCAGAGCACCCTGACACTTTTGATTTGTGTTGCACACAAAAACTGCCTCTTGAATCCTCACTATGGCTATTACAAAAGATAAGGAACCCTTGGGGGAAAAAAATCCTAATGCTGAGTGCCCAAGGCTGAGCTAAGATTACGTGGGGAAGCTGAACTGTGTCCTTCCCCGCTGTAATCGTGTTCCTTTAGCACAGATTTGTACACACCACACAAATATATTCCATTACAGCTGTTACCATGAGCAGCAAAGTTTGTTATCCAAAATATTGTTCAACTGCTAGTGTGTTTGATTCAGACCCACCTAGTGATGTTTCACCCACTCAAGCGCAACACAGGAATTTTTGTTTGTCTTTATCTCTTCATAGATATTTAATTTTTTTTCCTCTTTAAGCTGTATTTTAAAAACCTGTTTCATTCAAAATGAATCTGGCTCCATTTAGCCTAGCTTTTCTTCATTCTCTTCGCAAATGGCTCTGGTTCCACAATTCTATGTCAGCGATAAACGTGGTTTTTTCCATGAGCTACCGAGGCCATGTTTTTCACTAGACATGAAGACTTCAGCATGTGTCTTTATAACCTCTCCTCCACAGAGGCAATGAGATCACCCAGCTAAAATACAGCATGTTTATAAATATGCTACCAAAATCAAGCATGTTACGTGCTTGGTGAATAAACTGTTCATTTCCCCCATCAGTCAGAGCAGTCTTCATTTTCTCTATATAATAGGAGGGACATCCATACGCACACAATATATTTAAAAGCCAGGCAAATCAAACAAAACGAATGCACCGCAGATGAGTAAATGCAGCCTGTCTTCAGCAGAAAATGCAAGCAAAGGCAGTCGCCAGTGAATAACGAGAGCCCGCACGTCTCCCCTGACAGTGGCTGGGAGACTAAACGATGACATCATTAGGACAAGAACTACTGCAGATTGTCATGGGAGACTGCCACGATGTAAAAATAAAAAAATAAAGAAATGAATCACTTCAGTACAAGCCGAAGGCCTGGATTAAGTTTTGATTTGCTATGGATTCTTCAAATGCAAAGTAACACCGTGTCTCGGTTAAAGAAGCTGCATCTCCTAAAGGCAGAGCTGCAATGCACCAGCTATGAGCATGCTTCATTTTACCTTTCTGCAGATTAATTTACACTTTTCAGGGGCTTCGTGTTGGTTTGTTAATTCTAAAGGGATGCAAAGATGAATGCATTAACATTGCCTCATTAACAACTGGGGTTTGTTTTGTTTTCCAGCTGGATGAGAGAAATGTTCTATGCCAAAAATCCTGCTTACAGCAACTACAGCTTGTCAGAAGTTTATGTGCTTATTTAAAACCACAAACTAACTGCAAAGCCAGCGTCTCCTCTCTTCCTCAAGTTTATTAAGAATTCAGTAAAGCCCACAGAGTCAGAGCATTCATTCTTTTTGCCCCACAAAACCACTTTGCTCATTTGCTTTGAGACAGAGCGCAAAAGGACCAGTTTTGATCCCAGCTTCCTACGTTAAGCAGGAGTATCTCAAAACACACACAGATGTGACACATCAGGCATAAAGGCCAAAGCACTTCATTTCTCCCACTACTAAATATTTCACCAACTGTTGTCCCCATTTTAAGTGTTCAAACACAAACTCCTTAATACTTTCACAACTATACTTGGGTATTATGGACTTGGTGTCCCTGCCCATGGCAGGGGGTTTGGAACTAGATGATCTTTAAGGTCCCTTCCAACTCTAACCATTCTATGATTATAAATTCTTATTTGCATGGACTGGTCTGTCAGGCAAAATGGCTTGAACAAGAAATTTAGCACAGTAATAGTAGAATAGATATTCCTTATTAATAAGGTACATTGTTGGTTGGCATACACCATCGACTTGGAATCCTGGGATGCGTAGGGAAGAGTGTGGCTAGTAGGTCAAGAGAGGTCATTCTGCCCCTCTACTCTGCACTGGTGAGGCCACAACTGGAATACTGTGTCCAGTTCTGGACTCCCCAGTTCAAGAGAGACAGGGAACTACTGGAGAGAGTTCAGTGTAGGGCAACAAAGACGATTAAGGGATTAGAGCATCTCCCTTATGAGGAAAGGCTGAGAGAGCTGGGACTCTTTAGCCTGGAGAAGAGAAGGCTGAGGGGAGACCTTATCTACATTTACAAGGATCTAAAGGGTGGGTTGAAGGAGGATGGAGCCAGACTCTTTTCAGTGGTTCCCAGTGACAGGATGAGGGGCAACGGGCACAAGTTGGAACATAGGAAGTTCCAGTCAAATATGAGTAAGAACTTCTTTATGGTGAGGGTGACAGCACTGGAACAGGCTGCCCAGGGAGGTCGTGGAGTCCCCTTCTCTGGAGATTTTCAAGACCCACCTGGATGCAGTCCTGAGTCATGTGCTCTAGGCAATCCTGCTTAGCAGGGGAGTTGGACTAGATGATCTCTAGAGGTCCCTTCCAACTGACAATTCTGTGATACCGTGACCAAAACCTCCACATTTTTATTTCTGTAAAAGCTGGCATGTAGTTTGATAGTTACATTCAAACAAATAGGTCTAAACAATGCAAAGTACAGCCAGTGTAGAGGCCTGGCACAGCTTCACACCTCATCACATGTATCCGGCCAGTCACAGCTGCGCTGCAGCGTGCAGTAAGACAGGAATGAATTTCTAAGTAAAAGGGGAAGCTGCAAATGAACGCATTGCCTGCCACAGTCCTTATAAAAACATAAAAGGAAAACTTTCTTATTTTTAGTAAAAAAAAAAAAAATTCTAAAGGAAACCAAGCCTGAAGAAAATACATTCCCATCTCCCCCCACTTAAGAAGACAACACCCAAATTATATATCCTTCTGCTAATACCTGATTATAAATATCAGTGTACTGGACCTCTGCCTTTCCAAAAGGAACTCTTCAGCATTCTAGTAGGTTTCCTTAAACAATAATCATTTTTGTCTGTTACAAGAGAAACCTCCTCCCCCAGAGCTTAGTTAAAAATGGTAAAGCATATCAAATGTGATTAATGCTTAATTATCACTGTGTTCCAACTGTACAGATTTTTTTTAAGGCTTTGGTTTTTTTTTTTTAATTGTTTAAGAAGAACTAGAGAGAACACAAAGGTGCATGGAGGGAAAGACTTTGATCAACAGTGATGTGCCTGGCACTGAACGCATTAAGGTTGCCCAGAGAAGCTGTGGATGCCCCATCCCTGGAGGTGTTCAAGGCCAGGCTGGATGGGGCTTTGGGCAACCTGCTATAGTGGGAGGTGTCCCTGCCCATGGCAGGGGTGTTGGAACTAGATCATCTTTAAGGTCCCTTCTAACCCAAACCACTCTATGATGCTACTACTACAGCCCATTTCTTGCCCAGATCTGAGTGCCTGTGGAAAAAAGCAGGCTATTCTGAATTACTCACGCAGCAGGAACTTGAGCAGCAGCCTCTCCCTCACATGCATCTCAGACCCAGAAGGCAGGGAGCTATAAGTACACCTATAAAGCAGTGCTGGACACATGGCTCTACTACCTGCACCTATGACAGCGTGATAGAAGCCAGACTCTCACACATAATCTTTCCCTGCCATTGGAAAGTATATTATCTATGTTGCCTGAAAGCTTGACTCCCACCAGTTTAACAGTGGGGAAAAAAAAAACCAAAAAACCCACAGTAAAATTTGCAGTGAAATGGTATACAACACTTCCCTTTGAAAAAGTGCTGTGCCACAAAGGAGTCGAGCATGATGAATCTGGGAGCTTTCTCAGAAGCAGCAGGAAAGCAGGAGGTGGTGAGTAACTGTCCAGTCTGTCACCCCCACATACAGGAATTCATCTTGCTCTTGCTGAACTCTGGTGAGGTGAAGAGTTGACCAGAGAAACCTACTGGACAGGCTACAGCCCTGTTCTGTGTAATGAGGTTTGACATGGTACTTGCTGGCCATGTTTTCTCCAGTTAAAAGTGGCTCCTGGAATTGATGCACAATTTCTTTTAAAGATAAACAACCTCTCAACATTTGTTTTTTCTTTGGAAAAAATTCCTGTAAATTTTATGTCTTGAAAGTGAGCTCACATAATGGGAAATATTACAGTGTATAGTACAGTGTAATACATAAAACCTCCCCATAAGGATACAGCAACTCCACCATTACACACCATTCAACCAACTCTATCATATGGTAGATGAGACAGTGTGGGTTGTCAGTCTGTGGTACACATGGTAATTCCAGTAAAAGCAACGAGAATGACACTTAATGAGAACACACTCTGCTCATACACACCCTCCCAAGTGCTGATCACATTAATGTTTAAGTTTCATGTTTACTTGCCAAAAAAAATTTATATATATATATAAAAAAATCACAATGCATTCCCTTGTGGCTCCACTTGCACTGAGGTCTTCTCAATGTAGCTGAGTAATCTGATATTGAGTTCTAATTAACAGCTCCCATTTTTAATCCCATACAGTGAACCCCTCTGTCAACTTGTATGAGCAGTAATTCAGTGGTTTCCAAGATCAGAGTGAAATTTTAATGATGCAAGATCAGAAAGTGAGGAGTTGTTCCAGAGTTAAACATTCAATTTGAACACCAAGTTGCTTTAAAAAAAACCCAAAAAACTAAAAAAAATAAAAAAAATCAGCCTGTCTGCTTCATAAAGTCCTAAATAAAATGAGACTAACTTTCACATGACCTGAAGTAGAAGCTGAGGGGACTTTATATTATTGTTAGGTCTTGTGGGAAGGTAGTTCTGCACGTTCTGGCAACAGTTAGTTCACCATGGATCTCAGCATCTCTAGCACAGCATAACCAAAGTGAAGGGAACAGAAGCCTACAGTATATTAGACACTTGTCTTTCCCACAGAAGGCCACCAATCTTTCTGTACTAGAACACCAAACTAAACAAAACCTTGAACAGCCCTAACAGAAAATATAAACACTGTGAAGGCAGATTTCCAAAATGCTGGTGTTTAGCCTGCTGAAACCTAGGATTCATACGCTTCAGATTTTGGAAATCAGCGGGCTATCACGTATAATAATAGTGCATAAACACATATTCCTATCTGCTTTGCAGATTTAAAGTGACCCCAAAACCTGTACTTTGAAATCAATTTATAAAGAAAATCATGGTTTCAGCAGAAGTAATACTGTAAAGCCACTATCTGTTTATAACATCAAATTAATTGATAATGCAATTATTGCAGACCCAAAGTGTCTTCGTGGATTCTAGAATAGTTTTCACTTGATGTTCTATCTGGCAATTAGTGGTAAATTGTTGGTGAGGTTTTTAATCTGCTAACATTCAGATAAGGGCAGGCAGCCAGCACCACACTCAGTGAAGTTCCATTTGCCTGATCTTTGCAGTATTATTAGGAACAGTGTTATTTCAACTGTGAAAAAAGTGGGAACAAGAAATAAAGTTTTATTGTACAGATTTCAATAGCTCATTCATCTGGTAAAAATCAGTTAAACTGGCTTGCTTTTCTTATGTCCAAGTCTTGAAAAAAACCACAAAAACCAACCACAAAAAAAACCCCAAGAACAAACTGACATTCTTCCTTGACCTGGTTATCTTTTCAAGCCTTCAATTTATGCAGTTCTAAGAAAGAAACATCCCTGAGTCTGTTTCTTGAGTACAAGATCAGGAATGAAGATTTTAGTGTGCTGTCTCTGAGGGCCAATTCCACCCCACTAGCAGTAACTGAGAGCGTATGGGAAGAGCTAATGAATGTGAAAGACAAAACAAAGGTTTACATTTCCCCTGAATTACAAAGCTCAGCTCAATAAGGGTTTGTGTGTATCCTGGGTACCCAGGCTTCAGTATAGCTAGTGGATGTGTAAGTATATTCATCCTTATCCTTTCATGTAGCACCTCTCATCCGTAAGTCTCAAAGCATTTTAGAAAGAAAATTGGTATCATGGTCTCCTTTTCACAGGCAAGGTGGTCTTGCCGAAGACAAGTCACTGACCTTATGCTAGATTGACAGCTGGTACCCAAGTTGCCTGACCTCCCAAGAGTTCAGAACACAGTCCACCAGGCAATGCTGGCTTGTGCGAAACACCAGTTAGACATGGGTTACGTGTAGGGAAGAGACCAACAAATATTCATATAGGTTAAGACAGTTTGCCATAGATGGTCCATACTGGTACTGTGGTAGAAAAGCATCGTCGTTTCCTCTGGCCCTACCTCTTCTTGCACATAGAGGAAATGTATATGGCTATATCATTAAAACATGAAAGCACATTAGACCAAAGAAAAGATGCATATTGGGAGCATTGTTTATTTATCTCTGAGTGTGTTTTAGCATCCCCTTGGCTGCTAAGTAGCAATAAAAATGTAACATATATGCCATTTTTCCATGTCAATCAAGAAGATGTGTTGAGTAAAAGTAAAGTGAGGCAGCTTATAAAATAGAGGAACAATGATTGTTTCAGCTAAATGTCTAGTGCTTCAATAAGAACACCCTTCTGTTGCCTCCACTTGCCTACCAATGCTGACAGGGGTTTTTTTTCCCATAATGACTGAATACTGTCAGTTTGAATAGTCTTTGTTGGGAGTTTTACTAAAACAAGTAAAATATAATTAAATTGGAAAAAAAGAAGAAGTGAAAGAAGCATTGACTCAGAAGTCTGCAAGTCTCATAAGAAGAAATGATTGCTTGTTGCTGCCCAGCTCCTGGATCAACCCTGAGTACAAGGCCAGCCCACAGGAAGAAACACAGGGGCAACAACACACAAGCTAAAGGAAACACAAAATCTGCCCATCAGAATCAGCAGCTCCCCAGGAAATTAGCCCACATTATCCCAAGCCAGTCGCTCAATTTCACACTGAAAGCATGATTCAATCAGCAATGTGCCATTTCAGACTGGTGCCTTGCTACTGCTCCCACATTATGGTCTAAGTGCTCCACAGCTAGTCAGCTTTCTGCACCTTCACTGAGCTCCAGCAATCACAGCAACAATCCTTGGAGATCCAGCATGGGAAAAAAAGGTATTTCATGTGACAGCAACCACAGAACCACAAGCCACATGGCATTTGTGCCTGAGTCCCATTTTAAGGATTCTAGGCACCATCACAGATAAAGCTGCCGCTGCCTGCTCAAAGCAGTTTACAGTTTGAACCTGAATATTAGACAAACCTTACAAAGCCTCAACTATCAACCCGCATCCGGCATTTCCATGACCTTCACCCACCTGTATATTGTGGAAATACCAGAGAGGACTCTGCACCTCCTGTTTCAGTAAGCCTTCCTCAATTAGCCAGTCAGTGGTATTTTTGCATTAAGGAAAGTTTACTTTCTATTCTAACCTGCATTATTTTTGTACATATCCATCTTATTTACCTTATGCATTCATTTTTGTCCCATGTATGCCCAAGAAAAGATCAGGATATAAACTACTTTCACAAGTCAGATTATGAATTAGAACTGAACTCTAACAACTATTATGCGTGAAAACAGACTAACAAGTCAATCAAGAGGAAAATATTCCTAGTTTGGATTTAAGAGCTCCACAGCATTTCAGACACCTAAATGAGCAATTCTACAGCTTATATAAATGTTAATCAGATATTGGATAAAGAATTCAAGGACTCCGTCTTGCATTTAAAACATGTTATAGTTCAGAGTATTGCATTTTTAGATAGTCACAACCTACACAATCCTTTTCTAGACCAGAGCCAAGATCCAGGGTAGAAACAAACAGTGAAAGAAAGATGGAAGGAACACCCAGCATGTGAAGATTGAAAAAACCAAAATTAGTATTATTCCATCTTATTTCTGCAGAAATCAGGCAGTCATGAGCTACTGTTTCTATGCTGCTGCTGAGGGGTACAATTGCAGATTTTCAAAACAGGGGCCTTGAGCCCATGTCACCTTTCAGGCTTTAGCTGTTCTGGGGCAAGAGGCAGAGAGGGGAATTCAGTTTGTTCTCTCAGACCACATTCTAGTTTACAGCCAACCTATATAGCATCTATATCTAATTTAGCCAAGCTTTTCTCCAGGAACCTATAACCACAGATAGTTACAGATACAGAAATAACTTCTCCAAAGTAAAGCATGCCCAAAGGTACTTAGTGCTTAGGGAAACGATTTAACACAGCATCTACTCTATTTCTCCATACAGCTTTCTCCTACTACAAATCCAGCAGATATGATTTATTACCTCATCTCTGAAGAAAAAAAAACCTTGCCCTGTTGATAGCATTGGTCCTTCATGTGTGTCTGACCTACAAGCACAGAAGCTTTCTCTTGCCCAGACAGCCTCTTCCAGCTCAACCAAGTCCTGCTCTGCTCTAAAAGCTTCAAAATTTAATCCTTATTGTTGCCTGGAGAGAACCCAGAGAGTCTAAGCAAACAACGCAGTCCTTGTCTGAACTCTGCAGAAGTTGGACAACAGAAGATGGGTTATCTGTTTTACCTTATCTGCTCAAATATGCAATCACTTCCTTGACCTTCTTATACAGTCATGCAGCAAGTGATAGACTAATGAATAAAGGAGATCTATACGTAACATTCATAAAAGATAACACAGGCATTTTCCTAGTTCGCTACAACCGTAATTCAGCTTCCTCTGTGCAGCTGTATATCTCCAGTGAGGCTGATTTACAGCTGGGAAAGGAGAACTTGCTGCTTCTACTTGTGCAATAAAATCCAATTCAAGTGATGCACTACTACAATTCCTCTGCAATTAATTTCCTCAATGTTTAGAACTAAACCAAAACATGCTTTCATGTTCAGACTGTTGTATTTGTTTCACTCTGGAAAAACTGCACCTTCGCACATTGCTGGATTTTTGTTTGAGAGACCACAAGAGGGTTAAACTAATTTAAGGTGAATAAATTTCTCAAGGCAGAAGGTTCTTGTACTTCTGCAGCCAGGGGAAATTTGATGGCGAAATAAAATTCATTTTGAATTTTGGCCATGAGAAACAGAAGAACGTTAGCAGAAGATTAATTTGAAGAAAATGAATCTGTGCCCTTATACTTGAGTTAATTGTCAGTTTAATGTAGTCAGACTTGCAGAAAAATCAATCTGTATGCACCATATCAGCTAAGCACAAGGCATTTATACCTAAAATGTTATTTTTCAAAAGTAAATAGGAGTTAAGGAAGCAATGCAGGAAAAAGGTAAGACTAAAACCCAACAATGCTTTCCAGGCTACATAAGTTCCATAAATGCCCAATCTTTATAGCCTAAGCTTCCCTCTTCCCTGTCACAGATACTGATGAACAGGAGGAAAACGCAGGAACAAAGACAGTCTCTTGAGAAAGCCACCTACCCTGCACAGGGGCGAGGGACAGTCTGGACCATTGGTTGGTGGAAGCACAGCTCTCTGTGCGGGAGGTGCAGCTTTCAGCCCCACAGATATCCACGGCAGCAGGCAGCTCTTCTCTCTGCTGGCTGGCTGTTTGCTCACATCTTTTCCATGGCTTGTATGGGGGTGACCTTCTACTTTGCTCACTGTCTTCCCTGCTCATCCACATCTCTCCTTTCCCCCTTCATTTGCTTACCTTAATTTGTCCCTCATATACCTCCACCATGCAGTTCACGATATACACCCCTTGTATGTGGGGTGCCTAAAGCTTACCCAGTACTGCTCCATCGCTTCACTACATGTTGTGACTGTCTGAGAGTGTCCAGAGCACTATATAATGCACAGTCTTCCTATACAGTGCCTACATCACAACAAACAGGGCTATTCAGGCCTACTGAAACATTTTCATGTCTTTTAAAATACCTGAACATACCCCAACCTCTACCCAAGCCACGGGAGCACACTTATTACAAAGAGTATTGTTAGCAGCACAGTTTGGAAAAAAGCTTCCGAGCAAACTTCAGAATCAGTTTAATTAAATCTTAGCAGCAGCGGACAAATGCAGCTATGATAAATAAAGGCACTGGTATGAGAACAACAGAAAAATGGAGAAATTAAAAGCTGACACTCCCAAAAAAGCTGTAATATTGCTTCTTTTCCTTCCCTGCTCTTTCACTGGTACAGCAATGGTAGAACCGCTCTTTGAGCTGGAATACACACCTCATAAATCCAGGTGTAAACACATACTTCTTTAACCAAAATAAGTATCATATCTTTGAACTAAGCCATCAACACTCACCCAAAGTGTTTGTTGCAAAGTTTTTTTCAAGTCCATCTTCAGTTAATTCTCTGGTATTCACCATGCATCCTGCATTGTTGATCTGTAAGACAACTCTTGTAAACAAAAACAATCTGCACAGATATCTACAAAAAAACTATACATTCAAGCAGTCCATACTAGTTTGCTGTTTTCTGACAGTGCAACACAAAGCTACAAACTGTTTTGATAAATCATGCCATTCCAAGTCACACCACTCTGTTACTGACTGCAAAGTTTTTTCACAAAAGGTCTTCAGAGAAATGGATCACTGCAGATGTTATTACAGTAAGAGCCAAAAGTCCTCTTAAGTGCCTCTTTTCTTACAGAAAGTACTATGCAAGTTGCAGAGCAGCTATTAGAACATAAATATGCAGTGTAGTTTGTTAGTCTCACCTGAGAGACCACCCTCACCCCACACAACCTGTGCTATGTGATGATGGAGTCTCCATTAGGGGATGTTCACCATGGGAAGCTGAGCAACATGTAGTAAATGGCCTGCAGGAACTCCCACTCTCAGTAAATTAAATAAACTAGCTCCAAACTTGGCAGATTAGCTAGGTCAGCAGGTTGCTGCATCCTAGTTAGCCCTGAGAAGAATAGAACTAACCGGCAGAGGTGCTTCATACTGACTTTGTGCCCTGGTTGTAGGCACCTCCAGCTTTTCTTTCTGCCCTGTAATCCCACACAGATACCCCACCTGAGTCACACACTGCTAAAACGGCACTGCACCACACAGCATGGAGGCACTGTAAGGTGAAACCTCATGAAGAGTCAGAAGCTTGCAAGCTGTGTGCAGCTAGCATATTCTCAGACACACTTCTTTCTTTGCCCTACCTTCCAGAGGAAGCTCAAGCTTTTATTTTCCACCTCAAAAAGATATCTGCCCCTACATACCTTCCTGATTGTTCGTGGCCACTCCTCAAAAGCTAATTTCTCGTTTCTATCAGAATTTCCTCATTTAGTGAGCATCAAAACAACTGCTCCGGGTGCCTCAGTTTTAGTTCAGCCCCCAGAGCAAATTTTCACAGCTCAATAAAGAGGAAAGTACTGAGCTCCTTACCAGTCACGCTGCTTAACTGCTTGCTCTCTCCCTGGCTCTGTTTTAGGCTGCTCTAACTACACTTTCCATAAAAGTTTAATCTTCAAGCGGGATGAGCTTGAAGCAAGTGTGATCTGCTCTTGGGAGGAGGCGTCAGGCTCTGCCATATTCTGTTTAGCAGAATATGCATAGCCTGACGTGCAACCTAAAGGCCACAGCATTTGCACGGTGAGAACCTCAAAAGATGCAGTCTAAGAATTACTGCATTTCTCTATTATTTCTTTTTAGTGTCATATCTGAGTATGTGAACTGAGAATAGACAAGGGCAAATGGATGATGGAGACTACTGCAGCAACACCTAGAGAAAAATTAAGCAAAAAACCATAGGTCAAATTGTAAAATCTAGACCACCCTTTGAAGAACTTCAGAGGCTACACACTCCAAAGACAAACATGTGATTTAAGTAGGCAAACTTACCAACACATTTAATTTATGTTCATTTTTGAATTTTTCAGCAAACTTCCAGATTTCCTTGGGATTAGATATATCCACAATATGCAAGAAGATATTCTAAAAGAAAAAAAAAGTTACAATCAACATGGAAAGTGAAGAGACCCTGTTCACTGTTAAGGACTGACTAGGTAAAAAGGTATTTAAGGAGTATGAAAAAAAGTATTATTATCCAGAATACAACTAAAACACAGTTAACATGCACAACTGGGAAATCTAATTCTAGTTCTTAAAACATGTTTAGTCATTCAAATCAGTTGCTTCTGAGCCATAGCTTTTTAATGCTGAATTTATTAAAAGAGAGCACTACTTAGATAAATAGATGTGACAGACAGTCAGGCATAGCAGAGAACTAGAAAAATACTGCAAAGCTTGCAAACCTTCTGTTTAAACAGCTCATACAGCAGCTTCCTCTTTAGCTGAAAGCACCTTTCCAAAGCAATGCTCAAGGTCACAGTATTAGAGAATAATTTAGGTTGGAAGGGACCTCTGGAGGCTGCTTAGTCCCATGACTGCTGTCTCAAGGTGGGCAACTGAGATTAGATTCTCCAGGGAAGTTTTATTTCCTAAGATGGAGATTTACCAGCCTCTCCAAGTATCCTGCTCCAGTGTTTGACCACCCTCACGGTGGAAAAAAAATAATCCTACTATATAGTCAGAATTTTTCCCTGTTACAATCTATGTCTGCTGCCTCTTGTCCTTTCACTGCAGACCTCCAAGAAGAGCATGGCACTGCCTTCCCTACACCCTCCCATCACGCGGCTGCAGACTACAGTAAGAGCCATCTCAGCCTTCTCTTCTTAATACTGAGTAAAATCAGCCCTCTCAGCCTCTCCTTGCACATCACATGTCCCATCTCCCTAGTCACCTTGGCAGCCCTCCACTGGACTCACTCCAAGACATCAATGACTTCCTTGTCCCTCAGAGCCCAAAACTGGGCACAGGACTCTTGCTGTGGTCTAACAAAGGCTTAATAGAGAGGAAGATGCACCTCCCTCAGCCTGCTGGCTATACTTGTGGTCATACAGCCTGGGATGTGGTTGGTCTTCCTTGCCACAGAGCACACTGCTCACTTAGGGACAACTTGTCACCCCCAGGTCCTTTTCTGCAAAGCTGCTTTCCAGCCAGCTAGTCCCAGCCTGTACTGCTCCATGGGCTTACTCCATCCCAGGGCAGGATTGTTCATCTGCTCTTGGTGAACTTCTTGAAGTTCATGTCAGCCCACTCCCTCACCTGTTAGATCCCTCTCAACAGCAGCCCTGCTCTCCAGTTCCCCCACTTGACATTATCTGCAATCTGACAAAGATTGCACTTCACTCTATTGTCCAAGTTGCTAAAAGTGACATTAAACAGTTTTTGTCCTTGCGTTGACTCACAGAGGATGCCACTATAATATGATTAACAGATCAGCTTTGTAGTGTTGATTGCTACTTTCTGAGCCAAATGTTTCTGACTCACACATCTCTCCAAACTGGCTACAAGGATAGTATGGCAGACCACGTAAAAAGCCTTAGCAAAAGTGGCAAGCACTGCTCTCGTCTCGTACACAGAGTCATCTCACCAAAGGCAGCAATCAAGATGGTCAGGCCAGGTTTGCCCTTGATAAATCCACACAGGTTTTTCCTCAACCACCTTCCTGTCTTTCATGGCTTCTGTGAGCATTTGTTCCATAGTTTCCCCCAGTGAGGCTGACCGGCCTGTGGTTCCCCAAATCCTGCTTGCCTTTTTTGAAAATAAGTGGTTTGTCTTTGTCCAGTTCACAGAAAGCACCTCCCGATTTGAGGAGGTTTCCCTTGAAGATCAACCAGCTTTCCCGAGGCCTTTTGCCCTTCATGGCTGTCTCCCATGGGATCTTGCTGACCAGGTCCACAAAAAAACCCAAAATCTGTTTTCCTAAAACTAAAGATTGTAATTCTACTACTCATCTTTCTCACCTGTCTTGATCTTAAATTCCACAGTCTCATGGCCACTTCCACCAAGGCAGCTATTCAGGGCTGCTATTTATAGCAGGTCTGGTAGAGATCACCCCTACCTGGCTTATCCAACACTCATATCAAAAAATTGTCCTCAATGCTCTTCAGAAGTCTCCTGGATTGTTTATGCCCTGCCACATTGCCAGGAAATATCAGGGTGGTTCAAGTACTCCATGAGTATCAGGACCTGTGATCATGGGGCTTCCCTAGCCAACTGAAAAAGGCTCCATCTACTTCCTCTACATCATCAGGCAGTTTGTAGCAGACACCCACCATGATGTCATCCACACTGATCTGACCTCTGTGGTTACCCATAAGATCTCAACTGGCTCATTACCTGTTTCAGAGCAAAGCTCCATGCATTTAAACTACTCCTGTCATAGAGCACAACCCCTTGTCTTCCTAGATTGCACTCCTAAAAGGGCAATCCATTCCAGCACTCTAGTCATGCCAACATGTCTCTCTAATCCCAGTGAGATAACAGCTCTACAACCATGCATGGATTCCTGTTTGTTCCCTATGCTATGTGCATTCATGTACAGGCATCTGAGATGGGCTCCCACTCATTGCTTTCACATGAAAGCTGCAAGAGCCTTCTCCATTTTCCTGTGCCCTAGACATGTACTCGCTCTCCTGGGACTCCACCACTCTTCTGGGTTTGGTCACTGTGTCCCTCAATGAAACCAGTTTAAAGCCCTCCTCACTTGCTTAGCAAATCTGTTGGCAGAGATACTCTTGCTCCATTTTGTCATTCCTGCTCAGCAATGCTCATTTCTCAGAGAAAGTCAGAGGTTGTAAAGGCCAACAACAAAGTGACAACAGCTAAAGTGACACTAACTGCATATCTGGTGTTGGCCTCCAGGGTGCATATGCTCCTCCCCAGGCCCTTCCTTTTCACTGGAAGGATTTAGGAGAGCACTACCTGGGCCCCCATGCCCTTCAGCCTCTGTAAGCATTCTTGATGAACTCAAAGTCACCCCTCACAATGCCATGGGTGCCCATGTGGTTGGGCAACAAAAGGTGTTAATCTGACAGCCACATGAGCCTCAGCAGACTCTCCACAGTACCCTAGATCTGAGTCCTCAGGAAGTGACAAATCTCTCAAGACATCAAGCCTCCATTCCCCACAGGAGGGAGCCTCCAAGTCACTATCACCCACCACTTTCTCCCAGTGCAGACAAGTGTTCAGGCTCCTCTGGCTCCAACACCTCCCCTGACAGAGCTTGTTCTTCCTCATCTGTTACCATGGCACTATACCTATCCTACAAATGCACATCTGCAGACAGAGAACGAGCCTGCCTTCTGTTGCTAGCAGAATCTTCCATATCTCCCCACCTTAGGAGTCTCTATCCACCACTTATTCAAGCATAGCTTCTAGTTGTCCCTCCATCCATGCAATGTGTGGTTTGTGCTCTTCTACTCTCTGCAAAGACCCTGTCAATCTCCTGTTTCTGTTCCCTACAGTTATGCAGCCAGCTCATCTCCTGCAGGTGCTTCCCCTGGCATCCCAGCACCTTGACCACAGCAGAACTCAACAGATGAGACCATCATCAAGCTCTGCCCCAGGCTCAGGGAAAAGTCCCAGTCACTCCCTGCAGCCTGATATCTGCCACATCATTCCCCTGGAGTTCTGTCTGGGCCAGCCTCCCATCTGCCAGGCACAGTCGCTCCAACCAGGGCAGAAAAGCACATTTTCAGGTGCATCACTGCACCCACTCCAGCTGCCTCAGAGCGTCGGGTGCCTTCTGCACCCCCTCCCATGCCAACTGCTGCATTAACTGCTAAGTCCCCATTAGCCACCCCACATCACAACAGTCTGGCAATGTTTTGAAATACTATGGCCAGGGATGCTGGATGCAATAGAATAAAGAAAGGGAAAGCTTGTCATAGAGCAAAGTTATAATTTTTTAAGTCACTAAAGCTAGAAATATCTGCTCTCAACAAAACATCAAAAACCTTTTACTGTTTGTTACAGGCAAGTCTCTTGCTTTTTGCCAATTTGTGTTCTACCAAGTACAAGCACAGTGGCATTTATCAGCATACAAAAGGCATGTGAACTCCTACTCTTCTCCTGGATAGCACTTAAGTCTCAAAAACATACCACAGATAGTCTTATGACGTATCCCAGAAAAAGGCAGTTCTAAAATAATTATGCAGAGGATGTGTTCTCATGCAAAACAACAAATAATCATTAAAAGACCTCCTCTCTTTCAAAGCCATTTCTTTAAATACTCATTATACAAGCAGATGAGGTAAGTGAAGAAGCTGAGAAAATTATAAGACATTATTCCCTGCCTATAATCCTGCTTCCCTGCAGATAAAAACCACATTACTTTTTCTCTATAGCCATTGGATTTCAGCTCCTTATTTGAGTAAGGTCAGAATTTTCTCATTGTAATGTTCATTTCTGACCAAAAACTTGACACTGCTCTTCTGTTTCTAACTGGATATCTCTCTAAAAGCTTTCTACTTTTTAAGCTTCTTCCATTATCTACCAGAACAGAAGAGTCAAAGTTTTTTGGGCAGATGTTCAATATTACAAGTGATTTCAGAGACTGAAAAAGATCTAAATCAACACTTATCTGCTGAAGACTGTCACACTGGCTCAGAAAAAGGACCCAGAGCCCTGTTCCCTATAAAAGTCCTCAATGGTGGCAAAGTCATTTTCAAAGTGAGACCTAATCTCCATGACTAGATCTACTTTAACAGATCAGCAGAACTGCCCAGCTCCTGGGTCTAGGTGCAGGTGCCTGCCAAACAGTAATTCCATTCAACAGGGAACTCCAGCATGTGTTGCTGTGGAAGATGGAAAAAAACATCTTTGGCATATACCACAACGGGATCTCTGTCCATATGATCAGGAAGAGCAAGTTAAGTCTGGATACAGCTTGTCACGTTGCAGATAAAGCATTTTATTATCTCCCTGGACTGCTTCTGAATAAGTGCTTATAAAGAAGGATGTTCTTCTGGACTCCTTATTAAAATGACTCTTCCCAGTGCAGTCACACATCCCACAGGGCCTCTTGTACAGCTCATCTAACACTTCACTGAATGCTGCTTTCTATACAAGCGCCCTCTCCCCAGGGTCATGAACAAGTTCTGCAGCGCCCTCATACACTTTCATTGCTAGAGAAACTACGGGTTTGCAGCCTACCAAAAAGTGGGAATGCAGGAATTACACTGCTTTTAGAGAAAGAACATTATTTGCCTCGAGTTTTGTTTCGCCAAATGACAGAAAACAGAACATGAAGGAACCCTCAGAGGTCATCGAACTCACCCCTCTTCCCAGGCTGTCTGACTGCAGTTAGAAGAGGAGGTAGCACAGATAATCACCAGTCTTACTTTAGCCATGGGATTACACAGTTATAGACAGCTGGAAAGTATTTATTTCTACATAAGGACTGATCTAATTCACCTCCATTAAAGAACTGAAGTGTAATGCTGGTTGTGTCACACTAGGGAGCTGAAACCAAAGAGCAGAAATTTAGTCAATATGGTATCTCTAACCATAAGAAGTCTTCAGAATTTTTGATCCACATTAAAAACTATTACTGGAATCAATATACTGTGTTCACGAGCCAAGTCACTCTTTAAAATGAAGACAGCTTTCCATCCAAATGTTGTGGGTTAACCTTGGTAGGCAGTTTAGCCCCACACAGCCACTTGCTCACTCCCCTCCCAGTGGGATGGGGGAGGGAATCAGAAGTGTAAAACAGACACAGCTTGGGGATTGAGATAAAGACAGTTTAATAAGGGAAGCAGAGCTGTGTGTACAAACAAAGCAAAATAAGGAATTCATTCACTACTCCCTTGTCAGGCAGGTGTTTAGCAATCCCCAGGAAAGCAGGACTTCATCACACCTAACAGTGATTTGGAAAGCCAAACATCGTAATTGTGAGTGTCCCCCCGTTTTCCTCCTTCCCCCAGCTTTTATTGCTGAGCATATCATAGGGTACAGGATATCCCTTTGGTCTGCTGGGATCAGCTGTCCCAGTGTGTCCCCTCCCAACTTCTTGTGCATCTCTACCCTGCTCACTCTTGTGGCAGGGCAAGAACCAGAAAAGCTGTGGAAGCACTTCTCAGCAATAACTAAAACAAGGGCTTCAACACTGTTTTGGTCACAAATCCAAAACATAGCACCACAGGAGCTGCTATGAACAAAATTAACTCTATCCCAGCCAAAACCAGTACACCAAGACAGAAATACAATGACTGCACTTCTCCATAAGCACATCCTCCTGAATAATTAACAAAAGCAAGTGACAGCTACAGGACTATACTGTACAGTGATATATGTAGAGGCAAAAAGGATCTGTAACAGAAGGGAGGACATAAGGAAGAGATACTATAAGAAAAGGAGATGGAAAAGTCTGTAGAGCATGGAACTGGGACCACACATGGGACTTCACAGAGCAGCCAACCTCAGCAAATCAAAAGCATGTTATTCAGACACATAAAACCTTCAACTCTAATGCCGTAAACTCATAAATGTTGTTCCAAGGGTGTTGCAATGCATTAATTTTTAAAAGTCTCAGCCACATAGTTAGGAATAGTAAGTAGGACATCACAAAACATATCGAAAACAAGCATTAAATAATATAGCATGCTGCTGGTGATGTTATAATCACAGAAAACAGCACTTAGTGAAATTAAATCACTTGAAACCGTGTGGATGATAAACTACTAGATGCTTCCATGTCCATACGAAAACACTATTAAAAACACAACAGCAAAATTATGAAACAATATATCAAGGCCTCTGACGTCCTTAATATTAACAATATTTCTTAAACAAAAGACTGAAAAACAACTCACCTGATTGCCTGTTTCTGTCACCATTTCTCCTTTGGCAACTTCGGCCCGTTCCTTATTTCGGCAAACCAGATGAACCGTGCCACCTGGTGGATTTTGACAAGAAACACATTTGGTAATTAATTACTAACTGGGTTTGGGGGAGGCATCAGCAAAAAAGGAGTACCAGGAAGGGATGTGAAATTCAGTCTTTGTTTGGGATTAGTTTTTGATACAATCTCATGAATGAAACAAAAACCCTTTTGTGATTGCATTCCAGTTCGTGGGACATCTATAGCCTGCTAGTAACAGTAGCTATACTGGTCAGATGGTCACCAAAATACCACAAGAGCTTCTCAGCAGGCAGAATGTTCCTGAGCTGCCCACAACCAACAGTCCCACTTCTCTGCTGCCAAAAGCTAAGCAGTGGCTTTTCATCAATCCTGCTGAAGCTCAGGTCTGTGAAGCTCTCAGGGCTCCCGTGACTCTTGCTGATGAGCTGGTTAGGGCCATGGCACCCCATAGCAGTCCCAGGTCTACCAGCTTTGGGGTCAAATCCCCCCAAAAGACACCGACCCAGTACCATCAGCCAGACTGGACACACCAAGAATCCCAAAGGGGACTGTGAAAGGACTGAGGTACAGGTCCTTCAAACAAAAGGCTTAGGACACAAAAAGCAGATGTAGTAAGAAAGCTGGAAGATTTCTGCCTGGCTCTGGTCCCTTATGAAGGCACCCAGGAGGAAGAAAGGATCATGCTGTAATAGGTCCTCTCCCAAGACTGGAGAACGCCACTGCACTCTAGGTGCTGTCTGTCCAAACCATTTTCTGTCAAGTTAGCCCATCATGTTTAGTGCTGATAAAATACCAGAGCTACACTGGCAATTGAAGCTAAGGCATCTGTATCGTAAATGCTTCTTTTGACACATGCTTTAGAAAGATCAATAATGGCCTTGAGCAACACAACTGACTGGAATTGCTCTGTGAAAAGGAACTAAAAATGCCAGATATCAGAATTCTCAGCAGTGAGAGAGATGACAAGGACCACAGCACAAATCGCAGCTTGGGACGCTCAGGTCAGGCATTAGGAAAAACATTTTCACTAGTTTTCTTCTAAGTAGATCAGGCTGTCCCAAGAGGCTGCATAATTTCCATCCTTGCAGGTTTCAAGATCCAGTGAGACAAAGCAATGGCCGATTTGATTAAGTGTTGGCAACGGTCTTGCTTCAAGTGGGATGCTGGACAAGATGACCTCTAGAGGTTCCTTCCAACCAACTTTCCTATGAAAAGAATACTCAGGGCAAGGCTCCTCTCAAAAAGCCTGGATACTTATCATGACCTCATAGCTTAGCCACATCAAAGAGAGCCTTTAAAAATAGGACTAAAATACAGGTAAGTATAATTTATTCTTATGCTTTATATTTATATCATTATGTATTTGTGCTCATTACAAGTAATGTGTTAATCACACTCTTTTACCTATTGTTAAAGGTGTTTTAGGGATTGCTAGCAGTCCACTACTGGAAGGCTCAAGCAATGTAATCCCAACAGTGTGGTAATAGAAACAATGGTGTTGGGTCCCTCTTCTAGTGCCCAGAACCCAAACACAAGACACCAAGTCTACCCTAGGGATAGAGCAGTCACACACTGCACAGCCTAATGTGGGATCTGATAATGAATTTTTCTGTCAACAAGAGATGTTTTTCCCCTGGCCACCATTACAGCAAGTATACTTGGCATGCAGCTTATGCAGGCAACAAGCCTCAAGGCTCTTCTGAAAATTTCTAATAGGGTGTGATTCTTCTACTGCACTGCCAGAGTCAGCTGGGTTACTTTTACCAAGTCCACAACCACAGTGGGAAACTCCTGAATTTGGCAGAATCATACAAATGATGCTAACCAATGTTTAGTAAAAGTTTAATCTTCAGTTTGTGTTACACATATACCGAGCATGGAAGGGACTGCGCACAGACAGGCACTGAATATATACAGAACAGAACGAAAGACAGTCTTTGCCCTAGGGAAAGTAGATCTCATGACTGAGAGAAAAGATAATCAGAAGGGGCAATGTCCAAAGCTCTGGGCATTCTCAAAGTGACTGCAGGCTTCACTGCAAAAGAGGGCTTTAATTACAGATCTTGAGGCAGTTAAGTAGGTGTGTTTGCAGCTATTTAAGGAGCTCTTCCCAAAGAACGAGAGACAGCACAAGCAATGTGTGCAGGTACAAATTAAACACATGGAAGAAGTAGCTGGCCTTTGAGCCAATCAGGAACATTCTCATAGTCCACAGTGGAAAACATTCAATAAAAACAGTGATGGGTTTTAAGAGCTTTGACTATGAGGTTTTCCTTGCTGTTAAAGACAGAGGGTAGTTTTGGTGTGACCTGTGGGCTAGGAAAGGGATTTAAATATATTTTCCATGGTAAAGATGGAAATAATTTGAACTTAAACAGCACATGGGTATTGTCAGAATGGTTGGGAGAAGACCGCATCGAACTGGAAGTGCAGTCCACAAGACATCCAGGAAAGCCTAAATCTGCAGTGCCCATAAAACACAAACTCAGAGAAAAGCTGATCTCAGAGTAAAGAAGATCTGAAGCACTTGAAGGTAAAGCCAACGTAGCTTGGTTATTCTTTTGCTGAGTCCAAATTCCTTATTTTCTTGTTATGATATATTTGAAGAGATTCAACTAGAAGCTAAAGCCCCAATAACTGACACTGAGTTTCAGAGTAACACGCGCAAGGATAAGATCAGGAAGACACTATTTAGTCATTTCAACTTCATATGTACAGCAACACCCACACAAGGTATCAGACAAGCAGTGTGAGCCCAAGGTTGATCTTTGGGCTCCAAATACTAGATACAATGACCAAATTCTATGCAGATCCAGTCAGCTTGACAGCTTGCAAAACTTGGCAGACATATCCATTTGTGAGCAAAATAGTCACCAGACAAGGCAATACTTACATAAGTCTATTATACATAATGGCAGTAGTGGGAACCTGAAATCGATCGCATACTGGCATTGATGGGGATCTTTAACCTAAAGGCTCTTTGATGCTAATAATTTTGAATTGTTTTAATTTAACTGTGTCGCCACTTTCCTTCATAAGACAGTTATGAAACCTAAGCAGGCAAAGAGAGAGCAAAGAGCCACAAGCTCCTCCCTTTTTTCCTACATGCCAAAACTCTTATCACTCTTGCACAACAGGAATTATTTCGCCAACTCTGGAATGGATTAGGTTTATCCTTCAACAGTAGCTAGTTACAGTTCATACCATCTCCTTGCTCGCAGTGAGCAACAGAAAAAATAGTTGCATGTGATCAGTTAAAGGGCACTGGTTATAATTGTTAAGACCAAGCACAACTTTTGCTTCTTTCATACTATCCTGTCTCAGCTTAGCAAAGCCAATTCATTTTGTTTTCATCATATGATACAGTTACAAGTTCTTCAAAACATTTCAAATGCAGGCAGGCTACTACTTGCACCAATACAGCCTTAAGCAGACCTCGACCTGTCACTAACATCCTCAGATACTGCTGTGACACAGGCAGTTTTGGTAAACGTGCATTTGAAAAACACTTTGCAGATCCTCTCCATTAATTCTGTTTCATTATTCCAGTTTTCACAGCACAGATGATGCTTAAACCCCTAACCCATACTAACAGCTCTGTAAATTAACATGCCTAACACCTTGTCCAGGGGAGCTGTCCCCTTGTGTTTCACAGAATCACAGCTGGAAGGCCACACTGTTTTCCTTCCATCCTCTCTGTATGGACCCCTCAGATCTCCTCAGGGACCGGCTCACCTCTCCTTGCTATCTCCGTGGCTGTGGCCTTGCCAATACCACTGTTGGCACCGGTGACCAGAAAGGATCTTCCAGCCACGTTCACCTCTGTGTCGGCTGGATTGAAGTGCTTGGAAGCAGACTCATAGCCGCTCCTGAACAAACGAGAGACACCTGTGAGACAACTAGAAGGAAGTACTTTTCCAAAAACCCAGTTAAAAATCACTCCTGCCTCACAGCCCAGCGTACCCCCTTCTCCCCATTACTCTCCATACTCGTGGGACAGGCCACCTACAGCGTCGGTGACACTGTTGGGAGTGATTTAGCAATAACTCGAGGCGCTTGCCCCACCACAAGCCACACAGCCCAAACTTTGTCCCTCGGGAGGCGGCCCGGCTGCAGCCCCGGGGTGGGGCAGGCCCAGGCAGCGCCTCCGGGCTGCTTCCACAGATAAAGCCTTAAAATTTGTCCGCTCTGGCGGCGGTGGGAGTTGCCATTAAAAATTTTTTTAAAAAGCACCACCACCACCTCGAAATGGTTAAACGCCCCGCGGTCGCACTGAAAGGCCCACGGCCTGGCCACAGCGCGGCGCCCGTCCCGCCCACTGCCGGCCCGGGTCGCGCTGCCTGGGGATGGTGGTGGCCGTACCTCGTGTACTCCCGCAGCCCCTTCACGAACCACACGGCGTTGCGGTACCAGGACATGGCGGCGGTGCTGCTGCTGCTGCCACCACCGCCGCCACAGCCAGGCTGGCCCCGCCTCTGCCCTTACATAAGGCGCCCGGCCCGGCCCTGCCCGCTCGCCCTTAGGTAAGGGCCGAGGGGCGGCCCGGCCCGGCCCTGCCCTGCCCTGCCCTGCCCGTCGGCGCCGCCATTACTGGCCGTGCGCACGACGGGGAGGGCAGTGTG
>JAHREE010000218.1:1079010-1109278 GCA_033628505.1 Tringa tobata
CCGCCGCCACAGCCAGGCTGGCCCCGCCTCTGCCCTTACATAAGGCGCCCGGCCCGGCCCTGCCCGCCCGCCCTTAGGTAAGGGCCGAGGGGCGGCCCGGCCCTGGCCGTCGGCGCCGCCATTGCTGGCCGCGCGCACGACGGGGAGAGGAGTGTGAGGGAGAGTAGTGTGTCTTTGGGGGGGGGAGGGAGTTGTGCCATTCTCCCTTAGAGCGGTTTCTGGGTTGTTTTTTCTTTATCCTTTTCATTTCCCTCAGGGAAAGAGCGCTGCTGTTAGCCACCCAGCTGGGATGTCTCCATGTGGTGGTTGCTGTGGGGAGCTCCCTGCAGCTCTGGGGGCTGCAACAGTGGGTGCCATGTTGCCTTGTGGAGTCTGCTGTGGGAGAAGGAGGGATAGTTTTATGGAGTACCTGCTCAGGATGAGCACTGTTCTCAACTGAGCCGGGGTTGGAAATGGGATGTTTGGTTTTGGGAATGAATTTTGGTGCTACAGATCTGGGTCTGCAAGTGCGGCCCTGGAAAGCTGTCAAAGGGATGCTCTCTCAGAAACATAACCAAGGACGTTGTGCTATGCCAAGTAGTGTTTTGTGTAACAAGTAAACCCATGAAATTCCCAGCTGCTACTAATGGGGTAAAGTATACCAGTAGGAAGGGGTGGCCAAGTGGCAGTAGGGGGAATGAAATTTTTAAATGTCTTTTCGGTTCCTCTGGTACCTGTATTGGGCTTATGAAGCACAAGAGAATCGCTTGGGAATTGCACACCTGGACAGCCCATGTTAGCCATAAGGAAGTTGTCATTATAGATATAATTACATTTTAAAGCACACTAAAAAACTACATGCTTACAAAGTTTGGTCTGCAAGCTAGATAAATTCATGTATTTTATGTGGTATGCAGGGCCACATGCAGAGAAGCTACTCTGGGAACACTATCTAAGAACTTAAGAACCCTATCAAGAGCTTAGGTTACCTGGTTTCAATAGCAGAGATAGGGGAGGGATGGGAATATTCTGTCTTTTTTGACCCTGTATGGTAGCCTGATAATTCTTTTTCTAAATCTCTTCACTCTGGCAAAGGCCTCGTACTCAAGTCTTCCACTTTCTCAGCATGTTGTATAAGTATTAGGCTCTCACACAAAAGGTATTTCCCACCATGAAGTGAAAACTTTTGAACTCAGCACTGTCCGCTTGTACTAGGTATTGTGTGTGAAATAAGAGTTTATAGAAGGCAAAAAGACACACTTTCACAGCGATATTTTCTTCCCTACAGAGACCATGCCGCTAAATGTCATACCTTTGCACCAAATCTGAAAATGCATGTCCTTATTAAAGCAGTTGAAAGAATCTATTTAAAGCCAGCAGCCTGAGTCAGTTTTAACTGATTTTGTTCTTGGACATGGCTAGGAGGTTTTGACTGAAGTGTTCCTAAACAATTCATCCTGATTCTGGTGCTCAAAATGGAGACTTCTGGCCCAGAAAGGAACAGCTTGGCAATAGTCTGAGTGGCAGAATGTTATTTCCTACAATGGAAAATGAATGGTAGCCTGAACTACAGATACATACAGTGATGTCTGTAAGTATATAATTGTGAGCTATATGGAAATAGTTTTGTGATCATCATCTACAACATGCAATTAGCAACCAAAACTGTATAGCCTGGACTGCTATAATGATGTTAAGTAATCACACTCGCTGTGAACAGAGCAGATGTTAGGCTTGTGTGACTCCTGCGTACAGACTGAGATAATGTCACCTCTTCCTACTTTCAGTCCCTTGCCCTGCTAGCCCTTGAGCTTCTCCCTCTCCTTCACAGCCTGTACGAGTCTGTCTGGTTACTTTCCTTGAACCCTCGCTCAGGGAAACAGGAAAACCCCACAGCAGTGGAAAACCAGAGAATTATATGGTCATGCCTGCTGTTACAAATATCCAGGCAGAAAGCTGCAGCGCCGCCCCACGTTTTTATGCTAGTTAAAGAATGTCTCACCTTAGGCTTTGTAACCCTCAGTGCATCTCAGCGTGCTCTAAGGATAAGAATAATGTTCCACTGTTGCTTATGCCATGGCACTGGCTGTGTTCTTTACAGGAAGTACGGTTTCAGGTTGAAAAACATTAGCAAACTCCAAATAAAACAAAAACCCTGTGGAAGTTACTGTAAGTAAATGTAATAAGGCAGGTTGTATTTTATTCCCTTGTCATTTCTCTGTTTACCCTGTTTATTTCTTAAGCACTGAGACTATGCCTTAGCATAAGCAAAAATTGGTTGATGGCTCTGATGTGTTTTCTTTGTAGTTTCAGTTTATGTTCTCATAAACTGGGGGGTACATCCCTGCAGTCTGCTGACCTCTGAAAGTAAATGGGGTGTATACAGATACACAGAATTCCTTGCAGGCTAAACCATTTGGACTGTAATCAGCGAGATGCTGGATGGTGCAGCCCCGAGGTACTAACCAATGTGAGTATGCATGGCAGAAGCTGTCCATGAGTTAAACACGAAAATATATTACAGCAGCCAGACAATGGGAACAGCTCATAGTATTTTGGGATTCAAGCAGCGATGGGCAATTACAGCATGTTACTGTTATTAACATTAGAAAAGATAAGATTATTAGGAAGACATTTGAATGTAGGGTTGGGAACCAGTGTCAGCCTGGTGCACACACAAAATTATTTGAGGATATTATATAAATACTGTAGCACCACTACTGTGGTGTTAGCCTTACCCTTCTAACAAATGCCATTTTTCAGGAGATTTTGTAAACGCTGAGAAGTGGTGCTGTTGCCAGAGTGCAACAATCCCTGAGCTCACTCAGCTGGGAGATTTCTGCTTAGAAACACTTTCTTTTTCCAGAGTGAGGCCCTAAGCTTGCACCCAGAAAGGAATCATCGCAGCACGGTGTTGACACATCCATGCATAAATATTTCAGCCATGAAATCTCTCTCTGTCTGTCTGAGCAGCTTCACATCAGGAGCGAGCTGTTGCACACTGTCCTAACACCTAGATGTTTCTGCTACCTCATTTCACCCCCTGTGATGTTTTGCTTTTGTATGGTTGTTCCAGCGGCTGGATACCGTAGAGATTGTAGAGTGCTCTCTGCTAACCCAGCCATCACAGAGATAACACAGTACGGGTTGTATGCAGGAGAAGGGTAAAACACAGTTTTGCCAGGAGTCGGCTGGTGCTAATGAAGGACCTGCCTCGCAGTGCTCCCACGGCCAAAATTTCTGCCCGCATCAAGAGTTTTGGCTGCACGTTGCCTTTTGTGCTCAATTCTGGGTTGAAACACCTTGTTAGCTGAATTAGAATCCGTTCTGTAGATTGGAGATTTGGAAAGTTACAGCTTTTGGTTTTTTTCATGATTGCTACTAGCTTAGCATTAAACTCTGATAGGACACTGCTCTGAATGCGAGGGATTTTTTAGATAAGGAGTTCTTCTAATGGATTGGCAGCCAATATCTCAGATAGTTGTCACAGCCAGCAACTGATATATACATGTAGCCTGGCTCCCCCACTGGAAGGTGGGGAGATCAAGAGAGCCAGAAGTCTGTTGAGCTCCTAAAGTTGAGCACAGAACGAAATGGATTCACCCTGTCAGTGTTTAGTCCTGATGTAACATACCCAAGTCAAGTGTTCCCTTCAGGGACTATAACACTTCAGGTATATCTACACTATCAAATAACTCATAGCAGATTCTCAGGTCCTGATCCTCTTACTGTCCAAACTAGCTAACCCTTTGTTGATGCCCAGGCTCTCTTTAGGTATTAAACAGCTACTTCTGTCCAAAACAAGCTCACACGTTGTCAGGGGGATAGTTTGCTCAAGGGAAAATTTGTTCCCAGGCACTGTGGATGAAATGCACCAGGGTTAACACTGCACAGCTTGGCTTGGCGCTGGTGATCCTGCTTTCAGGAAGATGCATTTACCAGTGTAGAAATAGCCCCCGAGTCTTCTTATGTAGGACCTCCATGAATGCAGATAATCCTCAAAGCAAATAAAAATTCTGGAGTGTTGTGAGTGTGAGCCTCTAGATATTAGGATTTTTCATACAGTAATGAATTGAGAATCTGAGTATTTTATTAAAACACAGGAGCTGGTGAGAAGTGCCTCTCTGGCCCCCAGCTGGACTAATACGAAAAACACACTTTAGACTTGATCCGTCTTTGTACCTGTCAAAGAGCAAGGAGTTTTAAGCAAAGTTTTAATTGCCTCCCAACACAAAAGAAAAGTTGAAAATACTGATTGTTGTTAAGGGCTGTATGTTTCAGCAGCATGTTTCATATTTTCTTCCCAGGGGACAGATCTAAAAGGTAGATAGAGTTCTCAAGAGCTGAAAAGCAATTATATATTATACAAGATGTTTAAGAGCAGCTTCAAGGCCATCTTGCCAATCTCTTTTACTATCTTTTTTTTTTTTTTTTTTGAGAGGCTAAAATCTCTGTCTTAAGGACAACTGGCTCCTTTGCTTGCTTCCTACCGGAGATCTGGCAGGCTGTTGTGCATTCTCTTCTTTCCTTGCAGTTACCAATTTTCTAATTAAGTCTGTATGCCTGCCCCCATTAAATCAATCAGAACGTTGCCACTGATTGCAACGGGAACAGGAGCAGGCTTTAAGGGCCAGATTTGCAGAAAAGCTCGGCATCTGTAGTTGGGGCCAGGTTTTCAAAGGAAGTGGCAACCCTGTACAAGCCACTGTCGCTGTGGCTTGCTCCCAACCCTGGGTTTGCCATGCTGGCCTCAGATCTGGATGCAGAACAACTTGAAAACTCCAGCTTTAGAAACTAGCACTGCCCCAGTGAGTGTAATAGCAATTAAGAGCTGTCAGCAGCCTGGGGAGAGGCAGTCGGTGCTCTTCCTTTTGCCTGGCTGAAGCAGGGGGTTTGGCGAGTGGTGGAAGAGGAACATCCAGGCCCTGAGGTCTCGGACACATGTCTGAAGAGTTTGTGCTATTAGCAGGGGGAGAGAAGCAAAAGCTGCCCATCCCGAACACAGGGAGGGGTCGAAGTTCTGGCATGTGTGGTGTTTTTATGAACAGCAGGGTATTTTCTTTGTTGTGCGCTCTTACACCCAAGTCATCGCCAAGTTTGCCAGCTGCTGTCATCAGCAGTGTTGTTTCCAATGAACAGTCAAGCTTTCCCCAGACCAAATAGCCTTTTGTTCTCGAGAAACAAATGTGGCAGTATGTCATCAGCTCAGTTCAATCAGTTCTTTTTACTCAGGGGCCCGTAAAAGGAATCTCTTACTTTGCCTTATCAGAGGTGTAAGTTTGTGCCATCAGCTCCTGAGGGCCTTGGTCTCTGAGAGCCTGCAGGGCCTCTCAGGGATAGGCATGTCCTGGCAGGGAAAGGGGCTCCCAAGTGTCCTCCCAAAGTGAAAAGAATTGACTGGGAGCGGCAGGTCAGCCTGCTGGTAACCTAATTAATCTCCTATGCAACAAATAGTTTATGCATGCTTCAGTTTATAACTGTTTTAAACATAATAGGAGCTTTATAGTTCAGTAAAATAGTAAATCTTATAGTTCAGTAAAATCGTAAATCTTTAGATCAATAAAAAATCAATCTTATGATTCCCATGACTCAAAAATTATCTTTATGCCCTTACAGTAGGCAACATAGTTGAATGCACATGTTTGTTGCTATGCTGTGACAGTAATGTAGTTGTCTGTACTAATATTTTCTTCAGCTACATGTTTTTCTTCTTTCTGCTCTTCTACTGGTTCTTATTGTTTTTACTACCAGTTGTTGGGCAGGGATGTTTATGGGCTTATTGACCATTCTTTTATTTTTCTTGTGAAAATCTTTCAGCTTATTAGCATTTATTATTTTAGCATGGTTGTTACCAAATTGCAGGTACTATCTAGTAACATGTATCCACCAAGAGATATCTACAAGCAGGGCAACAGCTACATCTCAGCCTATGTGGTTGCTGTATGTTATGCTCAAAAGCAAATGAAATGGACTGAAGTTTTGTGTCTGCAAGCAGTCCACATACTGTGGTAACAGAACCCACAGAAATATGTAAAACTTACCCATGTAAAGCTATGGAGCCAAACCCTCCCCTGCAAATAACCACCTGACCTGCTTATTAAATCTTATTTCACCTGTTGTTGGACAAATTTTTTTTAGAAGTCCATTAAAAATAATGAAGCAACTTTTCTTCTGAGATATTCTGAAAATAAATACAATTTATGAACTAGTAATATGAAATCCATGCAGAAGTAGAATAGCAGTACAAAAAGAAAATAATAAGCAATGATTGTAAAAAGGTGTTGTCTATAGCAACTTGTGAATACGTGTGCATAGTGGATTTTTTTTTTCTCCACTGTTTGCAGCCTGTGTACTCATTTCATATTGATACTGAAAGGCTAAATATTTTCTTCCAAAGGACTGAGAATAATGAAATCTGTAAGATGTGCAGGTACCTAACTCATGCGCACATCACAAGGACTTTGTTAAAAAAAGCTTTTGTGTACGTTGGCCTACAGGCCCACAGTTGGCATCTCAGAGCACCTCTCACATTTCAGCTGCTGTACTGCAGCACAGAGAAAGGTATCACAGATACCCCCTTTGCTTGAGTATCAGTGATCAGACAGAAGCATCAGTGTGGCTTAGATTCAGATCTGTGGGCGAAATCAGTCCCTGATACAGCTATTCATCTCAGTGAAATTGCAGCAGGGTTGATTATAATTAGCATGACTGGTAAATGTAAAGTACCTTTAATTTGTAAACTCTAATCACATAGGTTCACGTGCTTATGCTGGTCAACATCTTTCTCACTGTGTTTTTATTCAAGTGAGACATTTGGTATAAAAACACTGTTACAGACATGTATATGTGATTTCTCAGAACTTCATACAATTTTCTCAGAAACCTGTTCTTGCAATATAACATTGTCCTTGTTAGTAGCTTTCTTGTACCTTGTTCTCTTGTATTATGCAGCATTAGATGGCAGCTGTCAGCCTTTTTCATTTTCCCTCAAATATTATACTTTCTACAAATGTTTTCTTTTTCCTCTTCTGGCTAGCATCTGTGGGACTTCCATGTACTCAAGTAATGAACAAGAACCTCAAGAAACATAAGCCAAGAAGCAACAATTTCAAATTGCAGTCCTAAAGTAACAATCCTTTCTATATTATATGGAGAACATACATGGGTCTTCATCGTGATGCAAAGTCCCTATCAACTAGAATCTGGGGAAGATGAATAATCAGAGGTAAGATTCAAGATAACCTAGAGAAACTCATCTGGTTTAGAATGTTGTACAATGTATAGGAGTTATCACCAGTTTAATCTTCATAGCCCTTTGCCTGTGAAGTCAAAGCATTTAGACTCATTTACACCAACTGTTCACATTTCAGTGTCTGAGTCATGCAAAACAGCTCTTGACATAACCTAGAATAGCTTCTGCATCTTTATTTTTTCCTGCACAGTCACCTTGTAGTTTTAAAGTGTGATTTCTTGGGACCTCATAATGCTCAGAGCAAGTGCTGTGTGAGAGAAATCTACTTCTTTCTCCAGCAGCACAACGTTCCTGTTTCTGCTCCTGAGGAGATGAGGTCTGTGATATGTCTGATGCTCATCTTTCTTCTCTGGGTCAGGAGGTAGGAGCTGTCTGTGTTCAACATTTGGAATGAAGGAACAAAGCATTTGCCTGTCTGGCTGCAGCTTTTAAAATAGCTGTGGGAAGCTGCTCCCTAGAGCTTTGGAATACTGTGCCCTTTGCTAAAGAAGGTGGAGTAGTGGGAGGAGAAATATACTGTGGGCAATGAAGTGAGATTTATTTCATGGCTGCTACCATTGCATTTATGATTTGTATGTGTCTAGAGTCTGTGTCTTTATATTATTAGATTTGTGTAGTACCCACGACTAGCAGTGAGTGGGCTATCTAATCCATTGAAATCATGTCCCTTTTTCCCTTTAAAAGCTAGAAATAGACCTTTATTTCTCAAGATGGGGAGGTGATTTAACTGGAACAGTTACAGCTGGTTTCCTGCATTGTAATCAACAAATCTGAGTTCATAATAATTAGGTGAGGGTGTATTTTTTTCCATTTCCAGAAGACATTTATATTACTGTGAAAAAAAAAAAAAAAGAACATTTTCAATTCTCCGGAGACTGAGCATACGTCTGGGACACCGTCAGTTTGTGGCAATTTAAAATGTTGCTGCTTGCAAGCTAAGGTGCTGTGGACCATGCACATGTTCCCAGCTTACCCCAAAGTGAGATAAAGTACCTTCAATTAAACCTCTTTCATTTGGGCTTAAACTGAGTGCTTTATTTAGCCCCTGGAGCAACCCAAGAGAAACTGTGCTGCTGATGGCAGGTCAGGAGAAGAGTGGTAAACAAGTCACTTAACAAGTAATTCCATTGTATTTAATCATATACCCAAAACCAGGTGTCCCTGCTCCACACCTGCATGATTCCAGCCTGCTGAAGGAGGCAGTAGCAGTGAAAGTGCGGAAGGTCTGCTCAGATCTCTCTGGATACACAATTGATGGCTCCAACAATTTTGGAGGTGTTGATGTTCACACTTCCATGTGCCATAGCTTATGGATGTACACAAGTAAAGGTAAATGCTATCAATTCAGAATTTTCCTCTCCCGGTCCTAACAAAGCTTGTTGTTTACTCTGTATGACTTCAAACTATTTCACAAATGCCTTTTGCTTCGTTAATATCTCCTCTATCATTTTGTGTTTGTGGTAGTGAAACACTAGCACTGTGATTTGGCAGCGCTTTCCCAAGATGTTAATGAATGCAAGGGGTTCTCATCCCTAAAGAATTAAGCCTCCATGGTGGACTGCAGAGAATCAGTCGGCCTTAGCCTCCCGGGAACGGGACATAGGCCTCAGGCTTACTGTTGTGTGGCTGAAGTTTGATAAATCCTCACACGTCTGCTGAGCTGCTGTAACTGTGCTCACACAGAAAACACAAGGCAATGTGACTTCATTTACAGCTCTTCTCCTCCGGGCTGAGCTAAAATCACCCCGTATTTGCTCAGGTAGGAGCGCACACTTCATCACTTGCTGCAAGGTCACTGGACCCGCAGCAGCATGAGACTCAATTCAGACTTAAAATTCAGAGTATGAGCCTTTAATTCTATGTCGTCAAGAATGATTCTAGCAGCATTTTGCAAGAGCAGGGAAGTTTGTACTGGAATTCTATGGGTGAAATGTGTGTAGCTACTTTCTTGTTAAATCTCTTTTGCATTATCAACTGAGTATAATTTTTTTTTTCTTAATTCCTGTTCCAAGCTTTTGGGTAAAATTTGTGTGTAATGATAAATAGCTGCTTTGGTGCATTTGAGTGATGGATGGTGTTATGCCTGCTGATAGGCAATTTCTTAAACACTTTGGCATCTTAATGAATGAAAGATGCTCTCCACTGAAGGTAAAAACACTTAGACCAGTTCAGAACTGAACATTGAAATCCAGGAGCCCAGGTGCTGAGCCAGTGAAGTGTTTGGGGTGGAAAGGAGGAATTCTAGCGTTCTACCATTGGCAGCAGTGGTGTTTCAGAAATAGTAGTACCTTTAGAGAGGCAGTGGAGGGCATGGGGTGGAGCAGCTCCACAGCCTGTGATTTCTCCCAGACACAATCTGAGGCCCACAAATAAAAGGAAATATTTCCATTGGTCATAGCCCCCTACATGCAACTGTGCATGGCCTAAGTCAGCCAGTAGCGTTAGTAATTCCCTTTCCATGGATTTTTGAGCAGGAATAGCCTGACTGTGACTTCTACTGAGCGGCTGCTGCAGAGCAGGGGAACTCCACACTGATGCTGCTGTCTTGTTAGATTATTTCACACTTTATCCTCTCTTCTTTCTAGAATTAGTTTTCTGGAAATGAACAATTCTTAAAGCCAGAGCCTGAATTAAAATCCTTCTGGACCAAATGCACCCTTAGTTTTCTATACAGTAGCCCCAGACATAAATGTTCGTGGTCGAAGACAGATGTTTCCCACAGATGTTACGCTGCGTTCAGCCTCAGTCCTAGGAAGGATGGTTGAGCAGAGCTTGTTCAGTTGTGGTATATTGTTGAGGTTGTTTTTCAGATCTCGCCCTTCCACAGGCATAGTGTAAGTCTTCTAGGTTTCTCTAAAATGTAGGTTTCAGCTGTGTGGGTTTTAACAGAAAAAATACCCCAAAGGCACATCTTCTTCCTGTGCCTGGGGCCACCCTCATGCTTTAGGAGAGGGGAGCCCTTCCATTTTGACCATATTAACAGAAGTCCGTAAAAGCAAAAGCAGAAAGAGCACTTTTACACTGCATTCATCAACACTTAAAAAAACAATCTACCAGGACCAGTTACGCGCTTGTTCCATTACATGTCACAAAACAATTGTCTCTGTGCATGCTGGTGCTTTTAAAGCTGACACTGCTGTTGGCTTAAAAGCTGTTTGCATTACATCTGTCCATTTAGTATAGATTTCAATATGTACAGCACCAAGGTGAACAAATCAAACGTACACTCACACCACAACCAGAGAGCTGCTGTAGTGAATGCATCTGCCTGAAATTCTCACATCCCTGCCTTGTAACCGGTTTCATATTTAAAATACCAGCGTAACATCATCAGGCTTTCTATGAACTCGATCACAATCATTGATTAACCATCTCTGTGTTGGTGTCATACTGACAAATTACTGCCATACAAAAAGTGGAGGAGTTTCACCAGGTTGGGGGATGCTGAGCCCTGGTTAAAGCACTGCTCTGATACTCAGTAGCTCAGTTCCTCATTCTGCCAAAGACTTGCATAGTGGCTGTGGCTTGGTTGGATGTGTTGGATATGTGTGGATATATACAGACTGTTTTAGCACCAAAATTAGATATAGATGCTTTCTAATCCAAGTTCAAAAGAGACCAGGCTGCCTTTTATACATGCTCGTATTGTTATCACAGCTACTTACTGACTGGTCCAACAGTGGCCTGAATAGCTCCCTAGTGAGCATCTAAGTTACTGTCAAAGTCCACATGCCATCCAAAGTGGTCCCAGTACAGCCCTTTATCTCTTTGTCTCAGCTCCCTCCTCTGTCATGCAGGGACAGTAACAAACCTCAGCAAGGTTATGGAGATGTTCAGGTCCCAGTGAAGAGGACAACCTGGATACTTTGTTAGACAAAGATGTATTGTGCTGAAACAACATTAGGGACCTGGTTTTAGAAGAGTTTGCCACCTGTAAGAGCCTACTCCAGACAGAATATGCAAGAGTTAAAAAAGGGATGTAAAAGTTATCAGGAGTGCACCCTGGCATCTGTAGCAGCAATTTTACATTGACTACGCTGTATTCCAGCTTAGCTATTTCCAGATGGCACTGTATTTTACAATTTCCTCTTGCAGTTGACTGCTATCATACATATATATAGTACAACAAAGATGTACACAAGAGTGAATTATTGCCTGTCCTTTGTTGTACACTCTTTCCCAAACATCTGGGGCTTTATTTATGTGGCATTTAGTCTTCCTCAGAGGAGTATCTTTGCCTGGAAAAACAATATATGCAGCAGCTACAAAAGATAAGGAGAAAGAGAACAGTATGGCTGATAATGAGAACACCAACAGCAAAAATGTACAGGGTTTTGTCACAGTAATCCTGAGGTTGATGGAAAGGTGGGATGAAATTTGGCAGGTACACAGAAAAAACCCAGTAGTTCCCAAGAATGAACCAGAGAAAGAGGAAAAGGCTGAGGGTTAGATGGATGTAGTACTTGTGAGCGTTCTGCCTCCAGGGATATTCGTCGTCGTCGTCATCATCAATCACAACAGACTTGGAAAGCAGCTGCCTCATCCTGGTTGAGTCGTACAGCAGGAGAGTCACCTGGAGGCATTGGGGGAGAAAAGGGAGTAAGTAAACTGGTTGCAGAAAGTCTGAACACCTCCTAGCCACTGCCAGCCTTTGGGCCAAATTAAAGTTGGGTGTGTCAAAATCATGTAAAAGAAAGCTGAGGAGCCACAAATGAGGCAGATGCTGCTGGAAAATAATGCATTTTTTTTTTTCCTGCAGTTTATTCACCAGGGAGATTTAGGCCAGACATTGGAAAAAACTTGCCAATGGTAAGGATGGAAAGGCATGAGAACAGATTGTGTAGGGAGATGGCAGCAGCTCCCACGCTGGAGACTTTTAAGAACAGATTAGAGTAACTGCTAGATGACTTAAGTAAAGTAGTTCCTGCCTTATAGTGGGTGGATCTGTCTCTCCTAACTCTATTTTCTGTGGCTATATAGGTGAATCAGCTTAAATAAAATTTGAAGGATCTAGACTTTGACCTAAACCCCAAATAAACTGCTTCAGATATGATTGGAATGATTCTGTCAAGTTTTCTTCAATTAAGCATCATTTTCTCAGATTGCTCCATTCCTGCCTTCAGTCAGCACTAGCAGAGAAATAGATGGAATATCATAATATCATGAGGTTAGGAAGGTCTGGTCTGCAGGGAAATGCAGTAGGACTCATCAGCAATGCTTAGAAGATTTCTCGTTTAGTCTTGGCAATGCAAAGTATGTAGGTAGGTTGACTGCAGTGTAGAGAAGCTTTTAAATTTCTGTCCCCTAAGTGATTTTTTTCATTTTGGTAGATTTGTAGGAGAGGTATATACAGGACCCAACAAGGATTTGGGCCAAACTTTGTGAAACCTGGGTTATCTTGCTGCATCTGAAACAGTTGCCCCAGTCCACAAGGCAGATCTGGGCCAGAATGACTTGCCATTAAATGATGTCCATCACAGGACAGTGTTCATTCAGACTTCATCCTATACCTGTTCTCTGACCTTCTAACTCTCAGAGGTCAAGCAAATGTAGTGCTCGGTGAAGTCGGTGCAGTCCGATGAAGGTAAGAGAGGGCAGAGTTGATTACAGGTGGAATTTGGCTGCAGATTAAGCACTATGAGGTGACACGTGAGTTAGGCCAATCAAATTCTGACCAGATGTATTGCCAGACTGCAAAGCAGGCAGTCCTGCCATCAACTGAAGCCAAATTATTTGACATCAGCAGGAATATCAACTGACCCGCTTACCATCTTATTTAGGGTGAGAAAAACTGACTTTAAACCAGAAATAGCTAAGGAACGGCCAACATTTTTATGAAGGCCTCAATTCATCAGCATGAGAATTTCCTTTTAATTCTGCTCTATTCTTTTCTAAACTATTACTAAATGAACCTTTGATTATACAGATAAATCCACTGGTGTGACCGAATGACTAAGCGTTTGCCAGTAGAGCTCACAGCATAGCAAATTCCTTATAACAAGATTAAGCACTTTCTTTTTTTTCTCCATTTACTTATTTACTGACCAAGGGTCCTCGAGGGGGTAATGCATATCCCAGTGATGTACTTCTGTTTGGTTACCACTGTGACAGAGTGCGGGGGATGCAGAGGAATATTCTTTCCCTTTTCTTTCAATTCTGGCAGAGAAAAGGGGCTAGAAATGTTATCCAAGGGGAACGTAGGTAGCTCCTGTCTGCAGCGCCTGCTGGCTGCAATATGCCGTGCTGTCAAGTTGGAGACTAGCAGGTTCCCTTTCAAGGGAGAGGCTTGTCCCTTGAAACACCAGGCCACAACCCATCAGGTCTACCCCGTCTGCTCAGCTGGTGCCAGGCTCCTGGGAAGGTAGAAGTGCCGGGTTGCTGCTACCACCATTAGCTATGCAGGACAGCCCATGCTACCAGTACAGATGTTCCCTCCAGAAGCAGCACTTGCTGTTCTTAGCTCTTCAGGCTGTTCCAAAGCTTTTCCTTCAGCTCTGCCCCCATTCCTTCTTTTGGCAGGAACGTCATCAGGACAGCAAAAAACAGTTTTGCTGAATCTTGCTGAGAAGCCTTAAAGTAGCTCTGCAATTTGTTGTGACAAGCCTTTTCGTGCCCACTAGCAGCCAGTTAACACCATCTGCAAAGGGACTGTCAGAACGGGGCGATCCTTTACCCTACAGTCAACGCAGAGTTATGGCTTTATAGTGATAGGGGTGTAGCATGATTATGGGGGTGTCTGCTTGTCAGGCAGCCAGGCTCTAGCTCAGGGAAGGTGTAAGTGAGCATAGTCCACTGGAAGGCACGTAGCTGTGGTTAGAAAATGCTGTGCTAGAGTAATAAGCCCTGCTGTGATGCAATGGTATATTTACTCTGGGAGGAAGCCACGTTGCTGCGTAGTCATTGCTCCTGGCCAGGTCAGAGTGGGAATAAATGGAAATTGGGAAGGGCTATGTACAAACACCTGTAGTTTCATAGTATTGCCAAAGCTAGGAGAGAAACTTCACTTTTTGTCCAGCCTGTGTGTCTGAAAATGAAGGAGAAAGAACTGGCAGGCTTGGAGGACTGTAGAAATAAGACCCCATTTACCACATGCATCCATGTTATGTAGTCATTTCCCTCAGTAGGGATGGTTGCACAGATGCTGTGATGTAGGAGAAAGTCACACCACAATGTGTGGGACAATGCTGGAGGCTGAACTCATTAGTGTCTCACTTGACTGACGGGTGCTTTAGGTGCTGGAACAAGCACAGTTCAATCCCCATAGCTCTCTGCAGTACCGCATGCACATAGCTGTCTGGAGCCATCATTATGTCTTAACTAGCAAGTCAAAGTCTAAGCACACAAAATATTTCTCACACACAGAAGGCACATTACCTTTAAGCTGCCAATCACGCCACCCACCAGCAGATATAATGGAATTAGTGGCTGAACTGGGCAATCTTCCAAAAACTTCATTCCTGAACAGCAAAAATTAATGTTTGTTATCTCAAGTGATCAAATAGTGCAGCAAGCTGTACAGTGAAAACTAAAGATACTGTAAGTGAAGTGTCGTGCTTAGACCCAAGACTTGTATCCAGCATCTACTGAAATGGGGGCTGAATTAAAGGGGGTTTGCATCCCCTGCTTCAGGAGTGAGGGCCATGAACAAGCGAAAGGCAGGAGAAGGAAGAGAGAGAGCAAAGGTAACAACAGCATTATGGTTGATCTGGCATTACTGATTGGAGCCACGTACACAGGTCATTAGCTTCAGCCACTGCACCTTTGTTAAATGAATGACTGCAGGAGCTGGACAGGACATTTTCATCAGCAGTAGAAAATTCATCGAAAATCAAAACCGTTTGTGAAAAGAAGGAATTCTGATAAGCTTCTCCCAAGCCTTTCCTGCTCGTTAGCTCTCGTGAGTGTGGCATGTTCCCGAGTTAGATGCCTTGAAGTTTGGGACCCAGCACCCGTGGGAGCGCCGGAACCATTTTAGCTTCCCAGGCAACTGATGGGGAACCACAGAAGCTCAAGTTTCCAGGCTGTTTGGGTTGCTGGAGGCTAAAAGCATTGGTTGTTACGGAGCTGAGCATCCTGGCAACCCTCAAAAATCTACTGCTAGAAAGAGAAAGCTGGGTAAGTTTTAGGGAAGGGAGTGTATGGCAGTATAAGGATGTTGCTGGCAGTAGACACTGCAGCTTGTGATACAGGTCTGAGACAGAGAGACTCATCTGTCCAAATATAGATGTCTGCAATGCAGGCATCCATATCTGAACTAGTTTCCTAGACTCTCTTTATAGTCAATAGTGAGAAATAGACACTTGTAAAATTCAATTCATCTCATCCTAAGACAGGCATTTAAAATAGGTCAGATGAGTTGGGCCCTAAAAGTGCGTCTTCTTCTCTGTGGCTGTACAAGGAATCTAGACAGCCAGCTATAGATACCTAAAGTTAGCTGAGATGAATCCCCTGCCCAGGTTTCTTACCCAGTGGCATCTTTAGCCAATTTTAAACTGTTCATTACGCTATAATTTTATCGTTATTGATCCCATGTTTCAGGACTTCTACTCATCAGTTGCAGGGGACAGAAAGGTTTTTCTGTTTTCTTGTTGGGTAAGTCATTTTCAAGGAGAAGTTTTTCTCTGAATAATTGGGTTATCTAGATGCAGGATACTGAAAGTAATGTGATGGTCTTCGTGCTAAACATGGTCTTGCCTCCATGTTCAGAACTACACTGAACAGGAGGAATCAGGAAAGTACTAGTGGTTTGGGTTCTGGGGGTTTTTTTTGCCTTTTTATGTACCCGTAATCCTCTTCAGCTTATGAATTTGCATGCCAAATCCACTGCTGTTGCTGGTCCAGAACATTGCTGATGTCCTGAACCTCTCCTGTGCTCTTTGTATAGCATAATGCAGGTGTTCTGAATTGTGGATGCTTGCTACAGGTCTTGCTTTAGTCATAGGATACAAGGCAGTGTCTTGTGATCTGCTGAGAGTGGGGACTGTGGAGTCCAGAGGACTCTTCTACACTAAGTATTTATTACCAGCCTTCTCATAATTGGCAAGGGGTGGACTTAGACTGATTTGGACTCTCTCCCTTTTTGTCCCCTATTGCGAGGCTGTAATTTTTTGTCCATTTTGTCACTATGTAACACTGGGAGCTGCTCAGACTCCCAACTTTACAGGGGTGGGCAGCAGGGAAATCATCACAAATTATATCATTTTCAGAAAGCAGCTGCCAGGGGTTTCAGAGTCCTTGGCCTTGTAATAGCCTGCCACAAAAGCAGCTGGCCAGGGATCTCAGGGAATGTATTTCAGTTTAGGAACCTAGGCAATTGCTATTTCCAGTGTGTTACTGAGATTCCGAGTTGAGGCCAAAAAAAAAAAAAAATCAAGAAAACGTGCCGTTTTTTTTTTCATGGAGCTATGATTCTGTTTCCCAGACAAATCTATTTTGGAGTCCTTTCATATATGTAACATGACAGTAGTCCATCTTGGGAAGGATTTGAATGACAGGGAGCGGTACTCTGTAGGTTTTGGGAGAATATTGCGGGCAGATACGACAGCAAAAGAGGAGGTGAAAGGGGGTAACACAGTAGTAACTTTAAAAAATACAGCACTAAGGGTGAATAGGAAATCTGGACCTACTGTTGACAGATGGGCACTGATATTTGTTACAGTGAAATCTCGGCACACACGTCATGTGCCAATCAATTCACACACATAGCATGTGCCTGATTTATTTGGGAACACCAAAACTGATAGGAGAGCATCAGTGCTCGCTTTTCTTTCCCATGAGCACCAGATATGTTTTCCTTTGACTGCTAGTGATGGAATATATGGACCATAAGAGATCAAAGCTCTGCATCTAGTGCAATGCTCCCTGCAAGCCAGAGCGGTCTGTGGTTTAGAGCAAAGAGCAATTGAAGCTCACCATGACACAGACCAGTGCCTGAGTCCAAATGAATAAACCAGCAACCTTTGCAAGATCAGACACAGCAAGGATGTCCAACAGCCTCCACAGCGTCCAAAGGGAAAAAAAGAGATGGGAGGCTTGGGGAAGCTGAGAGACTTGCATGTTTTACCTCCTGGCTACCACAGAACAACACTGCAGTGGGATCCAGGACACAAAGTCCAGCCAAGTGGAAAGAGTGAGTGACCAGGATACGAGCTTCTCTAAGGACACTGTTTTGGGCAGTGCTGTGGCATGGTCCACCAATGCCATACTAACCAAGTGGCCTTGTGACTCATGATTATCCATGAGATGCTTGACCTCATTTTAGCTGCTTTGCTCTTCTCAGGTAGCTGAAAATACCTAAAGTTCATCCTATAGTAAAGGAGGGCTGCTATATGCAAGGCTAATCTGGTGTCTGCTCCCCATCTTCTCTTTTTGCACCGAAGTGGTGGAATCACCGTCCCTGGAGGTATTTAAAAGATGGGTAGATGTGGTGCTTGGCAACATGGTTTAGTGATGGATTTTGTCAGTGTTGGGTTGATGGTTGGACTCAATGATATGAAAGGTCCCTTCCAACCTAGACAATTCTGATTCTAATAGGAGACAAAGGACACAACATGCCAGGCCATTTTCAGTTTTTCCTAGTGGACGGCTGCAGCTGCCATCATTTAGCACAGACCTCAGTTGGGCCCTGGACTGTGGTCTTTACACTAGGTTGCTGCAGAGGATTTTTCTCAGAGTAATTGCTTCCGGGCACCATTTTATCAGAAAGCATCTCGGCAAATCAACGAAAACTCACAGAAACAGCGAGTGGCTGAAGGACTGTAATGCAAGGAAAGGTTATGTTAACAGTAGCTGCTAAAGAACAAGATCGGCTCCCACATAAAGGCACAGAGCATGAGAACAGGCTTCAGCCAACTACCGGGAGCACTTGAGAGTTGAGGAATTATTTGGTGTAGATATGAGCACGAGCAGTAGTACTGGGTTAAATCTGAACAGGGGAAAATTTAGACTGCCTATTGAGAAAACGATGTCATCAGCTTTCAAATGTGATTTAGCTACCCCTGGGGGATGCTGTGTATAAAGGCAGTCTGGACAAAGTACAAGAATGTGTTATTGGGAGCAATCCTTCACTGTCCCGGAAACTAAAAGAAATTCTCAAAAAAAAAGTCTGTAAGGTCCTTTCATAGCTCGCTCTATTTTTTGAGTGTTTAGTGAGAAAAAGGGGATCATCTCTCAAGGAAAACTTAGGAAGCTGCTAAACAATCTTCAGCTTAAATGATGTCACAAGTCTGGAGCTTGGAAAATTTGCCGAGTCCTTTTCATGTGTCTTGACTTATACTGTGATTTACAGTGCTACCAAATTTTAGAAGTGTATAAGGTTAGTGTGTAATTATTACTGGAGCTACCAGTTCTTCATCTCTGTGTTTTAACGAATATTATTATAATTTATTTGTTAACATTTGAAAATATCTCACAGTTTTCCTCTACAGAAAGCTAGAGCCAAAATGACTGGAGGCACATAAGCAAGTTATTCTCTGAGATCATGGTAACAGAATGTTATCAGAAAATCAGAGGCTTTTGCCTGGATAATAAATATCTGCATTTGCCTTGACATTTCATTTTCCTAAAAATGCCTTTGCAGATATGTAGCTGCAGGAAACCAATATCCTCTGACAACACCATATTACAGTGACATTATCTCTTAATTTCACTAAGTTGTGGAAAAAAAAAAGGGAGGGGCTCTATATCTGATGCAGGAGATACCCAGAGCTCCAGGCTAATATCTTACCATACACTTTCCAGTTCTCACTGATCTTAAAGATATTACGGAATATCCCTAGGAAATTATATTTATAAGTGGCCAGGCTCCAGTCCTAGATTCATTTCCAGAAGGCTGGCTGTCAATATGCATGCAAGCTGTACCACATTTTGAATTATACCTTCCCACCCCTATTCCACAGCTCAGGCGCATTCAGCCTGGGGAAAAGCTAAAACTAAAATCCTCTTAAGGGATAAATAGCAATTTTAAGTCATGGATAAGCATAAGAGCCTAAGTGTTGAGATGTAACAGTTCAGTCCGTTACCCTACTTCCTAATTGCTCCGTAATCCCTCATTAGAACTCCCTAATTCCTAATTAGGATGTCCTAATCAGAATCCTACCACAGTCATCACTGGTACTCGGAAGGCCCCAAATAAAGGAAGCAGCACCAACCTTTAGATGAACAGGTTTTTTTATGGGTTTGGCCAACTATACTGGCCAACAGGCTAGGTGTCCCAACTCCCTTAAAAGTCATCTCATCTCAGTGCAGACACCTAAAAGAGGGTGTGGGACTTTCATTATCAGAAACACCCTTTTCTCTTAACTGCCTGCAAAGGCAGCACATGGCGGTTAGCTTGGTTACAGATGTGTGCAGCCCACATCTAGGTGGGATGCACCTTGCCCCCAGCATCTGCACATAGAGTTCCTTTGCACCATCTTCCACTACTCACAAGGCAGAAGGTGAACAACTTCTCAAGGACACCCATCTGGAATGATTGTAAGGGCTCTTGAGGACAGAACTTAAAATTAAAAGTGATCTGGATACACTGGAAAAAGACATCCAAAATCTACAAGATGACAACCGATAAACCCGAACACTGCGTATAGGAGAGGAAACTTCGATGTAAATAAAAAATGAGAAATGTCTGATAGGGAGCAGTGCTGCCAAAAACCATCTGGGCTTACAATGCACCATAAGCTAAATTGGAGCCAATGAGTTGGTGCAGAGAGAGCATCTTTCATTTTGAGGTGTGTTTACAGGAATCCTGCATGCTAAACAGAGGAGCTAATTATTCTGCACTGCTCATTCCTCAGGTCTCAGCTGGAGCCGTGTGTTCCTTTTTTTAAATTTTTTTTAGGGGAAAAAAAATAGTTACATTGGCCAGAGGCCAAAGGCGGGAGGCAAAAATGCAAAAAAAAAAAAAGCTACAGAAACAGCAACCTGTGAGGTCAGGATGAAAGAAGAAGGTTTTTGAGATCTCTGGAAAAAAAAGAGAAGATGGAGTGGGGTTATAATAGCAGCCTTCAGACAGTTCAAAGGTTCTCTTGAGTAGGACGGTGACCAATCTGTCTTTGTGACCACGGTGGGTAGGACAGGCTGTAATCTGTTTGATTTGCCATAGGGGAGATTTAGGTTGGATATGGGGAAAAATATTGTGTCTGTGAGAGCAATAAAATGCTGAAATAGGCTCCTTGGGAAGCCATGGAATTTCCTTGAGCAAGAGCAAGTCAGACATCTGTCAGGGATGCCATGAGCAAGTGAGCCTGTCTGAAAGCAGAGGTGGGCCGGTGTCTGTACCGGTGTTTCTCACGTGGGGGTTGCAACCCATGTGGAGGATGTGAAAGGCCCAAAGGGAGCAGTAAAGTGTCAGAAACGCTCAGTTTAAAAAAAAATAAATTCAAAGTCTCTGTTAACGATAAGGAAAAGGTGATGGTTAAGAGAAGAAGAACCTTATGCAGTTTAAAAATGTGTAAAATTCTGCAGCTCAAGGGATTTTCCTTTCCTTTCTTAAATATTTGATCTTGAAATGCTACTTGCAAATCCAGCCTTTGGGAGGGTTATACAGAGAAAAATCGGCCAAAAACCAGGTCTCACTTTCAAAAAGGTGGAGAAATAGCAGCCTAGATCATCTCTTCTTCCCTTCCAGCCCTACGCTTCTAAGATTTTTGCAGTGCACTTAATTCAGAGGGATACTGATTAGTGAAATCTTCTCAAGTGTCGGATTCTGAGCTTCCTCCCACAGACAGAGCCCTGTGTTGAGGAAAGACAGTCTGGAGGGCTTTTTAAGACAAATAGGGTCAGAATTCAATCGCTGCTTCCTCCCCGCCATGCACTGTGGGCTGGGGTTCTGTCTGAAGCTGAACAGGTCTGAAGCTAGCACACAGGTTTAGCAGTTGGAAACTTGTAAGTTTTCCAACTCCTTTCTCCCACCAAATGTGTTAACCTGACACACAGTGCTGGGAATTTACTATTTTTAAATTGCTTTAGTAGTCAACTTACCTGTAAAAGTCATGGAGAGTGGTAAGGCAAGGAAAGCGAGGAGCCCAAATATGAAGCATGCTGTGAATGAGAAAAGACAGACGGCGTTATTGGGGCTGGTTGAAGTTTAGAGACCAGCAATTCCATCCAGTGCTTTGCAGATGTTGTTTATCCTTAAAGTTGTGTAGCAAGAAATGTGGCGCGCTCGATGGGGTGGGAATATCGTGTTTATGGTGCAGCATTTGAGATGATGAGACCAGCAAGCGGTTTATCACCCTCCCAGAGCTCAAGCTTCCATTTCTTAACTCGTGTATTGTTAGTCCTTGTATCGGGAGAAGACCAATGAGAGACACAAACTGCTTTTCTTGCTACTGCTTCTAGCTGTCTTATCGCAAGGGCAAGGGCTCAGCCACTGCTGCCTTAGGCTGCACCAGCTTCAGAGGCACTGCCAGGTGACTGTGCAGTAACAAGTAACTTCGCATCAGCTAATCCATGGCAACTGATGAGCCCGTATCTGTTTGCTAAGCAAATAGCAGCTTTAATGCCATTGCGCTTAGTCTTCACTGATAGCTAAATGAACTGTCTTTGTTGCAGATGTGAATGGTTTCTGGCTGGTCTGACTCCCTGACCCAGCTCAGCTGATGAACGCAGAGGCGGCAGCCCCGCTGCAAGGAGTGGGACCTGCCATTGGGATGGATCAGCTTAAGCTCCACAGAAGGATGCTCTTAGGGGTGCACATAGACTGTTCCCACAGCTGAGTGGATCCGAGGTGCTTAGTTACTCCCCAGAGAGCTGCTGGTGTATCTGAGCCCTGATATTTTCCCAGCACAGCCTGATGCTGCAGAGGATGAATGCTTACCTCTGCAGAAAGTGAGAAACAACAGCGTCAAGAACAGTGTGAGCAGCCTGTCTTATGAGAGCTGTCACCTCTGTGCCTGATCGTGAGCACATTGGCGATATTAAAGCGCTGCCCTGCGAAATGAGAGTAAAACATGATGAGGACGTTCTGTGGGGAGCATCCCTGCAGAGCGCTTCTGCCAACGGCTCAAGCTGCAAGTAGATGCCTGAGGAGGCAGAAGGGCGGTAAGCAGAGGTGGGCTGAGAAGGGCATGGAGAAGCAAAGGAGTAGGATGTCTCCGGGGAGGCTTGTGAAAGAAATCGTGGAGCAAGCATCTGGGGTTGGTTTGGGACCCAGGACCTTCCCCAGGCAAACTGTGTCAGGCAGCTCCCCGTGCCGGAGGACGGTGACCTCTGCGAGACGAACGGCGTCCTCCTCGGCGCGCAGGAGCAGGGACGCTGCCAGCACCCTGCCTGCGGTGCCGCGCTGGGGGACTCTGCAAGGCTGCCAACACATCGCCCCCCGGGTGCCCTGGAGAAGAAGGCAAACACGGTTGCCTCCATTTTACAGAAGGAGAAACTGAGACAGAGGACACGGGAGCGGCATCAAAATTCAGGGCAGATCCACCAGGCTTTCTGACTCGCAGACACTTTTCATGGGAACACACCACCCCCCACACACTGCTCGTGTTTTCTCCGCAGAGAACGAGGATCTTGCACTTCAGCGCAGTAGAGACATCTTCCTTTCTCAGGAGGAGCATGTTTGTTATCTCTGTGAATTGGTAGAGACTGAAGATGCTCTGAGCTGAAGAAAGCACTTCTGTTTCTTCGTGCGACCCCCTCCTCCTCTCCCCGCTCGTCTGGGCTCTCTCTCTCTCACACACACACATTTTTTGCTCAGGCTCTCCTGTCTCCTGAATGCTGCACAGTACAGAAATTCTTCCTCTGCTTGAATAGTGTCCTACACTTGACTAAGCTCTTTCAGATGCTGACAGCCTCTCATTAGAACAACTCAGCCTCGAGCCTCCCTTTTCACCACATGTCACATTTCGTGCTCGCTCTTCTTGCTGTTCCATGATCTAGACTATTATTTTCACATTCACGAGCGTTGCTGTTGTAGCTGAGGTGGGCTTCCAACGCACCTGTGAACATCACCTGCAAACAGTGCCCACAGTCCAGGCAACTCATTTATCTGGTGTCCAGATGAGCATAGTTCAGCTCTGCTGGAGCTGCATCCACTGCCTGGTGTTGCTAGAAGTCCTGTCACCGCGACACGGCTCTCGGAGCAGCATCACAGAATGCCATGGGGCTGGAAGGGACCTCTGGAGATCATCTAGTCCAACCCCCTTGCCAAAGCAGGTCCACCTAGAGCAGGTTGCACATCACCCTTCTGCCTGGGATTTCATAGCTGCCTCCTGCTTCTGCCCTTGCTGCAGGGGCAAGAGCTCAGGAGCCTGGTAGGAGGAAGAATCATGTAATTTCTTCTTCATGCAGCGCGTGGTCTGTTTGACCCCCAGGGAGGGACGCTGTGGCGAGCTTGGGGGGGGGGCTGTGTATATGTGGGGCTGTGCATCTGGCACACAGGTGTCCATGTTTGCTTGTGTCTAGCCTCTACCCAAGAGCTTGATTTTGGAGGGGAGAAATGGGAGGTAGGGACCACTCGGAGCTCAAGAGAAAAAGATAATGGTTCATTAATTCCACTCCCAAAGCAGTCGCTGGGAATGTATTTGCTCATTATCTCCCCATTCAGCTACAGCCTCTTAGGTCTCGAATTGGAGGGGCAGATGCATAGTCTGGGAAGGCTTCCAGATCCATGTTTAACAAATATTAACAAATATCTCAACAATTGACTACACAACTGGCAGGGCTCCGCAGCCGCTCTCAGTGCCGCTAGCAACACTAAAGACTGTTTTCCCCGAAACGTGTGGGGTTTTCACAGAAATGCTGCTCACTTCGGGACACACGCACTCTCTGCCTGCATTTGTCTGGGTTGGTGCTGCCCCGTTCTGGTCCAAAAATAAATTGCTCAAGAAAATGGTATTTGCCGCAGGGCAGCACAGCTCTGCAGAGAGGACGCTGCTGTCTGTGCAGTTTCATGTGTGGGGCTTTTTGGTATTTTTTAAGTCAGTGATATCACTTCACAGGCTGGTCAGAGAAGTCCCTGGACCCATTCCTAGAAAAAAAGCAGTGTCCAAAACCACCACAGGGTCAGGGAAGTGTCTCCAGATGTGGCTCAGAAGGACATCTGCCCTGGTGTCAAAGCATCAGGCAGGATGCTCCCCTGCTCTGTACTGCCAGGGCAGTGCGTGGTGGGGCACTGGTAAAGTCCTGCTTTGGGAGGCATTAGAGAATGAGTCCTAATGGGCCGGGAAATGGGTGAAGGGAAGAGCTCGTGCCTGGGATCAAAACAGAGGAAGAGGAGAGCAAGCAGCTTTACGTCTTGCACATTTGTTGAAATCTGTGGGCACAAAAATTGGATCAGTGGGTGCAGGTTTTGTGTCTCTTGCCCAGCAGGATGGTCAGCTGATATAAATCTGCTATTTAGCTGAGTTATTCCTGCCAGGGTCTCCCCACAGAAGTAAATTACTTTGAAATCACCGTTAACGTTATGGCTGTATGTCATTGTCTCTCTTCTATCTGATGCCTGAGCTGTGATATCTTCCATAGCCATGCTCCTGCCCTGCAGCTCTCTTCCCTTCCCTCTGCTACTCCCTTCTTCTCTGTCTCCAGTTATGTGCCTGGCCTCGGGGCATGCAGCAGATGAGTTGTCCTCTGGCGTGTGGGATGGATCTGGAGGCAGGATTGGATGTGACACCAATTCACTTTCTGGGCTCCTCAGACTTCATTTTGCTACCATGATTTTTCCAAGCACTTGGAAGTTTCAAATCAGCTCAGGCTGTCCTTGTTTACTTTGAAGACAGAGAAAAGTTCCTTTCTTTTCAGGTAAGAAGTCCTCACGGGATTTTCAGAAGTGATTTATGAGTATAAATCTCAACCTACTCACTCTTCTTAGGTAGTATGCTAATACGGCTGTAGTGCAACCTACTCAGTAGAGTGTGTGACAAGCTCTCTGATAATAAATACAGTAATAAATGAAGTGTTGTGTACATTGCCATCACTCCCAAATGCTGTTTGTTCTATAGCCTGTCAGGATCCTGATAAAAAAGGCTTATTTTTTTTTTTTTTAAATGAGATGCTACCAGCTTCCAAACAAATTCTGCAGTTACTCCAGGATTTATCTGCATGAGCGAGCTGAGGAGCAAAACTCTGGGTGTAAACTCGCAGTGTTCCCATTAGACAGCCCTGTGGGAGCAGTGCTCTGAAGGGGGCTGACTCTCAGCAGTCTGGATGTGAGCAAATTCGAGTCCATTGGCGCAGCCCTGGGACTGATCATGATGCCCTGAGGCAGATGAAGATGGTAGTGCAGTAGCTTAGCAAGGAGTGTCAGGGTGTGCTGTACAGCAGCGTGGACACCGGCAGGCTGGAATGCAGATGGGTAGCAGATAGTTTCATCCACGTTTTACTCCTTCACAGGATCTGCAGGCATCCCCTGCAGTACTGATAGGGACCTGGAGAAAGGATGCAGTGGGGAGGCGGGTGCGCTGCGGTGGCAAAGCAAGTCTCAGTGGATCTCTCTGGGGAACCAGCTCCAGCAAGGTCATATGTTTTACAGACCAGGGATGACTCTGCCCACGGCTTTGGTAGTCGAGGGTACTGTGTGTCTTTCTGGGCTTTTGAGTGACAGGAAAATGTCACTGTATCAGATGAGATATGCAGAAAAGACTTGAATAAGCTAACTTTGAAGGGAAAGAATTAAATCTGTTCAGCTTGGCTAGCCAATGGCCAAATGAGAGAAAATAAAAGCAAGGTTTGAGGACCCAAAAAAGGACCTGTGAGTGATCTGAGGAGGTAGAGACATGAGATGAACCTGAGCAGAAACAAAGATCACTCTGGCCATGAGGCTAAGTGCCATAGCAAGGAGATATATTGATGGAATAATCTCTTGGGACAAATGGCAGGAATCCCACCCCTGGGGTGATTTAATCCCTTGGCCGAATGAGATACTCAGTAGCTGGAGGATTCAGTATAAGAAACAGCCATTCCCGTGGAGGTCTCCAGACCCTGTGCAAAGCCACCGTAGGAGGCAGGGGAAGTGGGATAAAACTGACTTGCAGACCAAATCCAAGCTCGGCGCCAGCAGCTGTTTGCTGCATGCTGTTTGCTTAAACAAGTACTGGGAAATAGTACTTTGGTACCCAGATAAGCTATGCCAGCATCACACCACCTAAAATTTAATTTCCAGGTTCCAGCACTGACACCAGCAATGTTGCTCTCATCAGAAACGGTGTAGAATAAGAAGGTAATCCGGGAACCTTCAAGATGAAGAGGATGTAGATGTAAAGGTAGAGGTAGATATAGATGCAAGTGCTTTGGGGATTAGGAAATATTGCAGAGCTGCCCTTCTGAATTTTATGCCATGCCTCTAGCTACTGAACAGCAGTTATGCCATGGTCTAGGTACTGGATTTAGCCCCTTGTGATTAATTTCCAGATGTGCTTTTAAAACAAGATTTAGGCATCGCATAAAAAGCCACCAGTTTGCTTTACAACAGACCCAGAGTATTGGCTTAGCCTTCTTTTTTTTTCATCAGTAAGTTAAAGACTGCCCTAATGTTCTGAACTTAAATGGCTCTACTAAGAATGAAAAGAATTTAAATGATGCTGCGCAGGTAGATTGACTCTTCGGAGTCATTTAAATATCAGGAGACCATAGGTACAAATGTAGGGTTGTGCTGAAACGCTCCTTGAAAAGTATACACAGGATGATGAGAAAAAGTGAAATTAAGTGTCACTGCACTTGAGGAGGGTTTGCATTTTAATGAACAGAAAATCAATTTTGGATGCACTAGCTGGTCCATAGCTAAAGCTGAGCTGATTTTGAACTTAAATGTAATGAAAAAATGAAGGTAATGAGTTTCCTGGAATGGTGTTTCTGAGTTGCCTTACTCATGGGTAACTTTTTGGGTACGCAAGAGGGCATTCCTGGTGTAAGAACGCATAGATGAGATCAGAACTAATCCCTTTCTTTTGAAAAAAATTTCAGAAAGATCATTTATTTTCTCTGTCATTATTAAAGTCCTAGCGGCAATTTAATACCAGCGGGGAACAGTGACGTTTTCCTTGTAACAGGTAGGAACAAAAATCATAGGAAATACCACGTTTGCCTTTTTTTTTTCATTTATTGTGATATTCACCAATGGCCTAGATCCCACCTGCAAGTGCTTTCTGAGCGGTGCGAGGGAGCCCATGCCAGCCCGGTCCCTCTCCCAGGCGCTGTCTGTCGCCCTGTCTCGGTTTTCTCTGAAGGGTTGTAAGGCAGGAAGGAGTTAAGGGGCTTAATCATTAATAAAAGTTCATTCCGAACTTTGAAAGCTTTTCAAGTGAAGCCAAAAGCAGGAATATGAAAGACCTCAAGGTAACAGCCCTAGATTGGGAAACGCAGCAATTCGTGTGGGTGAAGTATCAATTACGGTGAGGGGTCAAGGGGTTTTTTCTTCTTCTCATATTTGAGTGGAATTAGAAATTGTTCCTCCCTAGAAGTTAAAGCAAAAGGTACTTGCAACTCGAAATTAAAAGGACGTGCAGTCAGTGGGATTCAGCTGCTTTAAAACCCTTGGATTTTATCCTCCTGCCAATGACACTGCTGCTTCCCTGGTCCTACAAAAACCTACCCTTGAAGCGTGTTTCTCCTGTGTCTCTCTGCTCAGCTTGCATGGTCCCCAGCTGAGGTCAGCTTTCTGCTGTGTTGCTCCTCGGAGAGCAAGAACCAGCCTGGTCACCCAGACCAGGAGCTGTCGGCTCCTAACACCCCTCTGTGTCCTCCACCCTGGGTGGGATGAACCAGTTGCTGTCCTGCGGAAGATCTCCATTCAGATAACTGATGCTTCCTACCCACGACGTGCAGTCTCTTAGGAGGGCTACCCACGCCTGCCGTGGCCATTGTGCCAGGGGCCGGGCAAGTGGAGGGAAGGAGATCCTGCTCCAAATGCCTCTGGGTGAAAGGAAGGGGCTATTCCTGACCATACTCTGTCACCGACCTCGTGTCCCCCTGTCAGCAGGCAGGCTGGCAGCAGTTTTGCTTGGCAGGAATTGCCCCTGGGGGAGTTTGTTCCCAGGCCGGCTGCCCTGCTCTTTACCAGGTGGCTTTTCCCTGCAGATACTTCTGTGGGACTCCATGTAATAACACCACTGGATACAGGAGACAGACACATTATATTGCCTAGATTCTCTGATGCTGGTATTTAGTGATGTTTGTATTAGTTTGAAATTTTACACTGGCAGGCAGACGCTGTCGGGATAGAGTTATTATTGCGTGCTCCATCCAAAATCGCCTGGGTGAAGGAAATACCTCAGAAAGGAGAGAAGACCAAACTTCAGTGGAAGATTCAGATGGGACTTGCTATCCTCTTAATTCTTTTATATACCTGGCCTAGCGACAGGGCTGCTTAAATACAGAAGGCAATTACTACCAGAACTGCCTTACCGTTGCTGGCAATTTTAGATATGCACCGGTGGCAGGCTTTCTCCAGGCCAGCAGTCATTGTGAAGAGCCTTTTGGGGTGTCTGTGGGGAATACAGAAATGAACATGGTTACGAAAAAGTGTCTTTACTTACTAAATATCTTGACTCAGAGTCACTCGCGCACTTTGGCAGGTTGTCACTACCCTCAAAAAACTCAAAGTATCCACAAATCCAGGCAGCAGCCATCAGAGTGTGGCCATAGCCAGAGTCAGGCATGGGCTTTGGGTTCACCTGCACTGGTGAGGCCACAACTGGAATACTGCGTCCAGTTCTGGGCTCCCCAGTTCAAGAGAGACAGGGAACTACTGGAGAGAGTCCAGCATAGGGCAACAAAGATGATTAAGGGATTAGAGCATCTCCCTTATGAGGAAAGGCTGAGAGAGCTGGGACTCTTTAGCCTCGAGAAGAGAAGGCTGAGGGGAGACCTTATTAATGTTTATAAGTATCTAAAGGGTGAGTTGAAGGATGATGGATCCAGACTCTTTTCAGTGGTTCCCAGTGACAGGACAAAGGGCAACGGGTACAAGCCGGAACATCAGAAGTTCCATTCAAGTATTAGAAAAAACTTCTTTACGGTGGGGGTGACAGAGCCCTGGAACAGGCTGCCCAGGGAGGTCATGGAGTCCCCTTCTCTGGAGATTTTCAAGACCCACCTGGATGCAGTCCTGAGTCATGTGCTCTGGGCAATCCTGCTTTAGCAGGGGAGTTGGACTAGATGATCTCTAGAGGTCCCTTCCAACTCTGACAATTCTGTGATGATTCTGTGATTCCGTGATGCTAGAGCCTTGGGGTCACAGCAAGGCTGGGGGAGAAGTATTAATGCTGTCTTCCAGAAAACTATAAAAGGTTCTATCTTGACTTTGATCAGGGCTAGGGCAGGAGAAAGTGTTTTTAACTGTTATGAGAAAACCCAGTGAAACGGGTAGGGTTCACTACATAAACCTTTGCAAAATTTATGTAGTGGGCGAAAATGAATTAAAGAAACAGGGAGGAAAGAGGATGAAAATAGTTTTAAGATCAAGGAGGATTCTGAAGAGGAATACAGAATAAAAACTGCAAACCACAGGGAGCCCAGAACAAGATGCCTTTGATAAAAAAGTAGCTGGATGAGAAAGCAGCTCTTTGTAAAGAAGAATTTTTACGAGGTGGGGTGAGGGATGAGCAAGCAGCTCGGCATCCAAAGCCTGGGCCTCAGACAGCACCAGGCACTTAAGTAGCATCCATCCTCAATGGGAGTATGGAAAGCTCACACACACACACACACACACACACTCTCCAAGCCTCAGCCTCTGGCCAGGGTCACCACAGGTCTACCACCACCACCGTGTGTGGAGGAGGCCGGGATGGGGGAAGTTGTATTTCTGCACATAGCTCAAATTAGCCTCCTTAAATTTCCTAGTGATTAAAGAGCAATATTTTAAGCTTAGCCTCATCCTGTTCTAAGCTCACATGAAACCCACCTCGCTGAGATTTCTCACCATACGATGCTGAGCCCAACCTGACCAGAGGGCCCTAAACATGTGTTGAAGATAAAAACAAACTTGTGTGGCCATTCTCCCCTCTATAGCTTGTCCAAGCCCTACCGGACATGGCTGAGAAGAGCTGGCTGTCTCCTGAGACCTTTCTTTCTCCTGCAAGCTCAGAAACCATGAGCTGCAGCAGC
>JAHREE010000218.1:1109457-1140249 GCA_033628505.1 Tringa tobata
GGGGGGTGGGGGGGAAGAGACATTTCCCTCGCAAAGTCTTTTATTAGAAAAAAAAATATTATTCATTTATTCAGGAATCAGTAGTGAATGGTAAGTACTTGGTTCATTCTTTCTGCAATTTCCCACCACCACCACCACCACTTCCTATTGATGTAGTTCTTTGCAAACTGCCACATATATATAACCTTAACCCTTGTTTATATGTCTTGTGTCACCCTATTGTGTCACCCTAGGCAAAGGTCTATTTGTTAGGTGGTTACCTGCTCGGTCACCCTCCCATCCCCCTGAGGTACCACTTTGGTATCTCAGGTCTAATTATCGGTGTGGCATCATTTTCTGGAAAACCCGCGTTTCTCTACAAGAGAAAGTGGGTTTGAGGGAGAGGACCTCTGCGGGAGGAGCGATGGCATCAATAGAGATTGACACGTATTTCAAATCCTTTCTGAAAGGCCCCACAAAGAAAGAAAAGGTTACCTGCTGCGTTAGTCACTGGCAGAGAGCTGACAAAGTGCCTGCTCCGGCTCAGGAGGAGCAGTTCTGCCTTCTGCTCTCAGGTTTGCAGGGTTCGTCGCCAGTATCTTTCCCAGAGCTAAAGGTCTTGTGTTAAGAAAAGGGCGTCCACACTGGGGTCGGCCAAGGGAAGGAAAAGGAATGGTGTTTGATGGCACTTTTGCGTGCTGCTGGGTCAGCAAAATATACGTGCACGTGCACAAACACAAGCATGTGCTGGTTTTTATACCCTCCATGCTTTTCCCTGGAAAAAGCACTGACCACACGGTTATGTGCCCGCCTGTTTTCCGTATCCTAGCAGAGTGACAGAGGTGAAATCCTGAGCTCTTCCCTGCTGTTTCATCCCCTGGATGCTCCTATTCTGAGCACAGGTGACACCGGCCCGCCAGGAAGTTTGTAGCACACCTGCTAAGTCTAAACTAAGGTTTTGATATATAAAATTTAATGCAATTGAAGCCTTTGCTCTTCTGGTTTGGCTCTTTAGGTCCCATCTTTCACACGTAACATGAATCCTCAGAGGGGACTGTGTGGCACAAGGAAACCTGCTGCGGGGCATGGCACTGTGGGAAGACCACCAAATATTATTAGGTCTTTTCTATAAAATGGTGAGAAATATCAGTGCTGAAAGTGGTGGCTCAAAAAAGAGGCCCAGCCTCCCGCACTGACATCTTGGCACCTCCACGAGCCATCAGCTCCATGCGAAGAGCTGGCAGCAATTCCTAGGGAAGGACTTGGACACAGAACATGGGGCGGCAGCAAATGCAGGATGGGGCAAAACCCCAGCTAGAGCTCATTCTGCAGCTGTAAAGGAAAACAATTTCAGAAAGAAAAAGAAGAATTTTCCTAGTGTGTCTTCAGGTCCAGGGCTGGAAGCCTGGGAGGTTTTGGTTGAGGAAGTTCAGCAGCGAAGTGAAGGGTGAGACTAAGGCTTTTATTCATTGCGCTTAAGCAAGGGTTTATTTGAACACTTAAACAAAGAACCCGGCTCCTCTGTAGAGTGAATGAAGACATTTCTGGAGGGCTCTGATGCTCTCCTGGATGGTTCGGCTTAATGTGGTCCTAGTTCTTCTTTTCTACTATCTAATACAGTGCCTTCTTCCAGTGGAGAAAGCTGCTTTTCCTGCAGTTGTTCCCAGGCCAGTGCGGGGCATGGGATATCAACACGGATTGCAGTGATTTCCAATATCATTTGCCTTCTTTGGGGTGCTTTTTCTTGCCCTCTGCAAAGCCCTGAGGCAAGTTTTGGGTTGCCTGTCGTTGCTGAGGTCATGCCACAGTGGTCACACCTTCCAACCTACGGCTTTCTGGCGTGTGTGCCGATCTCCTTGTGCCGCTGGAGTCACCGGGCTGAGCTGAGCAAAGGGTCTCTGTGACACTGACACCAAAAGCACAAGCCAGAGCACAGTTCCCTAAAACACGGGTCCCCTCTCAGACCGGGAAGAACTTTTATATCTACCCATAACACACACTTGGGATTCCCTCACCAGGTGCTTTTTTGGAAGAAGTTGCACCTCAACATGGATTTTCCTGGCTACTTAAGGATTAGTGTGGAGAGGGAAAGGGCCCTGTAAAGATGCTGTCTTTTCAGTTTGTGTTTATTTTCAAGATTTTTCACCCTCCATACAGGTCGAGTACTTTTGCTACAGGGCTTTCTCCTAACGTGATGACTCAGAAGTCAAAATCAACATAAAAATAGTCACCCATCTCTGATGTTATTTTATTCTTTTCAAATTGGAAGAGTCTGACTGTGTTCTTAAATGCTGCATGTAATCAGGAATGTTACATTTTCTTGTATAAATTCTCCTTGTATATTGAAATATAAACAGCCCATGGAAAAGAAATTCAGTGTACATTTCATTTCTTCCATTGTTCAAGGCAAAAAAATGGGTATTTATCTGCTGAGAAATACTCTGCTTACACAGAGGAAACCAATCATCAATACCAATTTACCAGCATTTTAATGACTCCCTGTAGGTATCCCAGAAATTATACCATTCAGTCATCACAGAAGATCATGGCAAACAATAATGGGGACCAAGAGTCCCTGTGGCAAGTGCAGCTGGTGTTGACAGTGATACTTTGGGGTACCATTAAACTGCTCCATCCTGGTGATTCGCAGGAAATTTTTAGGCAGCCTTAGGGAGATCCTGGGACTAGAAGCCCTGTTAGGGCAGCGAGATACCACGTGCCCAGTCCAAAGTCCCCGGGGCTGTGAGAACCAGGAGGTGAGCATCTCCATCTCCTGGGATGGTCTGGAAGCTGCAGAGCTCAGCACGGGGTGAACGCTGTGACATGCTTTATCCTACTGACACACACAAGATCAGACCAAGCACTTTCTTCTCATCCGCATCACCGAGGAGATGTTTTTGTGTGGCTGTCACAATAAATTAGAGAGCCGTGTGAAGCCTGTCGCTGTGGATGTTTCAGTTCCTCAGCTTCTTCCTACAAGACTGTCCCGGGGAAGGGAGGTTTATGTGCTGGTCTCCGTGGCACTTTACTTGGCTACCGCCCAAGAGGCAAGGCAGAAAAATGAGAAAATATCAGATTGTCTGCTTCACGCTTCTCCTTACTTAGGACAATTTATCGTAACACAATCTAGGCCTAAGAAACAGAGGGACAACGGACAACATGTGCTGGGAAACCTGTGGGGGGAGTTGTTTTATTGAAGTCCAGTGAGGGATAACTGCTTGTGCTGCAGCTTTCCCTCAGTCAGGTTACTCTGAGGGTCTCTTTTTTCTTCTTTAAATATGCAACACGCAAGCAGAGTGGGACGAGATTTGCCTTGTTTCCATAGGAAAGGAGATTAAAAGACACCCAGGTACCAGCTGTGGCTGAGGATGTCTGTGAGCTTCCAGGCCTGGATGCTAGGGGAGAATCCTGGGAAAGTAACGGGAGATGTTCCCTGGGTCCATAGTCACTGTCCAGGGCAGGATAATGGGCTGGGTCCTCACCTCATTTCCTTGTATCTCTGAGTCTTCAATTACTGTCTCAAATTTTACCAAATTCAGCAGAAGTTATTTAGCGGGAACAACCAGACAAGACGGGAGGCTACAAATGCCCACAGTGTGTTTCCGTAGGGAGCCAGGCTAAAACAAAATGCCGGTATTTGAAAAGTTACTAATGAAATTTCTCTCTGAGGAATCTTTGCTGTTATCCTACAGGGTGGAAAAAAAAGCTTTCTTTCATTTTTATTGAATGGTGTCCATCAGAATGGTCTTCCACTGGTAATTCAGGAGGTGAACCTGTGCACTGTTCTGTGTAAAGAAATTTTTCCTTGAAATAATAAACACTTTGCTTTAAAGACCCCAGTCCTCTGTTCCCCTGCTTAACCACCAATGTAACAAGTTGCCTAAATTAACGTGAGCAAAACTTACCCATAAGCCCAGAATATTAACTGTGGAATTCCAGTGCTCTTGAAACTTGCAATAAGAGAAAGTGCAATTACTAAACGTATAAAAGCCAAAGCCCCCGTTGAGGTCCATGTGTTCTTTGTTTATGCCACTACAGAGTGTGCTAGACAAATGTGTAGAGTTTGTAAAATCCTTTGGGAACCCCTGAAAAATGAAGTGGGGAAAAAAAGATTAGCTCCTCACACAAAGGCATAGTAAAACTACTCAACATTTCTGTCTTAATTATGCTTCGTGCTAGAGTATAAGGGAAAGTTATCACAGCTGAATAAAATGCTAAACTCTCCTAGCAGCAAAATGCCTCTTTTAATGTAACAGCAGGAATAAACCTCTCACTTCTAAAATATAGTTGACAAAAAAAGGCTAATAACTCATAAAGGTTTTACATACAGTGAAAAAAAAAGTCAAAGCCTGTAAAGTTTCTATGCATGAAATACAATAATCTAAATCAGCAGTTTAATTTGCACTTCTGCAGATCAGAGCTAATATTCCCACTGCACGCGGCCATAATAAAATGTGCTGTTCCACTGACAACAGAAGAAAACATTGTGCATTTTCATTTTTTTTCTTTCATTTTCTCACTCATAAAATATGCTTTTTGCCACCTATCAGTGCATTTATCCTCCTCAGTTAGAGGACAGCAAGCCATACTTGACATGGTACCTATTCAACAGAACTGAAGATACTAATCCTACGAAAACAAAGACCACAATCCCTGTTTGTAGCCTTAACTCATTGGAAACAGATCCATATGTTTAGGGTGGAGTAATTATGGTGAATGATAACGAGAGAAGCAGCTGAGGGGGTGTCAAGGCAGGAATATCACAGGGCAGTGAAGTGGCTGCAAATGAGTGAAGAGGGAGTTCAGTGCAGTGTTGAGGTGTGTGGAGTTAGGAGCCTCTGGTGGAGTTGTCTACCTATGAACTTCCATTAGGGTCTGGGGAGAGTGGTGGCTTGATTTAGTTGCCTAAATGCAGGCATTTAGTCCTATCTGGAATGCTCTAGGTATCCTGCCTGGCCTGCAGCGACCAAACCAGAAGGTTGTGGGTCTCCTGTAGGTCTCATCTCAGAGATGTCTGCCAGCCCTGGGTAGATATCCTGCATCTCAACAGCCCTAGAAGGCTGCATTTATCTGAACAGCTCTTGCATTAATGGAGTCTGCACTGTGATGTGGAGACCTATGTTGTGTGTAGATGCCTGTATCGCTGACAGCCTCATTTGGGTATCTGCAATCTGGATGCCAATGCCACCCCTCTGGTCTGCCCAGGCAGGAAAGGCAGAAGTTGATTAATTTTGTGCTTCTTTGTTCTTTCAGGGGAGGAGGTGCTGGAGTCCCCCATGCAACGAGAAATAACTCTTCCCTCTATGCATCTGTTAATTTAGGTGATGCATTCAAATCTCTGCTCTGGGGGATGAAATCTTGCCTTATGCAGCCTCATAAACTGGGACTCACCCCACTGGCTCCTGATCCCCATCACCCCCCCCAGGGCTCGATCCCAGACTGCAGCCAGCAGGTTTGAGCTGGGAGCCTGAGCTCATGGGATGCTTGTGAGAAAGGTGCTTCAGTGGCAGCCAGCCCCACGGCCTCCCATAGCCATGTGTTTCTGTGCACAGGGCATCATCTCATGGCTGCAGAAGGCGGCATCTAGAGCAGGTCCTAAGCCCTTTGTAAAGAAAATCTCTTCTTCAACAACAATTTTGAGCAAGAGCCTGAGGGGATTCCCTGGGGACCTTGAGATCTTCCTCCACAAAGAGGAGGCGATAGCAGCTCTCCAGGCAGTTGATGCAGTATTGGCACAGCATAACAAGCCCAATATTTTGGGTTCCCTTTGGGTCTGTTCAAGAACCCTCTGTATCCTGGGTGTCAGGTGTCAAAAAATACAATTTTAGACCTAGTTGCAGTGGACGAAAGCTGGGTTAGGAGCCAGCCCAGCTTGGACCTACAGTAAATTTGGCCTCTGGCTGATACCTGAGCAAGCAGATTCACTCATGCAAATGATACACTTTTGGTGAAATGCTAGGCCTATTGTTGCCTCTCCTGCTGAAAATCTGTTTCAGAGGTGTGCTGGAATTTCTGCCCGGGTTTAAATTTTACTGTCCCAAGGGGTTTGTGAGTCAGATATGACATTATCTGTTCGGGCTGCATGCGTGTCTCAAGTCTCACCGATGGCACTGTGCTCAAAGATTGACTCTGGACACCACAGGGGAGGACACGGTGTCCAAGCAGGAGGTGTAGAGGGGTTCATATGGAGTGTAGATACACAAGCAAGTTCCTAGTACCTGGCTGATGAGCTGCAGCTCCTGGTGCACTACCTTGGCATGCCCCAACTGAGACTCGACTCAAAAGTGGGAGAAGGTGTTGAAATTAAGTCATGTTCCCTTGCAGGTGGGCTGGACTCCAAGTGCCTCCAGCACAACCCTTGGTGCACTGGGCACACAGGATGGCAACTCTATCCACAAGGTGTCTTCTGTTTTCATACTATGTCATTGGGGCAGCAGGATTCAGCCAGATCCTTAATTTGTATGGAGAAATAAAGAGTGGGAAGAAGGGAAAGGAGAGGGAGCAGAAGAGATGGGGACATGAAGCAGAGGGGCTAGATATGTTGCTGTTTACACTGTGCTGTTCTGTTCTATATCTGCTTTTGGTTTGCTTTTTGTTTGGGTTTCAGATTAAGTAGAGGACTGAAATAACTAAGGTGCTCGTATGTCTTGGTCTCTTCTTATTCACAGGTGGAAAAGAGAAGACCAGCAAAGAAGGAGATATTGGACATACACTCGAGTGACTGCAAGAAGCACAGTCAAAGCTACTTTTAAGGGATATCAGATTTGATATAGGCTTCGAGCTAAGGTCCCCAACAGGAACCCAGAATAGAAAGATGATTTCAGTGTGCTCTTCCTATGAGGTAGATTAAAGCCAGATTATTCAATATTTTCTGCTAGTCTTGAAAAAGAGTGTGCATATGAGGCCTGAAGCGTTGATTTGCAGTAAATTCTATGCCATTTCTTTGAATTACAATTGGAGTCACAGGATCCTCAGATCTATAAGACCAGAATTTAGCACACAGTGAGAATTACCTAAGAATAATTTAGGACTAGAGTTTCCATCACCTGTAGCCTGATTAGCAAAGAAAGCATGTCACAAGATGTACTTAATATTTCTGGGGGATAGGAAAGGTGCACTGAAGACAGAGTGTGATGGTTTTGTTTGCAGTATGTAGCTCTCTGTATTCGGGAGATGTGAGCAGTAATTGAAATAGAAGGTCTTTGTCCTTTTTGGAGTCTGCTCAACTCAAACCCTGCCTGTGTGCCTGACTTTGACCTCAAACTTAAAAAATTATGTGGGTTTTGTTTTGGTTTTTTTTTTTATACTTACCATTCTGTTTGTTTACCTTTCAGGTGTTACAGTGGAGCAGCCGCTTTCAAAGATGTTCACACTGGCAGTCCCTTCTGGTGGGTCACTGTCTGCAGCCTGAGGTCATCTTTAGTGATCGCTTCCCTCAGTTCTCTGATTACCTCAGGTTACTTACAGTTTCAGGTTTAATATTTTACTTCCAGGAAAGTTCGCCCATGCTTTACCTGACCTTTTGGTCAGTAATTTTCTCCGCAGGAGATATTGATTGTTCATGTTCTTCTTCCATGTGTGCCAGCAACAGACGAGCCCAAGATAGAGGACACAGCAGTCCTGTGCTGAGCAGGACAAGACAGCTCTCTCTCCACTTAGCATCTCTTCTTCCAGACATATTTACCACTTGCTGTTAGAAGAGAGCATGATGCTAACATTTGAAAACACTCATCCCTTTTGCAGACTATTTGAAACAAATCAAGGGCTCTACACAGTGGGGAAGAATGCAAGGAGCCTTTTCCCTTTGCTTCATTAGCAGCAGTTCAGGCTTCAAGTTTTCCATCATCAGTGTGGCAAATAGAATCACAGAATGGTTCCAGTTGGAAAGGACCTTAAAGATCATGGAGTTCCAGCCCCCTTGCCATGGGCAGGGACACCTCCCACTAGAGCAGGTTGCTCAAAGCCCCATCCAACAAATCTACTATTCAAAAGCATCAGATCCATATGAGTTGTAATATGTACTAAGCTTTTTCTTAATGCACATAGGGCTTTGCTGGTCCGTGTTGCATGGGGACAGGTTGGTCATTTAGAAGCTGTGAAGGCACTTGTTATCTGCTCTTGGTTTCTGATCTGTGAAATAGAGGTGATGATGCACCTTTTTGCCTTGATTGAATGTCTGTTTATTCTGTTTTGGCTAAATTCTCCAGGGCAGTCACAGACTGATCTGTAAAAGCAACAAGGCTGGTAGGACCCTGTTGGTTACTGTCATGAATGATAATAAAAACACGTTGTGAGTCTTTTTGATAAACACTGCCGACCTGAGTTTATTTAGTATTAGGAAAATAGCAATATTGATATTTGCTAAATATTATAACAGATTTTGCTAAAAATTATAGCAACAGTAGAGGAGACCTCATTGTCCTCTACAACTACCTGAAAGGAGGTTGTCGAGAGGGAGGGTGTTGGCCTCTTCTCCCAAGGGAATAAAGACAGGACCAGAGGAAATGGTCTGAAGTTGCGGCAGGGGAGGTTTAGATTAGGTATTAGGAAGAATTACTTTACTGAGAGAGTGGTCAGGCACTGGAACAGCCTGCCCAGGGAGGTGGTGGAGCCACCATCCCTGGAGGTATTTAAGAAACGTGTAGGTGTGGCACTTCAGGGCATGCTCTAGTGGCAGGCTTTAGTGGCCGAGATTGTAGGGGTTTTTTTGTGTGTGTATGGTTGGACTTGTTGATCTTGGAGGTCCTTTCCAACCATGATGTTTCTGTGATTTTACCAGGAATTTTGAAGTGGCAAAGGATGAGGAGTTGAAACCTGAAAGACCCTCTTTGTCCTCTTTGGCAACAGAAATTACTTTGTGAACAGGAAAGAGGTTATTGAAAAAAAATCAGAAGAGGAAGAAATAATATATCCTGCTGCTGCAGCTCCGTGGATTAATGGCAAGAGCTGGAATGTCAAACCCAAATGTTTCACCACGTCACCACCGCACACAGTGTTTATTGTGCTGTTTGCTGCACTTGCATCACCAAGACCTCTTGTCTAGAAAAACAATGTTTTCCTTAAAGTTCAGAAAGTATTTGACTAAATAGTATTTTTGCCATCATTGGTGTTTTCCAGCTATAGTGGCATATAGGGAGCTACAGTGGGAATGTACAGGGCATGAAAACATTCTGGAAAGACAAAACAGGAGGAAGGGATGAAGCAAACAGAGAGAAGAAGGAAAAACCTTTCCATAACCCAAGGCAACCCATTTGCAAAGAGGGAAATATCTCGTCTGGGAAGAAAAATAACAAGAGGCTTGCCAGGACAGCAGGATTTTTTTAATGAACAGGACTGTATCTGAACTACTCACATATCAAAAAAATACTTTCTGAACTTCAAACAAGGAACATCAGAGCCACCCCACAAGAAAAAGTATTTTTGGTAGAAGCTGCCTCTAGCTGAAGTACTGTGACCTTTGCAGGTCTGAAAAAGCCTTGAAACAGAAAAAGATGGAACAGGTTTCCAGGGGTTATCTCCTAGCAATCATGACGCTTTTTAATCTTGGTTTCTCCTACAGTCCTCTTGAAGCATGTCATTCTTTCTGCCTGTCCTCAGTTGCTAGCTGGATTATCATTAAGATGGATTACTAAAATGAATTTGGCCTCAAGGTCTCATGAACAGAGTGATCACCGTGACTCAGTGAAGAACTCTACAACCAAACAGAAACTAAACAGCCTTCTCTAAATTTTAATACAATTTCAACAGAAAAATGGAGACAACATCTTCTGTCGGTCAAGCACCTCTTTCACATCCTACAGTATCAGGGGCTGAGTTGCACTAAATGCATTTACAGTCCATATAATTAAAACACTGCACACTTTCACAGAGAAGTTTTTCAGCTGACCAAGGACTAGGAACATAAATCCAGGTTTAAATGCCTACTATGAAGACAGCCTGATTTTCAAATCCACTCATCCACCACTTCTTCCCAATGACTTTGACAGGAGCAACCCATTTAAAAGTCAGGCTATGCTTTTGAAGCAAGCTTCCAGGTAGATTTAGGATCACAGATATACTTTTGAAAACAGTCTGGACTTGGCTATATCTGTGCTCATGTTTAGCTCCATCATTTGTTTTTGTTCAAATAACACAAGATACAGGAGTAATTACATTGGATGCCAAATTTAGACACACAACCATAATCCCATAATGTAAGCACGTGTCTAACATTTAGCATAAGTGCTGTTCGCATCTTCTAGCCAGTTTCCCTAAACCAGGAGGGGAGATAACCCACGGATGGGTGTTCTTCAGAAACAACCCGCATGAAAATGAAGCAAAGCACCAGTCGTGGCTCAGACTGTGCCAGGAGCCCAGGGACTTCTTCCAGCTCCACCCAGCATCACTTGACTTGGAATCAATGGTTTGAAACCTCGTGAAATTACATCACTGTAGGTGGCCAATGGGTCACAGTCACTAGTGGGCGTCAGACCCAGCTGCCAAAAGGACTGCTCTTCTGTAAGTATTGCATATCCCTGTTACAGAGTTAGAAATGCTAAATTTTCCAGTAGCATGACCATAATTACTATAGTATCTCTGGGGCTTTATTTTTTTTGACAGTAGGAGATGGTAAGAACGAGAAGAATAACAAGAGTCATAACAAGTAAAGAGAAAATTTTTCATTCATTCATTTCATATTTCATTTTACATCTATCCATCAGACCTTTCTCTAGTAAGAGAGCAGATCTAAACTAGCATTAGACTTGTTAGCCGTTACTTCTGCACTCTTAGAGATGTCTGCAGAAACCAAATGACTATTATTTTGATGACAATTGAAAGAGTGTTTGCAGACTTGTGGGACAAAATGATATAATTTAGTCATTTTCTGTGAGACAATAATGATGTTCTAATTGAAAAATGTACTCGATGTAATTATCCTACATCTTTATAAGCCTGCCTCAGGAGTGCAGTAAAAGAACAAATGGTAATATTTTTACCGTACCATGTGAGAAAAAGGTCTCAAAGTTTTATTTGTGTCACTTGATGTACATTCAAGAGATGGAAGCCTCATAATAGCAAAATGGTTTCTTATTTGGACTGGTAACTTCCTGGGGCAGGATCCAAACAAAGCTTTGGCCACGTAAATCAGAGACAGATTTAAAGGTGGACCTTGCGCATACACATGGGTGCCCTGTGCCCTGAGACACGTTGGGATATCTCCCCTGGCTTCCACCTGTGGATCCTAAAGGACGTAAGTCTCCTATCTGTTATCTTCTGCCAGTATCATCTGCAGATAGGTTATATATTCCTGAGTGTCTAAAATGGCACTGGATGGCTCTGTTTAGGCACCTGGGTTGCTCCCACCATGTTAGAGTGAAATTGTTTTCCTAAGGAGTTTCTGAACCCTGGAAGGGCAGAAAGGAATAAGAATCATAGAATCATTTAGGTTGGAAAAGACCTTTAAGATCATCAAATCCAACCATAAACCTAAAACTGTCAAGTCCCACTAAACCATGTCCCTGAAATGTGATATATGAGGAAACAACTCCTTGTTTCTCCCTGCCCTGGGTTGCTGATCCTCCATCTTCCATGTTTTCGAGTGCAAGTCTGCTCTGCTTTGGCAAAGCAACCAATTTGAATTTCCTGTGCAGGGCACTCTGCCCCCAGGACAGGCTCAGGCCCTGGATCCTCAGGGCAGGAGAGGATGTGATCACCTTTGTTTTCCCTGGGGAAAGCACTAGGAGATCCCATTTCTACACACAGGTTTCTGGGATTGTCCTTCTGTCAAATAGTCATCTCTGTTCATGCTACGACAGCGCGTTAGCTCTGGGTCTTCAACTCTGCTGCAGCACCGACTCTGATCTGTGAGTGCTGATGTCCTCCACATGGCCCCCTGGCTGTTTTGGGGAAGATGTCATAGAATCATATAATCATAGAATTGTCTAGGTTGGAAGGGACCTTTAAGATCATCTAGTCCAACCATCAACCTAACTCTGATAAAAACCATCACTAAACCATGTCACTAAGCTCTATGTCAACCCATCTTTTAAGTACCTCCAGGGATGGTGCCTCAACCACTTCCCTGGGCAGCCCATTCCAATGCCTGATAACCCTTTCAGTGTAAAAATTTTTCCTAATATCCATCCTAAACCTCCCCTGGTGCAACTTGAGGCCATTTTCTCTTGTCCTATCGCCTGTGACTTGGGAGAAGAGACCGACCCCCACCTCTCTACACCCTCCTTTCAGGTAGTTGTAGAGAGAGATAAGGTCTCCCCTCAGCCTCCTTTTCTCCAGGCTGAACAACCCCAGCTCCCTCAGCTGCTCCTCATAAGACTTATTCTCCTCACCAGCTTCGTTGTCCTTCTCTGGACCTGCTCCAGCACCTCAATGTCTTTTTTGTATTAAAGGCCCCAAAACTGGACACAGTCCTCCAGGTGGGGCCTCACCAGTGCCGAGTACAGGGGGAAGATCCCCTCCCGAGTCCTATTCACCACGTTATATTCTGATGTATAACCCAAAAGCTGCCTCATCCTCATGTCGCGAAGAGTAGAACTAGGCAGAGTGAAAGCCCAAATGGCTTCCTACCACCTGCAGTGGTACAAGTGTTGGGTGGAGCAAAGGCTGTATCAGATGGGATGCTGGACATGTGTACAACTTCTCTAGGCTGTATCAGATGGGATGCTGGACATGTGTACAACTTCTCTAGGCTACAGAGGGCACCACCTAAAATATCAGTAATATGTTCCAGGCTAGTGACCGGGGCAAAATTAGCCTAGTAGAAGTAACACCATCCTCATTTTAAAGAAGAGACAGTGTATTTGAGGTTCCTAATGGGCTGGCAGCTGCTGCTGGGGCTTGCAGGGATGGCCGGAACTGAACTGTTATTGCCTTAATTGCTGCCAGCTGCAATCCCAGAGAGTGGAACCGCAGCATGTCCTATTTAGTGATATTTCTGCTGTGAATGAAGAGAAACTGCCAATCTGGAACCCCACAGAAAGCACATGGAGAGTGAAGCCATTTCAGGAACCCCTTTGGTGTAGGGGAAATGGCTGCTGCTTCAGCAGCTCTGCTGAAACTCAAGTAATAACAGGCTCCTGGAAATTAGTTTTTGGCACATTCACTCACCTCATTTTTCTGGCCTTCTGTGCATATGGTGTGGTACCACTAACCCCTTAAGATGAGGCAGCCCAGCTGGGTGTGCACACCACTTGTTGTTGGGATCATTCTCACAGCAAGCATGGAAAAAACAGTAGGCCCAGGAGCTCTGTAAGAGTGAAGCTGAAGATGCCTGCCTTCCTCTTTTATCCCCTCTGAACACTCAGGCAAGCCCCAGCTATAGGTGGAAGGTTCAGGAGTCAGGAAGCAGAATGCGGCAAAAAGAGCAGAACCAAAATTCTCATGTAGTCACCCAAAATCCCCCAGCAGGTTTCCCCTCAGCTTGCCACCCACAGGAGCTCATCCCAGCTGCTGTGAAGGAGCCATCCACCCTCTGGCCTGTTCCGTGATTGTGGAGGTGGGGAGAGGCAGGAGCTGGCCAGTTGTCCCTAGAAGACTCCTTGGCCATACCCAAAATTCTGGGGAAGGGGATGGGGCATGTCCCTGCCAGTGCCCAGCTCATCTTTTGGAGGTGGGGGGGAGCTTGGGATGAGGAGGGTCTATGCCTCCAGCACAGCAAAGGTGTGAGGGTGGTATCAGGGTGCATGGGAGGTCTTGCACCCTGGGCCATCTGTCCATCCTGTCACTGTGCCCTGGAGCCATCACGCAGGCACGAGGCACTCCCCGCCTTCTCAACCCTCATGCAGAAGAGGTGCATAGTGCCATGAGTTGCATTCATCTGCTGCCCTGGGGCCTTTCCTGATGGTACAGTGAGGGATAGGCAGGATCATAATATATTAATAAGCAAGAGCTTTTTATTTATAAAGCAACCTGCTTCCTGCTGTGGAGTCATAATAAATCTAATGAAACAGTATAAATAAGTAACCAGCTTTAATCCTTGCTGTAGAATTATTAGCCAGATTAGTGAACAGAAAATTAGATTTTTTGTTTTCTCTTCATCACTCAAGTTTCTCCTGATTCAGGAAGCTGTAAATTTTTGGGGGGAGTTTGTGAAGGGACAGGAGACATAGTCAAGGGTCAGAAAGGTGAGAGTGCCTTGAGCACCCGAGGGAAAAGGGCAGAGGTGTGGGGTCTGAGGGCCGGGGTGGGCAGCGCAGTGCCAAAGGCTGTTCCTGGCACAGCCCCCCACCCCTCTCCAAACCAGCAGGACCTCGAGTCACAGTGGGAAATGAGCTCGAGAAATCCCAGCCTTTGCCCTGCACGGCACAGGTTGGCTTTCAGGTGCCACCACACGTCGTGCTGGCTGAGTCCTGGGCAGGGATTTCTTTTTCGCTGGCGGTAAACGCCTTCGCTTGTGGTGTAACGTCATTCCAAGCCAACTATGACGTAGGTCTGGGTGGTGACACCCACCGCTCCCCTCTCTGCTGGGCCACAGTGTGAGAGGTGGGGGGCCAGGCTGGGTGTCTGCCCCCTCCGTCAGCAGCAAGTGCGTGAACTGGAGCTGCCACTGCCAGCTGATGTCCTGCACCTCCCGCCAGCAGAAGCTCATTGAAAAGCTGCGGGTTGAGAAAGCCTTCCGGGAGGAGATTCAGACTTTTCAGGAGACAATGAAGAGCTTTCGGGAGAAGATCAAGGGCTTTCGGGAAAAAATCAGAGATGTCAAGATAGCTATGCAAGCCTTCTTGGACGAGGGAAAGCCAGTCTGGGAAGAGGAAGCTGCCTTTCGGGAAGAAGAAAAGGCTATTCAGGAGGAAGCAAAAGCCTTCTGGAAGGTGTATTGTGACTTCTGGAAGGACTATAATGCTTTCTGGAAGGAGGACAAGGATTTCTGGGAAGAAGATCAGCTCCTCTGGGAGAAAGACAGAGTCCTTCTGGATGAGGATAGAGTCCTATGGGCAGAAGAAGCAGCTCTGTGGGCAGATGAAACAGCTCTCCTGAAAGAGGAGAGAGCTCTCTGGGAAGATGAGGAAGCCCTCCAGGAAGACCAAAAAACCCTGAAGGAGTATGAAATATTGATCTGGGAGGAGGTCTTTGGTCCTGAGAGAGAGGATATCTCCAGGGATGCCACTGCCCAGAGAGGAAAAGCATAAATTGCTCTGCTAGGCTGAGAAACATGTGGAAAGCCGTGTATACTGATGTGGATACCTTATTTAAGCAGTGCTGCGTTTCAACTAGTTCTCTGAAATAGCATTTCTAGTTTTAGTAGTAAAGCAGAGAAGGGTGTTTTTTTTAATGTTTTAAAGCCATTATGCATAAGTTCTCAGGGCATTATTTAGTCTTTTGAGGTCCTGTAGGCTGAGGAATGGGGTAAACCTCTGGTATCCTGTCCTGTCACAAGGTGGAGGAGTGTGGATGGGTAAAGCCACGGGAAGCTGCGGACTTAATGGCTGAGATCATCTTCTGGAGCTCACAGTATCTCATCTGGCCCAGTGCAGTTTATATTGACCGAGTTAGTGCCAAAATAAGGCACTGATAAATGATAACCTTCGGATCCCCCATATTTAAGAGTCACAGTCAGCACTCCTGAGTCTTAATGAGGCAGCTCGTGCTGTTCCATCAGGTTTGGGCTTTGACTTCCCATTTAACTTAAGCTTTTGGGAGTGTGATGGGAACATTTATGCCCTTGGGTGAGCCCCTGCTGTCTGGCTGACAGCAGCTTTGCCATCAGCCTCGCTGACACGGGCAAAGGATGGGGAGAGAAGTGGGAGGGATCACAGAAATCAGCAGCGTGTGGGAAAAGATGCAAGCCAGAGGGAAAGCTGGCAGCGAGTCCTTCAGCAAGGGGGAAATAAATTTAGCAGTGTGTGTTAGAGACAGAGAAGGTGTGCACAGGGATTTGGTTTATTACACACCTGCTGATCTCTTATTGCCAGCTCAGGTACAGGAGCCTCGAACAGAAAAGCCTCAATAACTGCAGTTCAACATGTGGTCAATATTAGCAATATTTTATGTGATGTGAGTATAGAGCCAGTGTCTTTTGCTGAGCTGTGGCACAGGAGTTGCAGTTTTCCTTGCTTCCTGAGGAACTGAACTCAGATGCTTCACGTTTTCCAAGGCTGAGCTGTAAAGGCTAGTCTAGAGGCACATCTACATTTGACCCTCTGTACATCCAGGAGCATGGGGGACACAGCGACCAGTAGTCATCTGATTCAAACCAGGCATTGAATTTTTCTCTGGTATGGTAGAATTAGTTACTCATTCCCCTCAAGATGAGATTTTACACTGAAAAGGCTCAAAGACACAATGTGAGAAGCCTTTACAATTGCTGTTGAAGAATCTGATGACTTCTGCAACTGTCAGGCATACTTAGGCTGTCACTCAAGCCTGTCACTCAAGTTCAGCCCTTATCCTGCTGTAGGATAAGGCTGCCTGTCCTGCTTAATTGTACTCAAGATAAATTATGCACTATGTCTTTCCTGAAAAATCTATGCATATTTATTGCTCAGTGAATAACCAGAACATAAAAAAAAAGCCATCTGATTCAGCCAGGGTAGGAATGTTTTTTGCAACCTCTGTTATTATTATTCTATTATTACCATGTAAGCCAGAGATGAAAATGACCTATTAGGCCATTCAGTGCAACTTCCTGCAAATTCAGGACTCTTACGCATTAGAGCTTTATCATTAGATGCTATATAGAGAAAGAACCTTTCAGAAAATAACAGTATGCAAAAAGCACTTGTCACTTAATATATTTTAATGTCAAAAAGCCAAGAATGTATCTCAGTTATTCAAATCCACACGTCAAATTAACATCCATTTAAACTAAAATTAGGTATGCTTTCTCTTGCAAAGACATTGAAGCACATGAAACGGTCTTAGGAGAGCTCCTAGTCACTTCTTCTTTCACGGGAGAGCAGAACAATGATTCTCTGGTGAAAGTGCTGTCAGTGTAATACAACGTTTGTGAAATGTAAGGCATTACACAATGCAGCACAAGAGGAGCCAGAATTTTAGCCAGGGAAAAGCATGTTACCAATATGGTTCTAGATGGCTGGTAGCTCCCCTAAAAATCTACCCACCTGGTTGGTATGGATACACCACCTGAGTGGTGTTCCCCAGGGCTCAGTGTTGGGACCATTTCTGTTTAACATCTTTATTGATGATCTCGACAAGGACATAGGGTGTGTCATCAGCAAGTTCGCAGGTGACACCAAGTTAAGCAGGAGTGTTGATTCCCAGGAGGATAGGGAAGCGCTACAGAGGGATCTAGATAGATTGGATCATTGGGCCAGCACCAATGGTATGAGCTTCAACAAGGGGAAGTGCCAGGTTCTGCACTTGGGCCACAAGAACCCCATGCAGCGCTACAGGCTTGGGGAAGTGTGGCTAGAGAGCTGCCTGGAAGAAAGGGACCTGGGGGTTCTAATTGACAAGCGGCTGAATATGAGCCAGCAGTGTGCCCAGGTGGCCAAGAAAGCCAACAGCATCCTGGCTTGTATTAGAAATAGTGTGACCAGCAGAAGTAGGGAGGTGATTGTGCCCCTGTACTCAGCACTGGTGAGGCCACACCTCGAGTATTGTGTCCAGTTTTGGGGACCTCAACACAAGAGAGATTTCGAGGTGCTGGAGCGAGTGCAGAGGAGGGCAACGAAACTGGTGAAGGGGCTGGAAAACAAATCACATGAAGAGCGGCTGAAGGAGCTGGGACTGTTTAGTATGAGGAAGAGGAGGCTGAGGGGAGACCTCATCACTCTCTACAACTACCTGAAAGGACACTGTAGAGAGGTTGGTGCTGGTCTCTTCTCACAGGTAATTAGTGACAGAACAAGAGGGAATGGCTTCAAGCTCCAACAGGGTAGGTTTAGACTGAACATTAGGAAAGAGTGGTCAGGCATTGGAATAGGCTGCCCAGGGAGGAGGTTGAGTCACCATCCCTGGACATGTTTAAGAGTTGTTTAGATGTGATGTTGGGGGATATGGTGTAGGGGAGGACTTTGTAGAGTAGGGTTGATGGTTGGACTCGATGATCCCAAGGGTCTTTTCCAACCTAAATGATTCTATGATTCTATGATTCTATGATACTCACAGTGGCCCTTCCTTGGGTGGCATTGCTGGAGAGGGACCACATGCAAAAGCCTTACCAGGGCTGGGTATTTGGAGTGGGAAGTTTGCATCCAGCAGCTCTGGACTGAGGATGAATTTCGGTCATGAAGCCAGTCTCTGCTAACTCTCTAGACTGGTAAAATAACAAGGGGAATAAATAAAATAGCTACTATAAGGAAAAGCTTGGTTACATTTATCACCTCTACAATATGCAGACAGAGGCTTTCAAGACGTTAAACTCAGAGTGAAAAAAATACGTGAACACACCTCTCTTAGAAGAAGATCACGTTTGATGATCTGGCATAGGTTGGCTGTTGGGACCAGGAAAGAATGGGGTGTGTCTGAAGAACTGAACATGGTTAAAGCATAGGCACACCTAAAGTAGGGTTGAAGGACTTAAAGAAGCTGCCAACCCCACCTGTGCCTCAAAAGCACGACATATCTGTAATGCAAACACTTCTCTAAGCTGTCTTGCTTGTTTAATTCCTGGCACTAGTGTTGCACAACCATCACTTTCTCTCTAGGGCTTTACTTATATTCATTTTTTCGTGGTGTTTGAGGTGAATCTCCCTAATTACAGTTTTGACTTCTTACCTGTAGTCCTACCCACACTGGACGTGGGGAAGAGCCCTTCCATTTACCTTGTGTTTATCTGTCTGAAACCCAGTATTGTCATCTCTATCCAAGTCTCCCTATACTAACCCACCCCATCTCCTTCTGGCCTCCTCCACTGACCAAGTGCTTTAGGTACCTGGAAGGCTTCTGTCCTCTCTTCTGGCCCTCCCTCCAAAAGACTGAAAAATCAAGATAATTTGCAGCATCCAGATGCAATCCCTGAAGCTGCCCAGAGTCCAGGTCACGGTGCTTATTTTTCAGAAGAGATTCAGCCAGTAGTGGTGCAGCTGAGCCCTTTGGACACTGAACATCAGTGTTGAGCTTCACTGGTGCTGGTGGGTCCTTCTGCAGAGCGATGCCACTGCAACAAGCCCTGTCTTGTGCCCCGGGGTCCCTCAGCCTCCTGTAAGTGGAGAGCAAACCTGGGACTTACTCAGTAGCACAAAATCAGGCAGAACAGGTGCCAACATAACTTTAGACCATAATCAGCTTCCTGTGGTTGCTGTTCAAATAGAGATGCCTTAAAGATAAAAGCAGAAGTAATGTGGTTCCAAAGTAAACACAGGGATAAAACCCAAATACAGGGAAACATGGTGAACCCAAACAAGAATTGGCACTGCATTGGCGGTGCGATTAATTTAAAGTCAATGAGCTGTTTGCAGTCAGGAAGGTTTTGAAGGCTCAGCAAGTCCTGCACAGACAATAAGATGCAGAAATTTTATGGACTGGCAGGGCTGCCCAGAGCTCATCTGCTTTCTGGTGCAGACAATGCCCTTCTTGCTCTCCTTCCCTGGACAAAAATATGGAAATACTATGGAAAATATTAGAGAAAATGCATGTTGGGGCAGAAGGGTCCCACTTTATCCACACTGAAAGGAAGCCCTGGCCTCAGTCATGAGCCAGTGAGGATGCTGATAAACCTGAAATTCATATTTCCAGGTGATACTCAAGTTTTTTGATTCAAACGTCCTGCTCAAGCGATTCCCAGCAGGCTATTTTCTCCTCAGTGCCACATCAAATGTGGAAGTTATGGACTGCAGCTTCGTACCTCTAAAAATGCAGGATATCCCAAAGCCCAAAATGTCTTACAGAAGGGATGACAACAACTCCAACTTGAGTCCTTAGTGCCAAATCAGCATAAATATTTGAATGGGAGGAAGAAATAGCTCCTGAGCTCACCTGCACCTTTTTAAAATGCAGCATTGTCATCAGAAAGCATCACTTGACGCAGCTGTGGAGCTACCTCGTGGGAGAGGCAGAACATGGAAAATGGTGAAGAGTCATTTAAGTCAAGTGATGTGTCATAAACCGGAATGGTAAGAGCGACAGAAGAAAATTAAATTTATTCAGTATATCCATGTGTATATATGTGTGTGTGCGTATATATAGCTACAATTTCCAACTATGCGTGTCAGTCATTGCATAGGAGGAATGTAAAAAAGCTGGGAGGCTGGGAGGTGACTCATGGGAAACTGGAGGTATGGAGAGCATCCAGCCACAAATATGAATCCTGCTGCTGTTCTGCCAGGAGGTCTGGCTGAATTGTTGAAAAGTCTGTGCAGACGATGCTGTGGAAATTGAAGGAGGAGATAGAATACTGTGGCTGAAAACATCACATTGGGGAAAAAATAATCACACTTTCACCTTTCAGAATTTAACATCTAATGTGGGTTAGAGAAGAACCATGAAAAAACTGTATTTTAAAAACAATTATATTACGCTGAAAATCTCTCTGTTTCTCCCTTTGTCTCTCTGTCTCTCCCCTCTTGTCTTTTTAAAAATCTTTTATTTATTGATTGAACTAGAAGTATGGTCTGTGAAGAGAGAGGGAATTCCAGATTCTTGACGTTTGGAGATTTTTGAGAAGATGTTGGTCCTGATCCAGCCATTCACTCAGTCTATGCAGTCCCTCAGGGAACTTGAAATGTTCCAAGGCCCATATAAATCCATATTTAGAATTAAAACTGGGATTCTGCTATTGCTGGATCTCAGGTGGTGTGAGAAACAGGGCAGGGCAGCGCTCACAGGTAGTGGTGAATTTGAGCTCAAGCGTACAAGCATAGATGAAGTGGGCTTTTATGAAAATAAAAGACAATTCAGATTTGTACCTGGGATTTTCAGAAAGCATTGTGGCAGCCCTGGAGATGTAAAGATAAACACAGCTTGTACCTTGAATCTTCAGATTGGCAGTACGTTATAAATGACACAGGACCACCGAGCAAGCAACCAGCTTCCCTCGGCTGTGAACTGTCCTCTTCTTAGTTGTGATTTTTGTGTGTGCGCTGGTGTGTGTGTGTATGTACATGTAGACACACACTGAGAGAGAAAAAGTGGCCAGGCACCAGTCAGTATGTGCAGCGCAGGCAAAACACTCTGCCCCTGCCCTATTTACCCCCCCTGCACCGCCTCTGCAATTAGAAATGCTGCTTCAATTACTGACAGCAGGAGCCGTGCAGCTGCCGACCTACCAAATCTCAGCCTTAACGCTGTGGAAGTAGGTGACCTCAGCGCGGGGCCGTGACAACACACCTTCCATGCCACCGCCTTCATTAGCATCCCGTGCCTCACCACGCTGCTCAAGAACAGGACGTAAAACCTAATTAAGGATGGTATTTCTTGGGTCCGAAAGTGGAATCGCAGCTCTCCACTCTGCACATTTTCAGTGTGAGTTACAGTGTCATGATTTTGTTATCCCGCCGCGCAGCTTTCTGAGCGTTTTGGCGTGGGAGCTTTTCAAGCAGAATTACTGTTATTATTATTGTTATTCTTCATGCGAATGCCACATTTCCAGAGCTCTGCTTAGCTCGCCTGAGAACGCTGAAGCAGAAACTGAGTTGAAAAGCTGTTATTTGGCTGCCCACCCTGCCAGTGAATTTCCAGTTCATCTCTGGGTTTTCTTCAAGATTGCCCCGTGAATCTGTGGCTTGACGGCCGTACTGCGGGCGGGAGGGAAGAAGCGTGACCCAAAGTCAAGTCTTGCTGGGAGCACAGCGGGTGCCTCTTCTGTGAACACGCTCTCTCTCTGCTGACTCACCAAAAAAAAAAAAAAAAAAAAAGCAGCTTTCCCTGCAGACTCCATGGCAATTTCAAGCTGCAGCCCAAACACACCAAGTCCTGCTGAAGAGACAGCTATACATCCCCCGGTTGCTTCATACCTGTCATATATGCACTTAATTTTTCAATCATCAATTTTTACATCATACCCAGCTCTGCATCATACACAGCGGTTCCTTCCTCTCAGCAGCACTCAGATTTGCATCTATGCAATTAGCAGCGACATTTAAATTAGAAAGCCAGCCCAAGCAGCAGCCTGATGGAAAGTCATTAACACTGTGAAATAATTGAGAGATAAAGAAATAATTCGGTGACCTGACCTTTCACGCTGATCGTTTGAGGATCAGCTGATCCTTGATCATCAATCAAGGGCTGATAGAGGGGAAATTGATTAACAGGGCAGACATCACTTGAAGCCCCCATCCTTCCCAAGGATGGGGCGAGGGAATTCCTGTAAACCGGTCTTCTTGCTGATGAAGGCAAAAAGTACAAAGCCTGCAGAGATCCCTCCACAGGGATCTCTGCTCCACTCAGTCCTGCTGAAAACCAGCAGCAGCGTACTTTACCCTTGTATGGTACTTACATGCTAAACTTACATGGTATATGGTGATTCCCCGTTCAGAGGTCTCAGAGCACGCCACGCTGCCCGTGCATATATCCCACAGCACCCCTGAGAGCTGTGCAGAGGACGTCACTGCCATTTTAAACAGGAGGACACAAAGAGTGGCTGAGAGGTCAAGGCTGGAAAAGGATGTTGTGGTAAATCCAGGAAACATAACTCCTTCCTTCCAGATCTCCACCCCACCCGTGACACCAGTCAGCCAGCAGCACTTAAAACACCCACAGACGATCTCTTTCAAAAAGCATGGTGACAACTGGGCTTCCTATTCCATACCACTGGCTCTTATGGCTCCTGGCATACATAGCTCTGTGATAGATAAATATCTGATGCTTTTTACTTTTGACCTACCCTGGTACCAGACATTTATCGATTGGAAGCTTATGGTGTATCACAGGTGAATATGGTTCCACCTACTTAGTCCCATGTTTAGACCATTAATTATGGCATATCCTTTTTTTTTTTTTTAATTCATTGAAACAGGCCGGTTTCTAGACATGGATTCAAGATATAACTTTTTCACATGACTGAATCAGTTTTTCAAAACTGGAGTTTTCTCTTGCCAGTCCAAGGGTGACAGCTGACTGCAGCCTGCACCACAGCCACAGTCCATGGCTTTCCTTGAGGAGTCTTCTGGAAAGCCCTGCTTTCCAGGGCACGGCTCTCTTGATCCTGAGTGAGTGAAGACATTCTCTTCCTGCAGCTCCCAGTTCTGGAGAGGACCTTGGGGTTTTGTGTGCATCCTTGGCTGGGTGGGTTTGGAGCTGGTGGGCAGCAGCTCCTGGTGCTTTGTCTCAGCCACTGGCGCAGGTCCCATGTGGGCAGACACAAGCTGACCCAGCCTTATCCAGGAGTCAGGGCATGGCCATGGCTCCCTATGAACAGATGATGTGGACTGATCCCACATTTTAATGCCAGAAACAGGTCTTTATGATCACCTGCTATTTTTAGCATCCGACTCAAGAATCTCACAGAACAGCATCTATAGTCTACTCCAAACAGAAGCTACCTTATAGAAGGGCAAACAGATTTGGCTGTGGGACTGCAGGTGAGGGGGTACCTGCAACACCTCTGCATGCATATTCCCACTGGCTGCTCCCTTTGTATCGCCTCTCTCACACACATTTGTGATTCAGCTCCCATCACAAGCACTTTCTCCTAGTGAACGCCTGACATCCTCCAGCGGCTTTATCCTACAGCTCTTGTGTGTGGTCAGGACACAGACCATGGTATATATGCACCTTACTTTGTCAGTGTAACAGGGTGGAAACGCAGGCACAGGGTCTGTCCTACCAGTGCGCATGGTCTGGGCGCATCCTAATGCCATACTGGAAGCCCAGGGCACACCAGTCTCCTTGCCCAGTGTCCTGGCTTACATGGGAAGGAAACAGGCAGATGTGAGAGATACGATGGGCCTGGATGTCAGGGGTAGGACTGCAAGCACACCGTAAACCTGAGGTCTGGAATAAGGTGCAGAGCCTTAAAGGTTGATATTCAGGCAGCAAATGTGATTAATGTCACTGTGCATGGAAGTCCTGCACACCTCCAAGGGTCTGGGCTGGGGTGGCCTGCCCGACAGCAGAAAGATGGGTCTCAGAGGGCTGACCCTGTTTTTCTGGAGTCATTTCACAGTGCGCAGACCACAACCGCCTTCTCTGCTCTTTGGCTGCAGCTACAGTGGAGACCCCAGAAACATCAGTAAGAACAAGACCAAAACTCCTAAATGCAATACAGTGATTTCCAGCCTCCCTTTTGATGAAATGAAGAGATAACCCCTATTTCAGATGCTTACGTACCATTTAACCATACACTTAACACCTCTGCAGCTTGTTCATACTCTATGTGCTCACAGTCTTACTGCCACCAACGGAGCCAATGGTCTCTCGTGACAACTGTAACAAGAGGAATGCTATTTTTAACCCAATTACTGTTGATAGCACACTGCAGACGTTATGGGAAACCTGTGGGCTAGATTTCCTAAAAAAAGCTAAGTCATCAGAAAGTCCTGCTCCTGGCAGTGGGCGATGCCACCCCTCACCACCCCAAGACCCACCTTGGCAGTGGGAGCTGCCACCCTCCCGCACCCCCTCCTACACTTTGCCTCCTGTCTCTGCCCCATCTCCTCCCCTGGGGCTCAACCCATGCCCTTCCTCCTCCACAGAGGACTTCTTGATGCATGGCAGCTTGCCTGAAGGCAAGCAGCAGGTTATCATATAACCCGTAGCTAGACGCTTTGAGAAATAGAGAGAAAAACCCAAAGTTTTTGGGTCAAAGGCAGAAGTGCTGGCTGGAAAGAGAGGACATGGCCAGAAAGCCCCAGATGGCTTGCAGCTACAGGCAGCATGACCCTCCTTATGATGTGCTTATTTCCCACTGAATAGCAAATAATGGTGAAAATATATGTAAAGTTTCATTGCTAAAATGATCTGTATTATAGGTAGAGATACCAGACTCCCCAGTTGAATGCTGGCATGTGAAATTATCAGTTCGCAGCCTCAAGCACAGAGACAATAACCGGTGCAGCACACATTGTCATTGCTGTGTATTTTTGGACTCTTGTAGGCGTTTGCAGTCGTTTTGAAGAGCCTTGATGTTTTTTCACACATTTTTCCAGCAGGAATGAAGATTGCTTCCTGAGCTGGGATATAATGAACAGTGTGCAAAAAAAAATGAACAGGTGACTGTATTTTGCCAGCAGGTTAGGGCAGATTTTGGGGTACAAAAGCAATTCTGAGGCTGCACAGCCATTCCTTCTTCTGCTTTTGCTCTGAAGGGCTTTGCGATGTTGGCCAGAAACATTTTTCACGGTTCTGCCCATTTTACCACACTCTCAAGCAGGGAGATGCTCCTCAAGGGCTGCAGGAAGATTTTGCTCACAGATGTTTAGGAAGGGACTGCTTTTCTCCCTTGAAGGCATGCTGTCCTTGGGGCAATGCCAACTAAACTCTGATGCTTTCATTTCAGTATAAAAGAAAACCTGTGGAAAAAAATCCCCAACCAAACAGTTTAGTGGGTAGCAGGGTCACAATTCCTATGAGATCAGCACCGAGTGGTTCAGGCAATAATGTTGATTTTCCGCAGGACTCTGGCAGAGCTGAGCTGAGCTCTGCAGGGACCTGGGACCAAGGGGTTGCAGGAGAACTGGAGGGTAGCCAGAACTCTTCTCCTTGCAACTCACCCATTGCAAGGATGCTCGCATCCAACAGCTTTCTTGGAGCTGGGGACAGATAGATGATACTCAGACTATGATTAATCTCTGGTCAAATCAGGGTTTGTCAGGACAGTGAGGCAGTGAGAACAAGGGATGACTCCATTATACATGAGGCATGTGTCATCACAGAGAAGTTTTCCAGCAGCTTCCACCAAAAATCCTCATTTCCAAACAAAACAGTAAATGCCTCAATGTAATGATTACATGTTGATGGTTTTTAATATCTATAGACATACGTGCCCATACATGTGTGCAAATGTGTACATGCAAACAGTGTCTCTGGCTGTATAATCACACCCACAATCAGACTCAGACCTGACTCAAGCCACATAACTTTAAAAAGTGCTTTTTACTCAAAAGATTTACTCTAAGGACTCTAAAAGCTGGATAAAATTTCTACCATCTCTTCCTGCAGTGCTTGGAATCTTCTCATGGCCTGAATTTAGGCTTCTTTGACACGGGGATTCACGAGATACAGAAGGGGAAAAAAACACATACTTTTTAAAGAGTCAACCGTTGCTTAAAGCAATCCTGCACACCTGGGTGTGCCTGAAAATCACACAGGACTCAACCTTGCTCTGCAAATTGTCCACATCTGTTTTCAGTTAGTGCCTAGTGAGCTCTGGACTTTAGGAAACTGGTGTTGGAAGACAGTACAGGAAGATTTCAGGTTTTTAAAATGGTCTGTACAGAGCAGCTGGCACCAGCAAGACAGAAAGGTGGGTGTGCACAGGGTTACGAGCCCTGCATTTTCACTGCATTGTAACTCGATGGGTCCAAAAGGCACGGGGGGGATCACTGAACTCGAACCTACACCCCCACAGCCTGTTGGTCCTTCTCATCCTTGGCTGTCCTGAGGGAGAGGGATACCACCATGGTGGTTCTGCTCGCTTCTGGCAAGGAGGTTTTACTGCTATGAGGGAAATGTGCCCTGTGATTTTTGGAAAGGGCTTGGACTATTCTGTTGAAAATAATACGGTTGTCCCTGTTGCACCAGTTCCAGGATACTTTGCTGTTTTTCCATTTGAGAGCCATAATAATCATTCATATGCATTTATAATTACTTTGCTGTGATTTAGCAACAGAGAATGTAAAAGGTAGAGTAATGTAATTACAGTCCAGGAACAACAGGTCTCTGACATGTCAAGGTGTTCTGCGCATGAGCTGCTGGCAGTATTTTTTGGTGTCTATCCCTTTTTTTCAGAACAGATCCCTGGAAAAGGAGGGTGAGGGCAGTGGGCAGTGAACACTGGGGGTAACCAGGAGAGAGAGAGGGGTTGAGGTGGAAGGTGGGGCTGGGAAGGGTGGGAAAGTCCCAGCCAGGGCGAGTGGGGCATCACAGGTGGGCAAAACATGAGCTCTCAGACCAGTCAGCCCCACACATGCATCCCCTTCCCCACACTGTGCTGCTGGGGAAGGATATCAGTCCTTCCTCGCTCTCTCCTGGCCTCCCTGGGGGTCTGGACAGACTTCTCTGTCCAGGAGTGCGACCAAGGGGGCTGTAACACATAGAGCTGTTCAAACACCAACACACTGATCAAAGGGGACCAAAGAAGCAAAACAAATGTCAGGAATTAACTGGAAAGAAACAGAGTAGAGCAGAAAATGTAGGCATGCCAGTGGTCAGTGGTGTGTCACCTTTTGGACAGTGTGCGCAGGTCTCGTATCTCCATCTCCAGAAGCAAAAAGGATGCAGTGATGGGAGCCTGGGAAGTAGGAAATGTGGGACGGGTCCTGCACAGCTCACCCTGGAAAAGAGGTGAGCGGAGACAGAAATTAAAAATGTCTGTGAAGTCCTGTGGGGCAAAGACTACTAGCCTCCACTACTAGAAAATTCAGGAAGCATCAAAAGAGGCTAGCTGTGCTGGCATGCACAGTATTCCCTGTTTCAAGTGCTCAGCGTTTCCTGGTTTCCAGAAATTTAGTTTTAACCACTAGCCCTTTCCAAGTCTTCAGGCGTTTGAAGTGTGTGACCCTAAATGACATACCAGAGGCAACCTTAATTCCCCTTTAACCAGGTTCTACTGCAGCATTTTGCACCAACCACCAGGAAAGCAGCCATTTCCAAGGGACTAGAAGTCTTTTAGCACCTGGAAATCGATCAGAGAGGTCCTGCGTGATTTTTAGGTCACTGTACTGTGAAAATCCTCCCCACACCAAACGATAATGTCTGTAGCCACAAGAGATGTCAAACATCAAAGCCGGGTCCCTTGCATGTCCACAAAAAGAAAAGCTAGTGCGAAGCAGGTGGAGAAAGGAGCATCCATGCAACGTCCTGCCACTGCTGTGCAGTGCCGTGTCCCTGCTCCCAGGGGCTCTGCCTGACCTTGCCACATCACCCCCAGAGCTGGCCTGGGGCACGGCCATGCAAAAAACACAAGAAACTCTCAGAGGCTTCCTGCGCAGCCTCCCAATTTCTCACCGCTCCCCTGCTAGACAAGCTTTTATTAGAGCCTGGTAGAAGTTTAGGTAAACCCATTTATTATTTTTATTACTGCCTCAGCAAAAGCATTCCTGCTGTCAGCAAAATTGGGAAAGTTTTATGGGCTCATATGGAAGAGACAGACCCTGGCATCAGTTAATTTTCATTGTTTGGATTATTATACGTCCTAAACAACCTCTTCGGTGTCAGTGGTTTTTGTGTTAGATGCCACGTGTAATTCTGTCACCCTCGCTCATCAACTAATGTTCATAATGAAAATCTATGCAGCAAGTTTCTCTCACAAGCAACTCGGCTGTGTTTGTCATCATGGCATCTGAATGTCCAGCCTGCAATTGCAATCAAAGTGAAACATCATCCCTGGTATGATTTTTCTCCCATTCCCCACAGCCAGCCAGAAGAAAACAGCAGTGAGAGACAAAATAACACTCTTGTTACTTTTAAACATCAGCCACAACCTCTAAGGAGCTGGAGAAATGGACCTCTCATTAAACTGTAAATTGCTGGTGCCATATCTAAAGGATTGTGTTGGACTGTTTACATTTTACTACATTAGATCAGCAGTGTTCCTTTTTTTTTTTTTTTATCCCTCAGTTTGACAAAAGAGTTGGATCCTGACTCGTTTTATCACTCAAACTCTTCAGGACGTGAGAAGCATGCCCAACCAGTCGTACCTACCTGTCTTTCTATGGTAAGGAAAAGCTGCAGAGGTAAGGAAAAGCATTACTCCAAAATGTTGCAAGGGGTCAGGCTGGAAGCTGGTTACGTGCCCTAATTAATACTGGTAGCTGCTGCAGTTAAAGAGCTATTTAGTCTGAAGTAGGGGCGAAAGGTGAGTACTTACAAGTACTTTTTGTATGGGAAAGGCCAGATGGCAAAGTACTCTATCAACAATAAAGCCACACCATAGTCTTCTTGCAACAGAGCCGCCCCATAAGACAGTTAAAAATATAGTGGAACTGGGATCTTCCTATGTTTTATGCGTTTTCTTGAACATCTGAGAATAGTAACTGGAGGCAGAGATAAAGATTCCAGCAGGGTTTAGACAAGGCTTTACAACAGCACTACACTGTTGGCTTTACAACAACACTTTCCTCATTATTATTTTCATTCTGAAAATGGATTTTTAAATGGATTTCAGGAATACATAGTGTTTTCAATGCATGCACTGTCTGCCTGGGGAGGATGCCCTGAAGGTCTCCGGCAGACATCCTCCAGGTCTGGCCACGCCATCTGGAGATGATGCCGTCCCTGAGTTGTGCCAGTGGGAAAGACCAGGGAAGCAGATAATTATGGAATAGTGGTGTAAGCACTTTCTAAAGTGAAGTGTGGTTGCCCGTAAAAGCATTTCTTCACTACGCTGCTGAGTGTTAAAGAAAACCTGCAGAATTCATCATGGCAGTGTCACTTCATGCTCCCCTGTGTTGTGGTGAGCAAACCCCAAGCCCTTCATCATCTTCAAATGAAGACTAAGGGGCTGCATGCTCCTCCTGGTGGGAGAAGTAGGGCTAAGCTCCAGGATCATCAAGCCTTCAATCTCTGCTAGAAGAGGGAGGTCTTCAAATGTGCTGGAAAGTGTAGAGAAGTCTGTATCACTGAATTTCCGCTTGATGATGGGCTAGAGTGCACCCTCAGCAAGTTTGCTGATGGCACCAAACTGGCAGGAGCAGCTGATACACCAGAGGGCTGTGCTGCCATCCAGAGGGACCAAAGCAGGCTGAAGAAACAGGCTGACAGGAACTTTATTAAGTTGAACAACAAATGCAAAGTTCTGCACTGGGGAGGAACAACCCCCATCACCAGTAGACGCTGGGGGACACCCAGCTGGAAAGCAGCTTGACAGAAAAGGACCTGGGGGGGCCAACGAGCCAACAATGTCCTCTTACAACAAAGAAGTCGAATTGTATCCTGGGCTACGTTAGGGGGAGTGTTGCCAGCATGTTGAAGGAGGTGATCCTTCCCCTCTGCTCTGCACTGGTGAGGCCACTCTTGGATTGCTGTGTCCAGTTCTGGGCTCCCCAGCAAAAGAGAGACGGGGACATACTGGACAAAGTCCAATAAAGGGCCATAAAGATGGTGAAGGCACTGGAGCACTTCTCCTATGAGGAACGGCTGGGAGTGCTGGGACTGCTCAACCTGGAGAAGAGAAGACTAAGAGGGATCTCATCAATGTATGTAGATACCTGAAGGGAAGTTGCAAAGAGGACAGAGCCAGGCTCTTTCCAGTGGTGCCCAGTAACAAGACCAGAGGCAATGGGCACAAACTGAAACACAGGAGGTTCCCTCTGAACATCAGGAACACTTTTCAACTGTGGGAGTGACCAAGCACTGACACAGGTTGCCCAGACAGGTTGTGGAGTGTCCATCCTTGGAGGTATTCAAAAGCTGTCTGGGGCAATTGGCTTTAGGTGGCCCTGCTCGAGCATGGGGAGGGTGGGACCGGATGACCTTCAGAGGTCCCTCCCAACCTCAACCATTCTATGCTTCTGTGAATCCAATTGCTTCCACCAGCATGTGCTCCTAACACAACTCTTTCACATGAAAACTTTCTTAGCAATGAAGCGACATGGAGAAAAGATGGTAAATGTTCATGACCTCTTTCCAGTTCTCAGCTCCTGGAGGTAGAGACAAGCAGCGCAATCCTGTATGGCACCCAGAAGCGGCTCTGGGTAACGCATGTTCCCAACACAGCACCACATGATCTTGGCACAGGACCAGCAATGGTGGGAACAGCACAACTGACGCGGACAGAGAGACAGGGTGTCCACATGGGCTTTTGTGGCTGAAATGCAT
>JAHREE010000218.1:1159924-1187873 GCA_033628505.1 Tringa tobata
CGTGAAGATAAACAAATCGTGAAAATCAGATCCTTTCACAGAGAGCCTGTGGGTGGGCCCTGCTTCCCTGCAAAGCCTGGGTGCTTGTAACTATAGGCAAGGAGAGGAATTCATCTGCCTCCTCCCGCATTTGTGCCTGTCTGAGACTCACAAGTGAGCGGGAGGCTTTGCCCTTCACCATTTCTTTTGTTGTGACTCTCAGGTGATCTCTCACTGAAAACCAACACGCTTGCTGTTGGCATCTTAGGAGAGGAAATTAAATCCCACATTTCGGTGTTATCTGATTTCCCATCCCTGTACGCCATTGTGTAATTTCACCACCTACTCGTTTGTTTTCATCACACACAAGCGCTTTTAGAGAAAAGACAATCCTTGGAAGAATATTTAGTCGGAGCAAGGTTGTAATCAACTTGGATAGAAATCAGACAGTTAATTTGCTTGAAAAAGGGGGAAGGGAGAAGGAAATGAAATGGCAGAATTTCTGCCCTGTGAACTTAGAGCCGCAAAAATTTTATGGCAAAACTATAGCACGAAAAGGAAAATATTTGAAAAATTTAATAGAAAACACTGCTCCTGAACTATTGCACTAAAAATGATGTGAAAGCCAAAGTAAAAGTTCTGATTCATTAGATGTCTTGTGTGTTCATAGAGTAAATTTAAAAAAAAAAAAGAGTAAGGGGAAAACACTCACAAACTTTTCCCAGGGCAAAATAACTAGATGTCCCATGTAAATCATCGGCTATTTCAGCATTTAGGGTCAGATTAGCAGTAACTGAGTCACACTGGGAGAACCTGCAGAATGTAGACACCAAAGACCAAAGCTGGGATTTGAAAAGCTCCTCCACGCTGTCTAATCCATCAAGATACTCGAGCCTGGAAAAGAGAAGTGTGATGCACGGGCAAGCAGCCAGGGCACCGAGCTTAGGGACTACCCCTAAAGCCCATCCTCTTGGGCACCTTCCTCCAGCCCTTTTACTGGAACTGGGTTCCAGAGAACCACCAGCCACAGGCCAGCACCTTGCTCTGCCAGGGGTGGCTCTGCGGGCAGATGGTCCCAGTGAAGGCAAGGAAAGCTGATAATTACATTATGCAGAAGTGCAGATGCTGTACCCCATCTCGTACAACCCTCCAGGGAGTCAGCTCAGGTTTAACAAGAGCACACCATCACCAGTGTCAGGACCAGCACTTACATTTCCTTTTCTGGACTATGTGTAGCTATTTTAACTTCCTTATGGGAATTTGTGCAAGTTTCACAGCAGTTTACAGTCTAAAACATTATGTAAATATCATTAGGAAACCTTAGCATATTTTCCAGTTATTTTCAAGTTATTAAATAATGTCAAAGCCAATCTTTCTTCCAGTCCTTTGGCACCTCCTGAGAGCAGGATAGTGTGACCAGGCTTCTGCTCCAACAATGTTCCAGTCCATGTTAGGTTCACAGAAATAAGAGAAGGACCAGCTGGAGAGAAGGTCAGGAGATCGGCCAAGGCAGGCACCTGCCCCAAGGCAGGATTCACCTCTGGCCAACGCATTGTCATCAGATACGTGCCCGATTGCCATGTGCATCCGAAGAGCCACCTTGGCGGTGCCTCTTCCAGTGCTCCATAATCTTTCCTGTTACACGGTTCCTCCCTAATGACTAATCTACACATTCTTCAATTCAATAAGCCTATTATTCCTTGTTCTAGCCACCACTGACATAACAGACACTGAAAAGATGAAAAGAATAAATTGTTCTCTTTGTGTTTGGAGGCTTGTATTTCCTTTCAGTATTCTGTAGGCAAATCTACTCAAACTCCTCCAGTCTTCTTCTTGGATTTCTCATTCTCATGTACTTATGTTCACAGGTTTTCTAGATTTCAGTTAAATCTCACAGCTCTTCTCTGTTTTTTCCTAACAAGTACGACATATAAATTGCTTCAGCCGTTGCCTCCCCAGAGCTGAACAGAAAGAGGTATTTTATGTCATATGGATGATACAGTCTTTATACATCTCCATGTTTCTGTTGATTTTGGAGCATTGCTGTGTTGTTACAATGGCTCACAAAGTTGGCCAGCCAACTATCTGACTCACCTTTTTCTGCCAAGCTGACTTTTAATTCCTCTCTTTCCTGTTTGTCAGTTCTGTCCAGTTTCCCAAGATGATTTTGAATCCTAATTCCACCCTTCAACATGCCTGCAGCCTCACAATACAGAACTCTCTCTTTTTCCACTGCCTGAAATAGTTCACAAAGCAGTCACAGAATCTCTCAGGTGCAGATGTATCTCACAATCCAACCATAGCTGCTTATGCTCTTTTTATTTTGCTATACCCCTCCAAAAAAAAAAAAGAAGAACAAAGACACAAAGTTGTTTGTTTGTTGGTTGGTTGTTTTTTTTTAAAAAAAACATTTTTACTGTAAGCACTGGTAAGAAAACATAAAGCAGTGAAACAGTAGACCATCTTCCCCACAGGGACATGTATACGAACCTATAGCATGCTTGAAAAACTTATGTGGCTGTGAAAGTAATCTCTACATATGTAAAGAGATTTTACAGTTTCAAAACTGATTTGTATTTATATTTAAGACAGTGTTGTTGATGTTTGTTAAGGAGAACTCAATTATAATATGAAGAGATAATAGGAAGAGACCTGCTCGATGCTTTAAGTACAGTTCTTTTCCTCCCTGACTTGCTCTTCACTTGTACATTAGGAGGAGCAGGATTTGATGCCGTGTCGGAAACAGTTCTGTATTTGTCAGTGAAACAACGTTGTTATTTCACATTCCTTAGCACAGCAATTCCTGTTCAGTCACTTTTTAGATTAAACTATAAAACTCCGAACTTCTTGCTTCAGAGTCCCACAGTGGAGCAACTGCTGGGACTGGATTCAGCATCAAAGCCATTGATTCCTACTGCCTTGACTAAAAAGCATTGAGGGATGAATTTGACATTCACAGTGATAGAGTTACTGTAAGCTTTGGTAAAGACATTACAGTGAAAAAAGAGTTGTTCAGCACCTTGATTTCTCATGAAAGCAGAGCAAAGAGGGAGATTAAAAACAATTCAAAATATGAATATAAATTTACATTACAAATTCAAGCTTTTAAAAATCTTCTTAGTTCAACTTCTTCAGTCATCAGACAAGGTTATTTATATGACAGCAAACAGAAGCCCCACATTTTAAGGCCATTTTTCCACCTTTAGCATTTAAGGTTTTGGTTCTATTTTAAACAAGCAGGGATTAATTTATGCAATGAACTGACTCCATTTTGCCATACTGGAGTCACACCAGTGCTAGTTCAGCTCTGTCACATCATGGTAAATATCACCTGCACTCACACTGGCATAAATTCAGAGACAGACAACTGGCCAATTGTCAGGAGCTTCATGGGGAATGATATCCACAGGAAAATTATATCCTAACTTGGACCAGGAATTGCTCTGCCTTTGTGGACTTCAATAAAAAGTTCCTGGTGACTTAAAGGAGTCTGTCCCAAACAGGAATATCTGTAAACATAATAATAACTCATCAAAACTATCTTGTGCAAAGAAATGGGAAAAAAAGAAGAGTTCATATGCAGCAAAAGAGAAAATCTAGGAGAGCAGAGGGAATGACAGAAGTTTAGCAATGGAGATGGGCATCAAAAGGATGCAATACCTGAAAGGAAGTGAAAAATCTTTGAAACAGACCTTTCAGAGAGTTATAGTCAGTGAAACACCGAAGCATTTTTGGTCCAAGGAGACACACATGAATCCTAAATACAAAGTGCTCTCACGGGGATGTGACTAGTTAGGATTCTGTGTAAAAATACAACTTCCAAGCACAGAGCTCCTTATGTCAAGGCTATTTTCACTTGGACACCAAAATTAATATTTGGCAGCTCTGAAAATACTTTTGCTTCATGTGCTCTTGAAAGAATTACGTTAGAACGAGTGAGAAGTATGAAATTTGGTGTCCAGCAAACAGTCTAGAAGAGAGAAACTCTTTTAGACCCTGTAAATTACAATTTTACATTTTTTTAATTAATTGCTGTGTGCAAAGGAGCCGGTTCATTATAGAGCCACAGAATCTTTCCATAACTAGAAATAACCAGTGACCTGAAAACAATCCACACAACCCAACATCGAGCTGAGTTGCAATTGTTTTGTGAGCTGAAGGAGCGACTTCACTTACAGCCTTGAAGCTCTTGATGACATAAGTCGGTCCCTCCCATCATTGGTGAGGAGGAATTTTTCCTCCTAGACTGAGAAGACAGTGCTTCAGATGTACTGTTCTTCATCATCTTCTCCATTCATGAGCAATGACCACTTATCCCTTTCCTCCTCAACAAAACCGTTACGTCTCGGCAGCTTGTCTGAAGTCAAGGAAGAGAGAGACACTTGGCTAATCTGATCCCAAGGGGCTGGTCTGGATGAATCCCTCCTCCTATCATCCATTCCAATATGAACACTGATTTGGGAAGGAGTAAGTGGCTTCATGTGGCCTTGAGCTTGTGCTTCATAACTTTCTGTGTCTGGCTTCTTATAACTAAGAAGAGAAAGAGAAAATATGGTTTAGTAACATGAGGTCAATGTATAGAAGCATCTTCAGCATTAGAACAAATCAGAAGCTTCTGACAACCTAAGTGTTACCCACACTTCAGACATGTTAATGGCTATGAGTACTGGTCACACGGCATTAAGACATTTCAATAGTAAAAGAGAGGGAATCTCTAAGTGAGATTCTTTAAGAAAAATTATGAGTTTGCTGAATTATGAAAGGTTTTGTAGTAGACAATTTCAGGAGAATGGACTTGATGACCCAAAAATCGCTTTCTGATTCAATATATTCTAGGTCAAAAAAAGCCCAGCCATGGCAGGTATGCATGGTCTTCACATAAACATATTGTGTTCTTTGGAACCTGAAGTTCTGTGCAGCTGACATGAGGCTTCAAGAAAGATTATTGTCTCACAGAGCATACTGTAATTCAGCTTCCTTAAGTTTTCCATATTTTGGGGGGGTTCTCAATATCTAACCGCAATAGTATCCGATACTTAATCTGATCAGCACAACATCAAAAGAATTGGAGAATAAAGGAATCACAATCATCCTTTGGTTAACTCAATACAGAAAGTTTTTAGGATGAAAATCCTGAAGTGGTAGAGCTGACATGAGCACACACGTAGTTTTTATTCTGGGTTGTGGTCTCATTGAGCATTTGTAGGATCAAAACCTTGATGCAGCAACAGATTTCCTATATTAGTTTATACTATACTGTACTATACTATACACTACAGAAGACCCCAGCTACAGTAGACATATTTGAAGGCTTGGACTAATTTCAGACACCATAAAAAGTCTTATTTTTGAAAGATTTTGCTCACAATGATGTTAAAAACAGGTCCACTGTAACTGCACCCAAAAGATGTAGCATAAAAAAAATTAATACAATTTGAAAAATCTTGTTATAGTTCAGAAATTGGTTTGCTTCCAAAAAAAATGAGCAAGATATTTTATCTGTAGCAAGGTGCAATAGAATAAATACACTGCTTCTCTTTTTCTCTCTGGCTCAATTAAATAGACGAAAATTAAAACCAGGTACAATTTAAAAAAAAAAAAACATATCTACCGCTAGGTTATGGAGAACTGTTTTTTGAACTATTTGTTCACTTGATAGTCACACGAAAACCCATTATTGAACTAGATCTCCAACACAGGCGGCATCCAGTCACATTTTTAGCTGCTAATTAAAGAATGTTCAGGACAGTCTTAGTCCAGGTGTGCTCATAATAGTGACACCTGTCTCCTTCAGAGCCAAGGATTAGACAGAAGAACCCCAAGCTAAAGGACTGTCAGGTACTTTTAGGTATACAAAGCCCAAAGTAACATCTCATTTGAGTCCCAGCAGGTTCCCCAGTTGATTAGTATAAAGACAACTTGCCATTTCAGCTGCAGGGAAGACAGCACGACAGACACAGAAGAAGCTGCCATTGCAGCCGATCCCATCCAAGGCTGAAGCACGAGGCCGACAGGCATGAACACACCTAGCAAAAAAACACGTGGACATCAGCCAGAGCCACCTGTCCCAATAAAGACATTTCTGTCCCTGCCTCTCATAGAACAGATCAGCAGTTCTACAACATGACTTGCTGAGACTTCCATAAACACTCATAGAATGATATATATTAACTCACTTATTTCTTAATATGTCCCTTCCGTTGCAATGGATGACCTTTACACCAATTCAAGTACAACACTGTGGCCACAAGAAAGACTGTTTGTCCCTTCCAGCTATTCTATACGTGTGAAACAAAGCAAAAGCAACAGAAAGACAAGAGAATAGTCCAGGCAAAGGAGTTACTCACAAAGAAATAAAGGAATACTTGAAGTAAGTTTTAAGGAGGAATTTGGAGCTTGAGAAGATACCTGACAGAAGGAGAGAGAATGCAAGTAGTAGGAGAGAAAATGTGTGATTCAGGGTGAACAGAAGAGGGAACACCCAGAAGTGGGGTGGTATCTCTGGTTAGAGCTAGGTTTGGATATACAGAAACTAATCCCCAAGTACTGCTATGTGAAATATGAGCATGGTTTTAATTACTACATGTAAGAATTTATTCTTAAGTTTAAAATTTCGGAAAAGAAGATCTTTTCTACAACATAAAAAAAATAAAAATTAATGTATTCATTTTGTCCTTCTTCTGCCAAGTTTTAAATCCTCTGGGAACCTCTCTTTGGTTCCTTGAGCAGGAAATCCTGCGAGAGGCACCACAGAGCTCAACTGTGCTGCTGTCTTCTACAAGCCGAGCTCTGACAGTCACATACCTGCTGCTATGGGTATTCCAAGCAGATTATAAATTAAGGCAAGAATCAGATTTATTCGTATTCTCCGAACTGTTCTCTTTGATAAGTGAATACTGGCAACTACATCCAGCAAGTCATTCTGCAAGACAGAAGAGCATTGAAAGTTTTCCACGTGCAGTCTTCCAAATACCAAACCAAAAAGAGGAGTGTCGGTGACAAAAGAGGACAGCTCAGAACGGTAGTGCTCACTCGGATAAGAACAACATCTGCTGCTTCAATGGCAACATCGGTGCCCGTTCCAATTGCAATTCCGACGTCGGCCCTGGCTAGCGCAGGGGAATCATTGACTCCATCACCAACCATTGCAACCTTCCTCCTCCCGTTTTGGAGCTCCTGGACCTTTGCAACCTTGTGAGAAGGAAGAACCTCAGCAAAGACTTTTTTGATCCCAACCTATGTACAAGGAAAGAAACATACCCAGTTGGTGATACACTTCATGGAAAAGCCATTTGCTGTTCTGGGTGAAGGGGAAACAGAGGAAGATGAACCAAAGTGATTCTGGTGGAGGCAACACTTGAGAAATACACAGAAAGCTGAAGAGCAACATGCCTTTGGCATAAGAAAGGGACTGATTACAGCCCCCTCCATTTTTACTGCAGAGATGCTGGCAAACTATGCTCTGCCCTTAGTGTCATGCCCCACAAGGCTTCTGAAGCTCTGGCAGTAATGGTTTGATGGTTAAACGAGCCAGTTTTCAGCTAATCATCCTGCTTGATGTACCAATAAAGGTTTCAGTGAAATGGAACACAGGACCTATGTATGATCAGGCAGTTACACTAGGCGAAACAGAGAAAGGCAAGTATGTGCAAGTCTCAGGGAAACTCTGAAAACAAAGCAGATGGTTGGCTAAACACTTGTACCCATCCACCTCTCGACTAACATGGAGTTGCTACCAACGGCGCTGTGGATGAAAAACAGGTGGGTCTACTAAAGAGGGCTGGGATAATGTCCCTGGTTTGGCTGCCTCACCAGGCACAGATCAGCTTTTCACAACACAAGGTAGAAGCTCTCCTTTAACCTTTCAAAAAGTAATATTTTAAAAAGTTTTTAGGACTGTCTTACCATTTTTCCATTGGAAAGGAAGTTAGTACCAAAAATTCAATGAAAATGCAGGTTGGCACAGACTAACCTTCTTTGAAAACTTCACTTGAGTGCCTGGAACCATACATGGGACCTTGTTTCTGAAAAGACTTCTCTAACAAAGAAACACGGGGTGGGAAAGTGCTATACCATAACCGAACACAAAAGTGAAAGTGTGGAGAAGGATTAAAGCATCACACTGAGAAACAAAACAGACCTCACAAGATAGGAGAACATGCACACCACGGCGCTGGCTGAGTTAGCTGTGCGGTGGGACACCTTAGGAAAGCGAGGTGGCACACAGTAGATTAGAAGTAGACCGATGCAAAGGGAAAGAGGGAAATGAAGATGGAGAGGGTGGAAATGCAGCGAGACAGAGTAAGAATCCAGCTTTGTCTTTGGAGCAACATTTATAGTTTGAGATCAAGGAAATCTCATATAAACCCAACCTCTTTTAGACTGCTATGCTTCTTAACAATAATTCTTATTGTTATTACTATATTTCCCTTATTGGGAACAGGACTGGACCTTAAAGGAACTTTTCTTCGTTGCTAACCAAACACAATTGCCCTTCAGTGAAGGGAAGCAGGAGGCTTCAGTTCAGCAATGCACTAATTACTGCAAGAAACTCTCTACCTCTGGAGAAGTACTGACTGCTTGTCTTCAGCAGGATCTTAATGCAGCCACTGGCCTTTACTATGCCATTGTACCTCACCTGATTCTCAGTCCAATTAAAGAAAAGTTAGTTTTCATTTAACGTATCCAGGGAACCTGAGTTCCTGCTCCAAATTCACTGAGGTAAGAAGAGTTTTAGAACCTCATTGTGTATTTTTTTTTTTAAATGCAAAGAAGCAGATACCTGAGTAGCAATGGCTTTTGCAGTTTTTCTGTTGTCTCCCGTTATCAGCACCACATCTATTCCCATGTTTTTCAGCGTGTGCACAGCAAGGGCTGCCTCCTGCTTGACAGTGTCTGCTATTGCGATCATTCCACACAGCACACCTGCACAAAGAAACACTGTCTGTTAGAGGGAACTGTAAGAGGTAAAGTGGCAGCAAGAGAAGAGGACTTCCCCTCCATCACACCATGGTGGCTTGTGTAATGACACATTCTGGAAAATTGACATTTATAAGCCTGAACAAGTGTCTACAATTTTCTAAGCTCTTTCTTACACACACACGCACTTTTCTCATTTATCTGTTTCAGATGGAACAACAAACACCTTTGATATTTAGAGACCAGGAGGAAGGGGAGAAGAGGAGGGTAGCTTTTAAATATGCCCAACTTCTAGCTTTTATGGTAAGGACAAATACGACAGTGGGCCAGAGAAAGTTTGGTTATTTAAGCCCAAGTAAGATATTGAAGCCAGGAGGAAGCACGGAAAGTATCTGGTTTTATGTCCCCCGATCTTTCCAGGCTGGATCTTTATTCAAATGAATTACTTTCATATAAAAGTGTTGCACCTGCCTTCCAAAACATGAAAACATAGACTCAAAGGTGCATCCACATTTCCTTCACGTGACTTACAAAAATATCACATTGGTGTATCAGTGCATGTTACCTTTCAAAAGGAAGGACTTAAGTAGGTTTTGCATGCCTGTATGTGTCTTTGCTATCCCTAGCTGCGATAGAAATGCCAGCTGTACATCACAGCCCTTGTGTCCATGTTAAGAGCACTTGATTTTCCTGGACTGCTGATGGAGCGCAGGCTGAAACGTGCAAATGCCTCTCAAAATTGCTCTGGAGAAGCACCAAGAATATTTATTCAGTAATTGGATCAGAGGCCCCATTTCAAGATCACAGATGTAGTTGCAATCTATCACTGTTCCAGCAGCATCTCTTATTAAGGTAAGGTCTGGACTCTCTTTCTGTGTAGCCCAGAACAGAACCCCTCTGGCAAAACTCATTTAGTCTGATTATTACACTCGAATGACCTAATGAATAATCATATGTATTCATGAAATGTTTTGAAATCAGTGATGCAATAGGGTGGCCTGTGATCCTTAAGTGATATAAAGTCAGGATGCGACATGGCACTGCACTGCTACTGCTCTTCTGAACAGCAGCCCCAGACAACAGGAGGTTCAGAAATTAATACTTAAATTAAAAACTACCCAACAAGATCTTATAAACACTGCGATGAGGTGAAAGCTGTTTTAAAGAACACCTTGATGCTTTGCAGTCCTGCACTAAAAGATTAATAGTTTCTTGACACTAAGCCACTGATCAATTGCTCCGGAGTTTGTTTTTATTCATTCCATGGCAGGATCAATTGATATGTATGAAGTCACTCCAACCGATATGTATTAAATCACTCCAAAGAACAGCAGTTACCATCTATAGCCACTAGTATGGCAGTCTGTCCTTTCATTTCATGGTCTGTCATTGCATCGTTTACGTCATTTGCGATATGCAAGCCATTGCGTCGCATCCACTCACGATTTCCAATCAACACCGAGTAGGTATTGGAAGCTGACGGACCTTTGTGCACAAACAAAAAGAAAAATAAGCAACTCAAAAACAGTGAACGCAAGCCAGAGATGTTTGAGGATGACAATGTCAGGCTGTATTAGCTATAGAAAAAATATTCTGAAGAGGTTTTCCTGGGGTTGTTGGGGTTTTTTTTGTGTGTTTGTGTTCCAGACTGGCAATGGTCACACCCAAGACACAGACAGAATTAGTTTTGTTGAAGTGCTGCTGTCATGGCCAAACACAAATGCATGGGCAGTACCTGAAGACGGCCCCATAAAACTGATCCTTCAAGACGCAGTCTGTGCCTGTTTATACGCAGAAATGCGTCATGAACTTAATGGAATTATTTGCCTGTATTTGCCTTTGCCAGTCGGCATTGTTTTTCTGGATAAGTGCAGTATGCACATTTCATAAATGCCACGCTGCTTTGTTCTTTTAACTAATGACTTCTTTCAAATATAAAGGCTATTTCTGGTAAGAAAAAAGTAGTTTTGTTCTAACAAACAATGAAACACTATATAGAGCACCTCATTAATTCAATCCAACTGCACAAGAGCTGTATGAAACGGGTGAGAAAATATTACATTAACACCATTCATAAACGGCACAGTTCTGATGATTAAAGTTCTTATTTTACTTAATTCTTCTAAGAGCTTTCTCAAAAAGGTCAGGAGGGCCACAGTTTTCTGAAGAGAACTGGTGAGCTTCTTATGGAAGGTTTTAAATACTTCTCCTTTGTCTCCTACACTACAAAAGAGCAAAGTGGTTTCCACAGGGCCTGAAACAAAAAACAAACCTATCGGGCTAATAAAAAACATCAGGCACTGAAACTTGGTTGCAGATAAAACATACTTTATTGTGCATCTGCTGAATAGATTTTTTTTTTTAAAGTAAATGCCTTGAGAGAGCTATGAAAAGAAAACAAAAGGTCCAAGTTAATATAGAACTAAAGGGTAGGACCTAAAGTGCAGCAGTAAGATAACATATGTTAAAGGTAACTGCTCCAAAGAGGAAGATAATGTTAACTGGCAAACTTTGCTCTCTGCTGGACCATTCTTCTCTCCAAAAGGGACATTGCTGGATATGTCTTATTACTTATGTATTGTGTCGACTTTTCAAGTACCCGTCACTGTAGCATCTAAATTCTTATTTAGGTTTCTGAACTGCAGAGAGATCGAGAGTAGAAGAATGAGAGCACTTCAATTTTTGTTAAGGTGCATTTCTGTCCCTCATGTTGTTTCCTTCTGCCATAAATCCATCTTTCTGTTGTTCCTAGTCTGATGGGATCATTTTACAGTGGTCAGCACTGTTGATTCATTAGCCCTCTCATTGTGGCTGGTGGTCACTTTGGGGGCAGACATACATACCATCCTGTGGTTCGGGGAGCGCGATCAGCTCGTTATCTCCCAGAGGAGCATTGCTGTCCCTGCTCCTGTTAGTGTCCAGCTTATCAAGCCCCTTCTCAGCCATGGCCAGGATGGCCTCAACACCTCCGACTTTGCAGCTGATGCCACAGCCCGGGACTGCCTGGAAGTCGGTGCAGAATCCTAGGCTCTGAGTGCCAAGCTCCTGCAGACATAACCAGAGTTCATCATCGATGTGTGCAGCCTATGTGGGATTCAAATATTAGATAACTCCTGCCAAAAAGACGCCTCATTCCTCCTCTGTGTTCAAGGCCAGGCTGGATGGGGCTTTGAGCAACCTGCTCTAGTGGGAGGTGTCCCTGCCCATGGCAGGGGAAGTTGGAAATCAATGATCTTTAAGGTCCCTTCCAACTCTAACCATTCTATGATTCTGTGATTCTTGACAATGACTGAAAGAAAAGCAGCATGGAGTATCAGTAGCGCAGGACTAAAAATAAGGATGTTCTGGACGGGCTGTGAGTTAGACTAGAAAGCGACAGCCATACAGACCACATCCAGGTCTCAGCCCCGGCATATAAAGCCCCAGGTCTCAGCCCCAGCCCATAAAGGACAGCTTTTCCTGGCATTTCAAGGACGAAGCAGTTAAATTGGTGGTTCATGACCTCAGCCAAGACTAAGAACTAAAGAGAAATACTACAATAATAAACCATACAGCTTCAGAAAAGATACAACTTATAATTACCCTTACAGACAAGTGGCTGTGGGGGATCAGGCCTTTTATATATACGTAAAAGTACTGTGGAAAACTGTATCTAATTCCTGGAGTGATCTGGCTGGATGACAAGGAAACTGGGTCTTTCTGTTGAGTTAGTGAGCACATTAAAGATGACAAAAAGGGATTACCCGAACCCTATGAGTTACAAAAAGAATGGACAAAATATGCAGTTATAAACAAGTTATTCTGGGCTGTCTCTGGAAGCTGGAATTACATCTACCATTCAGCGACCTTCTTACAACAAAGGGATGATAAGGCAGGTGGTAAGAATATTAGCAAACAGTATAGCATTGCAATTCATATAAGCCGTGATCCAGTAGTAACTGGTGCATAGGATGACTACAGAAGTGTTGGGGAACTATGACAAATTTGAAAACAGAAAGTGTAAAATATGAGAGAGGCAACCAAATCATTACCCATATTCTCTTTTTCCTTCTAAATTGATATGTTAACTTCCAAATTTTACCACTGAAAGATCTATCTCTAATAAGTTTGACATATTCTTGCCAATGAATTTTTCCATAAGTCAATTAATGACTTTTCTTAGCAGTAAGAACTTATTTATTTAAACCAGGCTTCCTATTGTGGTTACTATTTGTGCTTTCATTCTTCCTGAAACATTTGAGAAACACATGCAATATATAAATGACCTTTAAAGATTTGCAAAATTTGCAAAGATGTGAGTAATCTATTAATTCATTTGTGAATTTCATAAATATCACAGTTTAATATTCAGGTTTTAAAGCTTTTTGCCTAATTTATGAGCAAGTGACTAATAGAAATTATTACAATCAGGTAACATATGACATGTCAGCACACACATTGCTTCACAATGCTATTTTAAGTATTCCTCCTGCACATATTCCACAATTCTCATTTTCCCACTAGTTCAGGAAAAACTTTATAAGATCTTGCTTGAGAACTCCACAGCGTTACCAGAAACACAAAGCTTAGAGTACGCCTCCTGGTATTGTCCAGACTAAGATGCACAACCATAGAACCTGCCAGCTTCCCAGCCTGTTACTTTTCAGGCAGGCCTGTCCCTCTGGGACTTGCTCCTTTTATACAACATTGCTGCATTTGCACAGATCCCTTCAGGCCCTGGATGATACAGGAAGGCAAAGTACCTCTCTGCAATATTTAGTGACTGCCACTCCTAAGGGGTGCTCGCTGCTGGCTTCTGCAGTGCCGACCACCGCCAGCACCTTCTTCAGAGTCAGCACAGCCGTCTCTCCCAGCAAAAGCACCCTCATGACTTTAGGAACTCCACAGGTGATGGTCCCAGTTTTATCAAACATCACAGTCTTGATCTGCAAGAAATAAACCAGAGTTACTGCCTAAGCCCTGCAAGCACAGGGATGCTCATATGCTGTAGGCACATAAATACAGGCAGGACCTTAATAATGAGTCGACTATATCCACATCAAGACAGAAAAAATCTGCAGAAGTAGAGATTCCTGTATGTACCTTGAACTATCTGTACAGAAGGTCTCCCTGAGCTTTCTTATTCATTCCCCACACGGTGATTTCACTGAAGCTACAACATCATCCTGTATCTATATCAGCATCTCATACAACTGAATCATTGCAGGACTTGTTCTGTCCTTCGTGTGTGCCTGTATGTATTCACACGCAGAATTCAGGTAACGGCTCCTTAATCACTTTAACCACAAAGTATATGACTCAGGAGGGCTTTTACAAATCCTATTCTAAACAACTAACAATAGCACTGAGGAAAGAGGACTCGGGAAGTTATTTGGTGATAAGAGCAGGTGCAAAGAGTGCAAGAAGCTGCAACAAGTTCCAAAAGCAACAACCTAACCAAATCCATCCTCATGCCATTCACCAAATTCAACAATCACTTCTTAGCCAGCCCAATGGGTCTTGAGGAACTGGGAATGAACGAAAAAATACAGCCCCACATACACTGAAACCCAAAGCTAAAGTCAGTTCTAATACTGAAAATAAATAGGCACAGAGAAACACACAAACAAAAAAACTCAACAAAGTAGGCCTATTTCCATTCCTAGCTATTCCAACCCACCAACCCTGCAGAATCCAACCAGGCACCTAATTTTACAAGCCCTAACACTAGCTTCACTTCAATTCAAAAGCTAAAAAGCCTTAACACTATTTAGCAGTCATTTTGGTTTTTTTTTTACAGAGCCTTGGACAAAATTCTGGTCTGTGTTTTATAATGTCCAGTAAGAACAAGAATTATCGGTCTGATTAACTTACTCCTAACCATTCTTTTCACTTAAAATGTTCTGTTATTCCTAACTGACTCTACCACCGCATGTTTTAAACTCATATTTTTTTCACTGGCTGCGGACATACCAAACCTCCGCATCATTCAATCTCCTCCTTCTCTTTTCATCAGTTTTCTGTCTTTGAAGGGCTTTTCCCACCTCTCTTCCATCTTTTTTCTATACACTAAAAGAACTTCAAATCATTCTCTCTTACATCCTACATTGTAAACTACTCATCATGAACAATATGCATTTCACAACAGCCCTCTGAGGAACAAAGGAAGGAAAACACTGGATTATTTTTCTGCAGAAGAGGAAAAGAGTGCAAAAGTCAGAAACCTCTGTGGTCATGCAGAAGATCAGCAGCTTCACTGGCATAAGACTGCAGGGACTGTTGGCTCTCAACACTTTGCTGTGACTGCTTTGAAGAAAGAAGGTCAGATCTGTCTTCTTTACCTTAAGAAGCAGCAACCAATAGAGAAAAAAAAACCACCCACCAACCAACCAACGTTCTGCAGTTTTTCTCTGGACCAGCAAGATTTCCTGGGAAATTATATTTCATGTAGCAACAGCTGGGTGAGCTACAAAAGTACGGAACGAACTATTAACCTTGTGTGCCATTTCCAGGGGTTTTCCGCCTTTGATGAGAATCCCATTCTGTGCAGCAACTCCCGTGCCCACCATCACAGCTGTGGGGGTGGCCAAGCCTAAAGAACAGGGGCACGCAATGCTCAGCACAGTGATTGAGGTTTGAAACGCAAACCTCAGTATTAGTTCAGTTTTTGAAACCTGTTTGTTCTGATTCTGCAAGAAGAAGGGAGAGAAAAAAAAAAAAAGAAGAAAGAAAGAGATGTATGATTGCTGAGAGAAGATAACATAGATATACAATCAATCACAGCCATTTCAAAAAACACATTTACCTGCAACCTCCAGTACAGGAAAGCTATCTATTAGTTTTACTGTTATGGCAGAGAAAGGTCAATGTTATGAATTGTTTATAGCAGTATTTTCTGGGGTTTTTTATGCCCAAGCACACATATGCTTGACTCTCCTCTCAGGCTCCCAGATGACAATATAACTTGCTGGCATTTCCTTTATAGTTTAGCAAAGGAGAACCCTATTTTCAGGTACACAGATCCCCCACAGTTGCTGAGCATAGCAAATGCACATCCTAAAGATAAGAGAAGTCCATCTTCTTTCTAAAGCCAAACCCACGATCTGCCATCAGGAACAAGGGTGTCCAAAATAGTTACAGGCAATATAGGAATGGCTCAGCTCCTTGCAATGCAGCTCTAGATCATGTTTATCCAGAAAGACTGCTGATAATTTCAGTTTTTAGGAATCCCATGCAGAACCGAGGGGTAAATGCAAAGGTATATGTATACCTGCATACAGATTTTAATTATTCTAATTCTTCTGTGTAGAAAACACCATGTTGTACAAAAGTATTTGCCAGGTTGCAACATCAAGCCCTACACACAGAAGGTGTGTTAATTGCACTAGAAGATATCCTAATACCAAAATTTAGCTCTTAATGAAATTACTTACAGGAAAATATTTTTGAATAATATCAAAATTTATAAAACCAATTGTGATCCATGCTATCAATGTCACTGTTGAAATGATGATGATAAATGGAACAAAATATCCACTAAACTTATCTGCCAGTTGCTGGATGGGTGCCTATAAAAAAGAAAAAAATGTGTTTGTATGTTTGTGATGAAAATCCACAAGTATGTAGCGATCATGAAAATATCTAATAATTCTTCATCTGATTCTTTTTTGAAGTCTGGAAAACACACTGTTTGTTGAACAAGTAAATATATAAAAATATAGAATCTTTTTCTTATATAATCAAAATCTGTGAACAAGTTTTTCTTTTGTATTATTTTTACCTTTGACATTTGAGCTTCTTCCACCAATTTCACGATTTGTGCCAGAGTGGTATCATTACCAACATGAGTTGCATTAACAAGAACCGAGCCGTGTGCATTTATAGAACCAGCAATCACTGTGCTCCCAGGCTTTTTAGTGACCGGCATAGCTTCCCCTAGAAAGAAAAGGTAAGAATAAACGAGGCAATACCCCTAATAATAGTGAACATAGTTCATTAGCACCCAGATCATTTTATGCTGGCAAAATCAGCATATGCTAAGCAATAATGACAAGAAATCACATATTCTATATCTCTGTATAGTAAAGACATATATAAGTGCTGTCATACTTCTATAAACCTTTTTCTAGGTTTAGTATCATGCTGTTCCCTTGGTCCTAACCCTCCAGGATGCCATCCTTCAAAAGGGCCAGGAGAAAACTGTTTGTAAAAGGAACTGCTAAGAATTTCTCTGATTATTAATTTTCATAGCCATGGGAGTTTGAGCAATCTGTCTTTATTTTCACCACCCTCAGTTTTCAAAGACTAGAAAAGTTTTCTCGGTGGGAAAGTTCCTGTTCTCACACTGCCTCTTTGAGAATGCTAGCTCTACAAAATCTTTATCTTTTTCTATTTTTACAGTTAGTGATAATGACTGGTTCTCTTAAACTAAGGGTGTTCCCAAGCAAAGTAAATAACTAAAACAAGTAAGCCAATGCCAATGTAAAGGTTTAATAACCTTTATCTTATTTATAAGAATTACATGATGCAATAAATCCATATTATATTTAGAAGATTAAATGAACATTTCAAAAGCTGTGAAAAAGCCCCATGGCCCTGAATCAAATTGTGAGGCTTTCTTTCCCTCTTCTTGCTCCCTGGGACATCCCTGTCAGCAGCCCTGTTCAGTGCCCACCCATACACACCCCAACATCTCAGCAATATTTCCCCATCGCCCTTCAGAAGTTATTTCTGAGAAGGTACCATCATCTCTACAAACACATTCAGGGGAAACACCCACCAGATCTCTGGAATAATGATCATAGTGTTTAGACTCTACCCATCCCATCCTTTAGTTAAAGTGACCAAACTGAGTGGAAATTCTCCAGCTTTTCAGGGTGTATGCAGGAGTAGGATTTGGATTCAAGCTCGCAAACGCCAGGCACTGCGTCTACTAAGGTGGCAGGTTATTCAGACAGCAGCTTTTGGGTTTGCTCTGCTCTTTCCTTGTAAGAAAGTGTTCTAGAAGATTTAACTTCTTTGTGTAAGTGTAAGGGAAGTTACCAGTAATGAGAGACTCATCCGCCATAGAACTGCCTTCAATGACCTTTCCATCCACCGGGAATTTTCCACCAGGAACAACCTTTACAATATCACCCCTTTGAACCAGCTCAACAGCTACCTGCTCCTCCCTGCAAAAAGCACAAGTAGAACAGACAGATTATTCACGCCGTCAGCTTCCAAAGAATAGTAAAGCTTTCCCAGTCACTGCGGCCAGCCTAGTCTGTGCACCCAGGCGGGCTGAAGGGGGTTTGGTTCACAAATATATACCTGATGACAGAGTGGTCAGGTCCAAGAGTCACCACAGTGGCTTCGGTGGCTTGAAGAGATATAAGTTTAGCAAGAGCTTCTGAGGTCTTACTCTAAGAAAGAGAGATAAATGTTTAAGATATATCGAGATATATAAATGCTGACGCCTACTTAACACAATGAACTCTGAATGACATTCTGTAATACAGGCTACATCAGAAACATCTGACTCAAAACTCCTCTGAATAGTTTTACTCTCCTCTCATCATACATACACAGTAACTGGTGTGAAGATGGGTTACCTTTGCTATGTGTTCCAGCCATCTCCCCAGGGCAATGAACACGAACAGCATCGGAGGAGTGTCAAAGAAAGTGACAGGGCTTTTCTCTGCCTTTTCAATTATCGCTACCATCAGGATCACACAGGAATACACGTAAGCAATCGTCGTGGCCAGTACGATGAGCACATCCATATTGGCCGTCCTGTGCTTCAGTGATTTGTAAGCTTGTACATAAAAATACCATCCACCAAGAAACTGTTGGTGTAAGCACGGACAGACTGGTGTTAAGATCACAGCAGTGAAAGCAGAGAGCACACAATACTGCCTACAGCAGAACGATAAACACACAGGAGATAAGAGAAGGCGTTCCTGTCCCATGCAAATTTTATATGGATGTAACTTCAGTGGAGTGGTCTGCTAGGAGGCTGACTCCACTGTCACCCCCTCACTTGCCCTTCCTTGTTCTCAAAACAACTCTGCCAGCTAAATATCATCCTTTTCCTCAGCAATGCAGAGTTAACAAGGCACAGAAGTTGAAGGGATTTACCTACGGCTATCCAATTAGTTGGCACCTGATCAGGTACTTCTTCATTTTAACACTACCTTCCCCACTTGGAAAACCATCTGATGCAACTTTAGCAGGAGTAAGCACTGTGAGCAATTATAGAATGGATAACTTGCAGAAAAATGCCACTTCATTGTGCGTAGGTGGTACAGACAAGAGGGCAGTGCTAATCGACTAAACCTTTCCAGTTTCCTGTCTTTACCACATCAGATTGCATACATGGAGGTGAAGAGAAAGCCAACCCCTAGAAGTACTGTGGACATACCTGAACAAAAGTGCACAGGACAAAGAAGAGTAGATTTAGAATAGATAATCCAGGAATGAGATTCTGTTCCAGCACCATAGACCCGTGGTGCTCACCGTCGGGTATTAGCATATAAATCATTAGGATTAAGACAGGGATACCAAACAGCAGGCTGCACAAGAAAGATTTCCTCCACCTGAAAAGTAGAAGCTGTAAATCCCTGGTTGTCATACACCCCGCCGTACCCAGGCCAAACAGTGTGCTTGCAGCGCAGAGCTTGGGGTGTTAGTACTGTACTAACACACAGCTTTGGGATATTTGGGACAGTTTCAGTGTCTCCTACATGCTTAACTGTATAGAAATCTATAGACTTCTACCAGTTAAAAACTGATGAAAGTAATAAAAGTACTTGAACCAAATGGCAAACCAAAAAATTAAATATGCTTTACACAAGGATAAGCTAAATTAACTGGAGGAGGGGAGGGGGGGTGAGTTACAAGAGATGACCTATACACATTCATTAGTGAGAGAGAAAGAGAAATACTTACTGCTGTATTTCCTTTTTATGATCCAGGTTATGTGCATTTGGAACTCTTCTAGCCACGGAAGCATGAAAGCCAATTTCCTTTTTATTGATAGGAGAGGAAAAATGAGTTAGTTTTGATAAACTAACCATATTACTTATAACATATTTAAATGACACTACTTTTAGAAGAAATGTCAGAAAAGGATACTGTTCCATATTTAATAAATGCCAACTTCTTCTATCTTTTTAGATCCTGCCAACATGAGAGGATATTTCAGACTGCGAAGGATTTCTGCTACCTACACATGGACACAGTGTAGAGATGCAGTAAGTGTCCCAGGTTTCTTAGGTCTGGGAAGCTCCCACCAACAGCTGGAGCTCCGCTGCCCTCCTCCTCAAGGGAAATTTATGCCCTTTCACCTCCACTGGAAAAAGTATGAGAGATGGGAAGTACTACAAAGGAAGCTAAAAATGTACAAGCCGCCGGCCTGGTCATCCTTGCAAGCATCTCCTTAACACTGCAGTTAATATATAGTAGATATACCTGACGTTGAAAATCAAAGAGGCTAGAATCAGTTTAAACCTGTAAAACAACAAAAAGTGTAGGGCAAAGGATCCCAGAAACAAATATAAGCAAAAAGCCAATTTTGACTGATAGTTCACTGAGTTACTGCAGTAGAACCACCTCCCCCACAAATAAACCCAAACAAATAAACAAAACCACATAAAAAACCCAAAGCACACTTGCAAGCACAGTACACTTAAACTTCATATCTGCATCACGAGATGCTCCTGTGGCAAGACGCGCTTTACAGAACTATTCTGCCAGCCTGAAAAGTCTGCTGTTAACATGTTAATGAGGGCTGCCACATCAATTCTGCAGTCTAGGAGACTTTTTTGTGAGTTAATACTCTGGAAGATGTAAGGCAAAGAATCTCTGCTGTTCTCCCGAATACTCCTTGTGTGCCCTTCATACATTAAGTTCTCTTCCCTTGTGGAGGGGCAGAGAAAAAAAAATTTTTGCCTGCATGGTAATGGCAGATTTTATGATCTGTGTGGTTACTGGTAAACCAGGATTTGTTCCTTTCATGGCTGTATCACAAGCTCTTTCAGTTTAAAAAGTTCTGCTCTGAATTGATGTGGGAATAACTGCCAGTGTATACAGAGATATGTAATACTTGTGGTATGAGCTCTTGCAAAACTTCTTTTACAGCCTCTTTCCCTGGCAAGAGAAAGGGGTATTTTTTTATGAAGTATCAACACTTCATTGAAATGACTGGAAATCAGAGACACATGATTCTACCCACAGATCTACAAAAAATGAATATAACACTTTTACCAGATACAGATAAAAAACATTTCTTTTTGTAGTTTTTTAGGGTGTGCTTTTAAAGTAACAACCTGGAAGACTATGCACTGCCGTGGAGCACAGCAGCTTCACCACAACAGCATAAAAACATACGGCAATTACCATGTCATCTGCAAAAGTCAGTGAAACTTCTCCAATATCAGCTGCTCTATTTCCTTTTTAACTTCACCTTACAATTGCTCATATGTAAAAAATTTCTGAAGCCTACCTCAATTATTTTTATAATATCTCGAGGTCCAGTAATTTCAGGATCAAACTGGATGTGAGCTTTGCAAGTAGCAAGCGCAACTGAGGCGTAGAATATGCCATTTGTTCTCATGAGCTTGGATTCAATACTGTGAACACAGGAAGCACAAGTCATCCCTGTAATCTAAAGAAAAGACAAATTTAGGTCCAGTTAGCAATCCCCCACATGCACCTAACATTTGTGGATGAATCTGAGACAAGGCCTCCTCCATGTCACAAAGGTACTAATGACTATTCAAGCTTTGCTGGTATTGACCAGCATGAAGTCCTCAGCGTGAAGATTTTATAGAGGTGTCTTAAAGACACAAAGCTGAGAACACAACTATCTGCTTTTATTATAAAATTCTGCAACGAGCAGTTATAGTCACAGCTACGTATTTGTAGAGCACCACTCGTACGTTGTATTAACTGTAATAGTATAGCTAATATAGTTCTATCGGCAGCTATAGTAACATTGCCAAAGTCAAGCTCTGCGTGTGTAACTTCATCTTGCTTATTTAAATTTTCCTGTGGCTTCCATAAGGCACATTCCCACTTTCTGATCTACTAGCACAACCCCAGATTGTTCTTGGCTGTCTTGTAGTAGGTGTATGTCCGAGAATTAAAACAGACTTCTGAAGAATCTGTCCTTCAGATAAACAATGTCCTAATGTTACCCAAACTTCTCAGACCTCTATACTAAGCTCCAGGTATAATCAACACGTGTTTGGTGACACATTCTCAGTTGCTCAGTCTGTACTGCTGACGGAAATGCCTTTACAGAAAAGTTCTGTTTCATTTCTTCTTGCTAAGAAAAGTCTATTCTGTAGATACAACTATCACTTTTTATTTCAGCACCTTTGGAGAGCTTCTTCTAAGACAAATTGATTTTGTCTTTTCAGCAATTAAGAAAAAATAGTGTCACCAGCCAGAACTGACCTGCTGAAGCCACAACTACTTCAACAAAAGCATTTGCAAGTAAACATTTCTTCCAGATCTGACCTTTCCAAAACCAACAAATAATTTCAAATACATATGACTTACAAGAAGCTCCACATTTCCTTCTGTTTCTGCATGATCTTCTATGACAGTAGCTTCAAAGCCCAAATTCTGGATCAGCTGTGCTATTTCAAGGGGCTGTATGAATTCTGGTTTGTATTTTATCTCTGCTTTACCTGCCATCAGTGCTACCAACACTGAAATAATTCCTGCAGTGGCAACAATAAAAAACATTAGGTAACATACCTCCTTTGATGAGAGGAAAAATAGAGTATTACAAGTGATTGTCAATGAGGGCTGTAACAACTTAGAGATGTTTTAAACCTAATGATTTCTCTCTGCCTCCTTCTAGTGTTGTTCCCTAGTCACAACAAAAAAGTTTTTACCGAGATCCAGCAACACTGTGGTTCCCTTTAGTAATGAGAATAACAGCATGAGTTACACAGGGAAGAAGGTGAGTTTTGCTATGATCTAATGAGACAAAAAGGATGGTCAGAAGCAATCTTTGCACTCACTGCTGCAAGCTCTACCCTGGAAAGCCCTATACAAACCCCACAGCACAATGCTAGGCCTTTTTCTTTCCTTGTTTTCCCCTTGTTTTCTCTTCTTTTTTTTTTTCCTTTTTAATAAATAAGCCCACAGAAATCTACATTTAGAATTGAAAAGCAAAACATAAAAATCACAGGCAAAAATATTGTTCTGAAGTGCTAATAGTTTCTTGGATTTTTAAATCAAGGCAGTGAGACCATCACTGGGAGACCGGGGGCACAGGAATCAATAAGTAAAAGCCTCCAAAGGCATGCCTTCTCAAATTAAATCAGACATTGCTGAGGCTCATATGTTCATCTTCTGTATGGCCAGAGGAAAGGCAGCTCCAGTCTGCAGACTTCTAACCTAATAAGCTTTGCAGTGCCTAAGCTAACATAATTATCCAGGCACTGGAGCCATGCATTTGTTCATACCTGCTTGTGCAAACGTGCCCTGAAGGGTAAGTTTCACATCACAAATGTGTCAGAGCTCTCAATAGCTCTGGAAGAGATTGATTGCTCTGTAAAGCAATAGGGCCCTAAAAACTAAATGAGAACCATTTCTCTGTTCTTCTCTTGAGCCTTATTTGAAATTTTGATCACATTATGACAACTTACTGTTACAATACAAGTATGTCCACTGGGTTTGTCCACCAGTGCAGTAGGATAGCTAAACAGTGATGTAGTCACATTAGCACTAAGAAAGAGCATTGTTTATTTAATCTCCACAAGCCATACCACAGACTCTTCCATTAACCGCATAGAATATCTTATCCACTCCATACTCCCTTATGGACTCATTATAGGAATCTTAAATTTATTACCATGTTCTTTCTGCAAATTTCTTTCAATGGTAGACACGCACGATGCACAGGTCATGCCTGTGATTTGTAAAAAACACTTTTCAGCCGTCGCTCCGCTGGGCTGGTTCGGGCCATCAAGGTGAGGTCTGTCTGGAAAAGCATCCAAGGCACAGCCTTGGGCAGGAGGTTCTGGAGCTTGAGGCTGCACGACAGCATTGATGGCATCAGGCTGGTGCCTACGTCCTCCAGCAGTGGTATCTTGAATAAATGCACCATAAAGTGAATAAACACTATTTACAGTGCAATCGGATTATGTAAAACAACAAGCAGGTCACATCTATCAATGATGCAAAGTCTCTTAGTTGTTTGAAAGGTGACATGGTAATCTTGGTCTCTTCATGGAAATAATATAGACTGTTACTATGCACATAATAATATGCACTCACCAGTACCACTTGCATGACCATTTAACTCTATAGAACTGGTTTTCCATGTTCAGATGGCAAATGATTCCCTCCAATTTCAATGCCTAGACCTGACAGCTACCTTCACTCAATAACGATATATTGGTATCTAGAGGGTCCTTATCCAGCAGAAGAGAACATGTCCTTATCATCTCTGCAGGACTCACAGCCCTTCATCTCAAAGAAGGAAAAGGACAAGTTTCTCAACAGGTTTCTCTTTATGGCACAATATTTATACTGCAAGGACTGCAAAACGAGTAGTGAAAGGATTTGCAGCACCCAGAAGACCTCCACACATACAATGCTGCAATCATTTTTGTTCTTTACCAGATACTGAACAGACACCCAACAGCTCCAGCTGCGCTCACAAGCTGCCTCCCTGGGGCAGAGGTTTGAATAAAGGAGCAAGAGTTTCTTCTGAACATGTTAAATACAGGGGCTCCCCTCCCTTTTCACAGATGGTCTCCCACAAACAAATTTTAAACCAAATAGATCATAATTAAACACCACATACAGTCTTCTCCTCATCTGCAGCAGTTCCACAGATTCAGAGGGATTGGACCCATGAGAAAAACTAAGAAGATGTGATCTATTGTGATCAAACTAATTCATTCCAGATACACTACATCAGTATCTCAAAGCAAACCTGTTGAGGTAAAGCAGATAAATATTGCCGCATTTGAAATTCTCTAGAGAGGAGATTGTGCACCATAGCAACTTCTTAAACACTGAGCACATGCACAAAATGTACAAACTGTGCTGCAGTTGGTACGGAAAAGCACCTGCTCCCACCAAAGAGTACGTGCATCTTGCCACTTACTTCTCTTAACGTAAGGCTTAGTAAAGTAGGGCTAGTAAAAATCCTCAAGAACTAAAGGTCAAAGGATTAGGACACCAAGAGGAGATTTTAGCTAGGTAAAAAGTGGTTTTAAATGAAAGAGATTTCATTAAGTTTGTGGATTTTAGTACCTTGAAACATAGATGAAAACATTTGGTTTGACAGATCTACTTACAGCAGCCTGTAGACATAGAAGGAAACCTACTTTAGTGGGTAAAAGGGATCAGCTATTTGAAAGACCTTGTACCAACTTCCAAACCTTTTGGCTTCATAATGTAACTCAGCTCTTTCCCCCACTAGTGCAGTTATTGAGGGCTGAAACAAGGTGCTTCACAGCTGAAATCTCGCTCCCTTGCTAAGCGAGGTCAGATCAGGCTAATCCCTTAGAAATGACAATGCCAAAGGGATGTTTTAAGAGTTTCTCTCCAGAATAGAGCCTCAATGCAAGTGACGCATGGCCCAGCCTGGCACACTACCCATGGAAGAAAAAACACTGTTACCTGTCAGCACAGAAGCATCAAACCCCATGTCTTCTATGGCAGCTCTTAGCTCTTCTCCATTAGTAACAGCCGGATCATAATGTATGGTCCCAGTTCTGCCAGCTAGAGAAACTGCTATACGTTGCACTCCTTGTCTCTGTGATATGGTCCCTTCTATGGACTGCACACAAGAATTGCAGGTCATGCCATCAATCCTAATGACAGCTGTGCATGTTGTGTCTTGCAGCGGCTCTCTGAAGAGATCACAGAGCAAAGCAGGTGATGAAGATGCTCCTTTATTTGCTTCTGATCCATTCAGGAGGCCTACTTTAAAGTTGCCAGGTGGAAGGGATTCAATAGCTTGCTGCAAAGCTGACAAGGTAATTAAATTTGGACTATACTGCACCACAGCACGCTTATGCTCCAAAGACACTTTAATACTTTGTATGCCAGGAAGATCTGATATATTTCCTTCAATGTTTCTGACACAGGACTTGCAGTGCATGCCTTCTATCCATACAGCCACCGTAGCCGTGCCACTCATCTCAACGGCCAGCGAATCCACCCCATCGCTCTTGAGACTTGCTGGTGCCTCCTTGGGGTTTGCCTTCTGCAAGCGCTCGAGATCGAGGACACCCAGCTTCAAAGGGGCTGATTTACTTTTAATGGTGCATTCGTACCCCAGGTTACTGATATGGCTCTTGAGGTCGTCAGGCTGAATGATGTAAGGATAGTAAGCAATAATTGCTTCCCGGTTACCAAGTGACACCTTGATTCTCGCCACACCATGCAGTTTCCTAACCTTTCCTTCAATGTTGGTGACACAGGACTGGCATGTCATGCCTTCTACCCGAAGCTTAACTACTGCTTCTCTCAAGCATGACAAATTCACGGTCGCTGTCGTCAACCTCTCTTCTGCTACGTTGGTGTCAAAGCCCATATCCTGAATTTCCTGGCAAATCTGTTCAGGACTTATTTCCGACTGCAGATACTTTATTACAGCATTGTCCTGCTCGAGGGAGACTTTAATACTCACAATGCCCTTCACCTTGGAAATTCGGCCTTCTATCGACTGCACACACGATTGGCAAGTCATTCCCACAACGTTGACTGTCACAGTGTGCTCTTGGGAAGATGGAGAGGGCACGGTTTCAAAGCTGTCCTCATAGCCCATGTTGTCAAAAGCAAAATTATGTTTCATTGTAGGATCCAGCTCACAGTCAGGAGGAGAATGAGTGTTGGACAAAGTCTAAGGAGCAAGAGGAAAAATGAAAATAAAATACGTGTATCTTTAGCCCTGTAAAAGCAGCAATATTCTGACTGTGCTCTCAAGCATATACTAGAAGAGCTCTCAAGTCAGTGTGTAACCGCTGAAACGCTTCACAACATTCACTTAACTTTGACTGTAGTACCAGTGAGCCATGCCCACGATGATGAATCAAGCCTCTGACACTTCTCTTGAGCAGTAATTCAAGAAATATTCACAAGGCATATAAAAGTAAAATTGTCTCGATATTTCCACCCCAATCCAATTATTTAAAGCTCGAGCTCTCTGCAGCCACGGGGCGCTTTCACCGTGCAGCCCAAGCCCTGCTCTTCAGAGCACACTGTCACTGGCACCAAGGGTCACACCAGAATGTTAGAAGCTGGCTCAGTTTGGCCAACCTGCTACTGCTTAGCAGGAGTTCAAACCAAACCAAACCAAAACCACCACAGAAAACAGCATCAAGAATTTCCCAGGAGCCTGAAACAAGCTGACACAGGGGGTACCAGCTGCATGATATCTGAAGAGCTATACACATGCACACAAAGGCCTGGGCTGTCTGCATATATACAGATCTTTTAAGCTAAAATCTACATCTGGCAAAGATTTTAAAAGACACAAAACTATATGTAGATACTTCCACTACAGCTTAGCTTCATCTACCTCCTTGTGAGGCATGTAAGAAAGATCATCTATTGAGCTACAAGAACTCACTGGTTTGATCCAACATCGATTTTGAGGATGTAATGGCCAGTATTGAAGTGGACTGGCCAGAAGCAGTCTCTCAGTCATACCACAGGCTCCACGGTACTGGGACTCTACAGTTTAATGCACTCAATTCAATTAAAAATGAAATATTAAAAAAAATAAGGAAAAAAAATGGTAAAGGCAATGCTTCTCACAGAACAGGTTATCGGAGCACAGAGTCTGTTGCCAGAGGAAGTTGCTGACGCCAAGTGATAAGGAAGATTGAGAAGGGGGGGACAAGGCCCAGATTGTCAGATTTCATGGAAAGAACATCAAAATTCATGTCTGTGATTTAAGACAGCTTTAACTACTACAGATCTAGATGCAAGCTACTACAACACATTTATTCCCTCGCCTGTGAAGCCATGGGCTCTCCAGCATTCAATAAAGCACCTGATACCAGGCATTATTGCAGGAAGGGGCTGGAGAAGGGGCCACTGGATCAGGTTCAAA
>JAHREE010000219.1:0-128322 GCA_033628505.1 Tringa tobata
ACGTATATGTGTGTGAGCACAGCCAGAGCAAGCAGCACCAATCTCGTTAGAAACCATTAATCAATAATGGGATTGGCCAGCAGAATCCCTTTGTATGACTTTGAACATCCTTCAGGGTGGAATAACTCCACTCTGTGAAACACATGCCATCTGCTTCCATTTTTCCAGTTGCAAGGTGCACTCTAAAACCCTGCCATTATCTCTTTATAAACAAGTGCACTCTGTTTCCCTCGGCTCCTTCTCTCCTCCTGCAGCATCTCCAAAACCAGAGGTCCTTTTAAGCATCCAATCGATCCCGGGTTGCCAACACAAGGCTGTTTTTAACCAAACATCTACTTACTGCTTTTACCAGTTACTTCTAATTCAAACAATAAAAATATCAGGGCTTCATTCATCACTTTGAAAATCACCCAGTAGCTCATTAGTTATACTTTTTCTCAAAGTCCAGCTTGAATTCCCCAACCAGTTCAGGCATTCTAACTTGTCCCAGACCCATGGGATGGGATAAACCCCTCCCAGCACAGGGCGTGGGACTGGATAAGCTTTAAGGTCCCTTCCAACCCAAATCACCCCATGATTCTGTGATTCATTCTATGCCTGACTCCCCTGAGGGAAGGACAGCAATCTGCAACAGGTATTTAGGGGATGCCCTTCAGCAGTCTGTTCCAGAGAACTTCAACCCTTATCTGGCCTACAAAAGAAGCATTTACAACTTTTAAATTCAGGTACTTAAGGGAGGAGCCCAAATTCATTATTTAGACTGTCTAATTACTCAGCAGAACCTGTAATATAGGATTCAAAGCTCCTGAGAGGTGGTGAGGACAGAGGGGTAAGCTAAAAGCACCAGAATTAAATATGCAAAGTTAGTCGGAGTGAACATTTCCGGAGCAATTGGAAAACTCATCTTACAAGCAGTTACATCTGTCACCTTTTACGGTAGATAAGCTATTCAGGCCACATCACAGCTTCCTTGACACTGTCGTGGTGGCAACACTGGTCGAGCCAGCAGAGTCCTGATCATCCTGTCAGGTAAGGAGCCAAACCTCGGTGACGGTTACACGTGGCATCGGGCAGCGAGTGCCTGTGGTCACCAACAGAAATCACCACTGAGTCTGCACCAGAAATAACAGGCATGGTGAAGAAATTTCCATTTTGTTAAAAATTCACATGTGCCAGGGTTATAAACGGCTCACGGGCACCAACAGGCCTTGAATGTGGAAAACCTGGTTTGGGAGGCACAGGAAGTAGAAAGAACTTCTTTTGCTTGTTTATTTTTTTAATCTCAACAGATATTTCCAAAGGCTTTAAAACTCCCAGCTCCACAGAGTGCCTGGTTACCCCGTGCCCGAAGCAGAGCAGGCTTTGAATTGCAAGAAGAAATGTTATGGAGGATGTTATCCTCCCAATTTGGCCCAACCCCACCACTCGCATCGCTGTGCAAGTTGGATAAATCATATTTCTATCAGCAATGATAATGACTTCAATTTCTATTTTGCTGCAGAAGCTTTATTTCTCTTCAAAATGTCTAGCTTGAGGATGAGCTTTCCATTTTCTCCCTGACACACACGCACACTTCTCTTTAACCCAACTAATTCCACGTGGGAACAGCCCTGTTACTTTGCTCAAGGACATGCCATCAGATAAGCAGTGTTATCGCATGATCCAAGGAAAAAGGAAAACTATTCAGTTCAACTGAATGAAATACCAATGTTGGGTTGTGTAGCACTAAGAAAATAAATGCAATTACTTGTTTTCAAGAAAATAAATGCAATTATCATCCCTCTGGCCCTTAACCCGGGTGTTTATCTGCCTCCAGGGAAACACTGATCATTTCACAGTCTGAAAAACACTGGAGGAGGGGAAGGAGAGAAACCTTCATGGAAAATTAACTGGGAGATGCTGCAAGCTAAAGAATTGATTTCTGTCTCCACACTTCTGTCTGTGCCATTTCTGTGCTGTGCATTTTTCTCTGGACCTTCTGACATTCAGAAGCATTTGGCAGCTCATTAAATTCTGCACATGAAGTAACCCAGCCCATGGAAACTGTCACACTCACCGCAGCAGTTCACTGGGGACACGTAGAATGATCCCACCAGTCCTTCGTTCAGTTTCTTGCCATGAAGTTGTCTTTGAGTGTAAAGGGGGAAGTACAAAGCAGTGGAAAGTAACACGGACACTGCTCATCTGCTGTACACCTTGTAAAGAAACTCACTAATATCTGCTGTCATCATGTGCCATCAATATTTTATCCATAGGCTCTTGGAAATTTTCTCCATATAGAATAACAGGGGATTGGGCTGGTGCTGGGCGAGATGTGCTCTGAGAAAGAATGGACTCTACTGGGGCTTCTTCCCCCTCATCTGAACTAAACCACATCGGGTTTTTTCGGACGTAACCAAGAAGGCTGGTGGCAACAGCACTTGGCAGAGAATTGGCAGCAAGTTGGAATTTTTTCCTGGAAAATGTTCTACGCTCATTTGATTAGAAGGGCCCAGGACGTGACCGGCGCGTGGAGATCACGCACAGTCCTTGAGGATGTGCTGTGGGATCACAGACTTTCAGTGTTAACTTGTGCATTACAAAGAAACTAGCCCCCAAAGTGCTCTCTGCTGAGCATTTTTAAGAACCCTGGGGCCAAGACATTTTTGGCAGAGAGAAATTAATTGTATGCAAAAAGGGAAGAGCTCCAGTGGAATTAGAAAATTATGTTATCCCTCTTCTGTGTTGAATGCTTGGACAATGCACTTGGAGCTTGACCTCCAGAGGTGAGGAAGAGCTGCTATCTCCCATGGAAACAGCATGTATTTCCAGAAGAAACAGCCATTTTATCAAATTCCTCCCTCCCGGTGACAAGATTTGCTGGAGAAGGAGGAGCAAGGCGGGGAGGAGGCATTTTCCCTGCAGCCACCTCTCTGCTCCTCCTGTGCTATTTTTGGTCACCTCCCTTTTTGCTACAGCAAAACAAAGAGGGAGCCAACAGTGACAGCAACATCAAGAAAGAAAAACCTTGTTCTTCTAAACAAGAACCTCCTTCTTCTAAAGCAGGAAAGAAAATACTGTCCTAATGGAAGCAGCAGAGAATGGCAAAATTTGTGTCCCTCTTGGCAGCCTGAGCTGGTCCTGAGACACACATCAAGGGACAGTCTCCCACCCAGCCTCTCCCATGTCCTTCTCAATGGTTTGACTGAATAAGCTTTTTCTTCCTTTCATCTGCCAACACTTTAAAGACGTGAGCTTTAGCATTGCAAAACACCTGTGAATATCAGAATGCTTATGGTCAGAGCAGGGTAGGCCACGATAACTCCCCCATATTTGATTTACTGAAAGGATAGAGGCTACGTGCAGAGAAGAACCCCAGCTCTATGGTTCAGTCCCATTTTACCCTAAAATGACACAGCTCAATGTCACTAACACAAAAGGAGTTAAGAACAGCTAGAAAAAGCTATAGCTCAGTCTCAACTGCTCTCTTTGTTGTTTTTTTTTTAAGGAATAAGCTTAAAAGTCACATTGCGCACAGAGAAGGGAGGAACGTGACTAGAAGAGATAGTGAGAGTGGCCACCAGATTGCCAAGGAGCCACACAGGCTTCTTCACAGCTTTTCAAGGCTCCTCGTGAGGGGTTTCATGAGACCCACATGCAAGGAGCAGAACTACATAGGGGAAAACCAGTAGGAATAAGACTAAATCTCAACAAAATGGTGACAACCATGGAGGAGGGTGGGTAGGAGAAGACACAGTGTTTAAACTTTACACCAAGATGGAAAAACCCCAAGGATGGCAACAGAGTCAAAAAGAAAACAGAGTGAAGTCGTCTTATTTGGAGAAGGGCAAGGACTCTGAGGAAAGACAGAGTATCCAAAACCTAAACCATGACATGTCAACGTGGAAAACAGTGGCATATTTACAGTCTGGATTCTCAAACACTAAACCCCTCTTCAAGCTGCAGGGGAAAAAAGTATAAATCTCTGAGTATGTAATTATACGTGAATAAAATAACAACAGAAATGATGATACAGAAAAAACACAAAATCTTCGCTCTAACACACAACCAGCTTAAGTCAGGAGCCATTCCTTTCAGATTCAAAAGATTTTACTAAATTTGCAAAAGCCTCTCACGTTTACAGAGAAAAGATAGGAATTAGCATGCTGGATCTAATTCATGGATCATCTCAATAAATGCCACGTCTTTCAAAGCAGAAAGTCCCAGATCTTCACAGAAAAGGAAGAAGAAATTTAACCACAGCCAACTGGCCCCAAAAGAATGTTTTCTTCTGAATTCCCCTGAAACAGTGACTCGCTCCCATCTGAGAAGATAAGAGTTCTCAAATTTTAGTGGATCATTATCAAGTTACTAAGGTCTTGGCTTGGATGTGCCATGACATGAACTTCCACAGTTTAGCAAGTTATCTTTCAGATACTAACAGAATGAAAAACATGTGGATAATATTATATTTATTGGGATTCTTCCTCCACTGACTCTGCCTTCACAGTTTCCTCTGCTTAGAGAATATAAAATGGAACAAGAATAGTTTAGAACTGGCAGCTCTGATCTTTCTTAGTGACCACAGACAGAAATACCACTTTTTCCACCCTTTCTCTGCAAACCACACTTAGAAATAAGGTGCAGCATCAGACAGGTTTTAATTCATGTTAACTGCAAATCAAAGTAAAAATTAAATTCAAGGTCACTAAAAAAACCCACAAAGTAATCATTAGGAACTCACTAAATATCTTTAAAAAGATCCTCAAGTCTGTGGTTTATTTATTATAATCAGATTTTACAAACTTTGCTTTAACATCAGGGAAAAGATTCCATATTCAGGCAGAAAACAAATACTTGTGCTGCTCTGGAATGTGCCATGTGTCTCATTAGAAAAACACATTTGCAACATCTGTAAGCTGTGGCAGAAGGAACTCTTGGTTTCTAGACAGACAGAAAATAATTAAGACCAACTTAAATTGCCTATAGTTGACGATAAGAGTCAGATAGATATACACGATAGTTTTAACTACAACAATATGGTCCCAGTTCTGTGGTCAAGGATGTGAGTGACTTCCATCTGCCTCCCCCAGACGCTGCGAACACCCACCTCAGAGGGAATGCCGAGGAAGGGAAACCACCAAGATCGTGCTCCTCAACCTCCAAAAACTCTCCAGAAGCTGAAAACTACTGCAGGCAATCTGGGAGATGAGCTGTTCTCGCGTGACTCTAGGCCTAACCTCCTGACCTCAATTAATACACAGCTGGATGTTTAAATCACTTGCAAGATCAAATGGAACCATGAGGACTGACTTTGCCATTACATCTGCTGAACCAGACATAGAAAACTTCTCCTGCCAGCGACCTGTGTCTGTCAGCTTGTACCACCAGATTTCTAGAGGTCAATCCTACAGATATCCTCTGAAGGACCTGGGCCTCAAATCCTGTCTCTGCCCGGCCAAAAGCATCCTCGCATCACCACTGAGACTCGGGCTCTTCCCACCACAGAGCAGAGGCTCTGCCCACTGTGTCCAGTTCTGGGCCCCCCACAACAAGACAGATACTGATGTATGTCCAGAGAAGGGCAACGAAGCCAGTGAGAGGTCTGGAGAACAAGTCTTAGGAGAAGCAGCTGAGGGAGCTGGGGGTGCTCAGCCTGGAGAAAAGGAGGCTGAGGGGAGACCTTCTCGCTCTCTACAACTCCCTGAAAGGAGGGTGTAAGCCAGGGGGGGTCGGTCTCTTCTCCCAAGGAACAAGTGGTAAGATGAGAGGAAATGGCCTCAGGTTGCATCAGGAAGGTCCCTTCCAGCCCTAACCAGTCTGTGGTTCTATGGCTTCAGAGCAGGACACGAATACAAACTGCAGGCACTAAGGAGAGGAGCCCGTAAGAGCATGCTGTGTGACTCTCTGCTGGGAAGGGCTCTCTGCTCTTCTTGGATTAGCCTTGATCCTGTGGGCAGAAAATCCAAGAGGTGACTCCTATGGTTCATTCCAACAAACTTAAGAAAACATTTCTACCTGCAGGCGCATTTACCTGGGGTCACTGGGGTTCTTCACTATCCAGTGCCGAGACTCCTCCTCCATCATTTTTTTTGCCCATTATCCTTAATTCCCAAAAGCACTCATAGGATTGAGATAACAGGCCTTTTAGTTATGACTTCAACCTGTTTTGCCAACGTGCATATGTTAAAAACATATGCTGATTCTCGAGCCAAACCCAATCTGCCAGATTCAATCACACAACTAATTTTCAGGGCCCGGCTGTAAAATCCCGACGGCAGAGTGTTGCCACGCTGATGAAAACTGCCTGAAGCTCCTGAGCTACAACTGTGTGAGCAAAGAGCCAGAAAAATAAATATTTTTGTGCAGTTCTGGAATACGGAAACCTGTTTAATTAATCATAAAAAGTTTGTTTAGCTAAACAAGGACAGTCCTCTGCAAAGCAAAGGGTTCTCCCAACAACTAAGGAAAGGTTTCCCACGTACCTTACAGCACAAGCCAAAACCTAATTAATACCTCAAAAGAGAAACTTTCAAACACAAAATAATGGTTTCTAGAGGCTAAACGTTTCAATGTCAAATGATGATTCTTTCATTTTCAGGACTCAGAAAAAGTTGATGAAACTTCTATTTTTCTAATGGCTTGACTGATGTCACACTTCTGTGCCATGTCACGTTGCCGTGAGCGTGGCCTCCTTGGAACGTCAGTCTCACCTGATGCTGACATCAGTGTTTTCTTAATGAAAATCAAAGTAATCTTTTGGCTTTTCATATTCCTGGAACCTGAGAAGTTCCAGAAACTAATTTAGCGTGAAGGCATGAGGAACACACCAATACATGCAGATGAAAAGAACTGATTTTGGAGCTCTCGTAGGTACAATCATGTAACGTGTGCACTCAAGTCAGGTACCCACTGCACCCCCTAGTGCAATTACACAATCCGGGTTCTGGCTGATGTATTACAACCACAGAAGGTCTCAAAAAACAGCCAACGTTTAAGAGTCTGTTTTCTTGAATAAAAGGCAATCAATCCCACAGGTCGTAGCATTTATGAACGAAAAGGCAGGAGACTTCTCTCTCTGTCAGCGCTGGGTAAGACACGTATCATTATTTATCATCATTAATGAAAGATTAGAAGTAGGAGCCACATCACTGCTGGATGAAATAGATGCCAGCGTGGCATTTTTTTAATTACTCTTTTGCAAGAGAACATCACCCTGTCCTAATGGCAAGCTGCTCGATGAACATATTTCACCTACATCTTTCAAGGAGCTTCTGCTTTGTTCCTCAGTTCTTGTCTTAAAATATCAAAGGGTTGTTGTGCAGAAATGAAGAGAGAGCTCTGTTTCATCCAAAGATGTTTGGTACCAGTGGTGAATGAACGTGTTTCTGTTTTTCACTGGAAAGCATAATCAGTCATATATTTGCATTTTGCCTTAGATAATTAAATAAATATTGCCAAGTGTATAGATATGAGAAATATAAACAGATGTGTCCTGAATTTAGAGAAAACAAACACTGTGATAAAGTCATTCCTTCTGTGGAAGAAGGACTGGAAATTTCTACTAGAAATCCCCTCAACTCTTCCACTTTGTGTTTAATATTGTGAAATCTCCCAAACACTTTTTGTCCTTCTATCACTGTGATTTTTATGGTCACAGAATCACATGGGGTTGGAAGGGACCCCTGGAGATCATCTACTCCAACCCCCTGCAAAGCAGGGTCACCCAGAGCAGGTCCCACAGGAATGTGTCCAGGTGGGTTTTGAATGTTTCCAGACTCTACCACCTCTCTGGGCAACCTGTTCCAGGGCTCTGGCACCCTCAAAGTGAAGAAGTTCTTCCTCATGTTTAGGTGGCACTTTTTATGTTCAAGTTTGTGCCCATTGCCCCTTGTCCTGTCACTGGGCACCACTGAAAAAGACTGGCCCCATCCTCTTGACACCCACCCTTGAAGTATTTATAAACATTGATGAGATCCCCCCTCAGTCTTCTCCAGACTAAAAAGACCCAAGTCCCTCAGCCTTTCTTCATCAGAGACATGTTCTAATCCCTTCATCATCTTCACAGTTATTTGCTGTACCCTTTCCACCAGTTCCCTGTCCTTGAATCAGGGAGCCCAGAACTGGACACAGTGCTCCAGATGGGGCCTGGTCTCAAGTCTTTCAAACACTGTCAGCCCATAAAACTCACTTAACTGCTCTCCCAGCTTCTCCAGAAGGACACTGTTGTCCATATCAGCATGGCAGAAGCTGGCAGGTTATGTCAATCATTCCTCAAAACACACGTACTTCTACATCAGAAGTAGGGAGAATCATCACAAAACTCCAACCTTGCAAACGAGAGATGTCAAGGCGCTCACCTTCAAATCTTGACATGGCAGTTGCCACCACTACGAGCACAGAGAGGAGGCCAGCAGAACGCACAGCGGCACGAGCAACACTTCCCTACAAAGCAACTTGTCAAAAGTTTTCTATCTCACTGCCCTGAACCACAGGAGTTGCAGATTTTATGCTGAGTTTGCAAATGAGCAAGACACCAGCGACGTTTGTTTATACCCAGGACATCTGCAGCCAAGGCGAGGAGGCAGATTAGAAGCCCAGCTGTCGCACAAGCCTCCATATCAAGGTTATCTCTTACCCCATCTCTCTCTCTCTTTCTAAAAAGGCACACTTAAATAGACATACATTAATAGATGAGATAAACATTCTACTGGGGGGTAAGAGAACGGAGTCTTTTTAAACACAGCTAAAACCTGTTCTTGCAGCAGGTTCAACCTGCTTCCCTTTGACCATCGCCGAGGGTGCAGCACGGTGTTACCGCAGGAACATGGAGGAACGTCAGGCTCCAGCTGCCCACATGGCTGATGACCAGCATGGCAAAGTGATAATTTTTGTTTCTAATACCAAACTATAAGGATATTTTTTTTCTTTTAACCACTATTAAAATTCTGCTGCCAGAAAGCAAATCTAAAGCCACAGAAGCATCGATGAATGACATCAACTATGACAAAGTTAAACACGCACCAATTCTAATACCAAGCACAACGCACACAATTACTTTTTTCAGCTCGTTGAGAAAAAAATAGCATTAAAAAAAATCTTAATCTGCTCTACACTTCATTACCTGTTGCTTGAATAAACCTTTCCATCAACACCCAGAGCTCTGCACTCCAAACACAAAAGAAAAGTAATCATTAAAATGAATGTGGGAAACACGGGAACCAGGTATCTCTCTTCCCAGAGTTTTTACCTCAAGGAAAAGTGAAGATTCTAAATTCTTTGAGAAATAAACTAGTTTTTATTTGCCTTTCTTCATGGCAGGTACCTCTGAGCCCTGACTATGTGAATAATCTACACGCAGAGTCAGGTTAAATTAGTTTGGCCACTTCCCCTTAATCTTATTGAGTGTCTCAGCACCGAGAGTTTAGCAGACGAAAAGAGGTTCCAGAGTGAGTTAATTAAACTCTGGTAACTCGTAAGAATGGGATGCCCAGCTGGAAAGTCATTTAAGGAACATATGTTTCTGTGATGTTCTAACGTATCAACTCTTCAGAGAGATCTTTCCTGGAGAACTTGGCAGCCCCAGCAGGGAAGGGAGCGCTGATGACCTGGCACGGCGCAGCGCCGCAGAGGCACCTCGTAATCACACAGTCTGGAGGCTGGAAGCAATACAATTACACCCAGATACGTTCTGAGCAGGTTACATTAGACCTGTTGTAATTTCATGCTAATGTGTTTATATTCCTCTCAACCAGCTTAATTACCCTGCGTCATGGATAACTCATCCTTTCCTTCTGAAGCACCTGTCTCAGAAGGACCTTATGTTTCTCTGGAAGGATCTTCTGCCTTTCTGAAGGAAGACAAAGGTGAGGAACGGTTAAGAGAATTCCTTACAGGAGCAGAGAGTTTTCCAGCAAGCCTAGAAATAAAAACTTAGAGCTTCTGTCTTGCCCTCTCTCTTTCTAGCCATTATGACACACTTCCTAATCCATGGAAGGAAGAACTTCAGGTACAGACTCTTCAGTGGCACTCGAGTTCCCAGTAGTTTGACTCCAGCCTGAAACTACCCCTTTTTAGCAGCATCACCCCAGATTTACCCTGATAAGCTGTAAGACCAAAACACCGCTCGCTCTTTTCCCTCTCTAAGCAAACACATTAGACCAGCACGTGTTGGGTCACCACAAGGGTGTTCAGCCCCAGAAGGACACAGGAACCAGAGTTGAATCAGCTCAGACATGTACCTCATTTGAATGGGACTTGTCCTGCAGAGCAGACACGCTCTTGGAAACAGTCAGTTCAGCATTTGCTGTAAAAACACGTGATGAAAACAGTTCAGTTTAGGTCCCCAAGTGACCACCAGGTCATGGCAGTACGTGCACTCGTAGGTGGAGAAGGAGGAAACACAAAGAGCCAGGGTCTCCTTCAAAAAGGAAACAAAGCAGAGACCAATCCAGGATCACCCCAAGGAAAGCTTAGTTTCTAACCTCCACAAGGTCAAAGAGAAAGAATGATTGTTGCTATTACCATAAATTATACCCAGCAACATTTACTCTTCTAGCTCTCTGTTACAAAGATGTCAAGAACAATGAGAGCGAAGCCCCAGCAGCTCTCCAGCCTTGGCTGCTGCACAGCAAGAGCTCGGAATTGCGTCTTTATTTAGGGTAGCCTTTGTTAAAGCCCCAGTGAACTCCTTCCTCAGGAAACAGGCAAGTTCTGCAAGTGAAGGTCCGCAATTTAGTCCAATAGGAAATAATATTAACTTCAATTGGAAGCAGCAATTACTGAAAAAGAATAATCTTTGTTGGCTCGTTACCATCATCATTCTTTGCGATACGCTCAGAAGCTTTCTTCCACAGCGTTACTTTTTACTTATATCAGTTACACGAGCACTACTTTGGTATCACAAGACTGTCTTTAAGGACCTCTGCCTAGGAAAAAAAGGAGACAGGCTGATATTAAATGACAGCAAAGCAGCCAGAGTCAAGTAGAGAAATTTAGGTTCTCAATCAGTCCTCTACTGTCCAAAACGTGGCAAAAGATACCAGGAGCCCCTGTCTCAGCCCTTTCTCTGTTTCTATAATGCCTTTTTAGTAACACACGCTGTAACAGCTTTGTTTTAAGTTTCCCTGCATTATTTTTCCTTCATTTTTTGTTGCTAGCAAACAGCAAACAATAAACAATACACAGCACAGGGTGCCCAGAGGCACCCACCATCGCTGTTTGTTCCAGCCCTGGGAATCCAGGCACCGGAGCTGCCAAGCTCTCATTTTCTTGCACCTTCTTTTTTCTCTGAACAGATGGAAACTCAAAAGCAGAAGCCAAGAACTTCACGTGGACATCTTTACAGTAGTTACAGTAATTACTGTAGCTGTAGTTACAGTAATTGCAGGGTGGTAGCACACACACACACAATGGCTGTCATCTCTTCATCACTAAACAAGAGAGCAAAGATCATCTATCTCATTTTCAAACATTTTTACAAATAAGGGACATTCGCCAGAAACGGCTCAGGTGGAAGCCTGTCTTTCTGGGGATTTCCAGGGAGCCCTGGGGTCTACTGTAAAATGCCTGGGAAAGCAGAAAATAGGGTTTTTATAACGGATGTTTTGTAACTGACAGGATGAAGACTGTCAAATGCCTTCTTACTTCTGTCTAGGTAGGATCAGGTGCTGCCTGCTGGCTCCCTCAACAGCCAGTTCTGGGACACGAGGTGTTGATACCTATCAATGATTGGGCCATTACTGGGCTGACACGTGTGAAACAACTTTAAGGGACAAACACTGTAATTAGAAGCACAGAAGAGCTGAGGTTGGAGGACACCTACAAATAGGCTACTTAAAGGGTGGGTGACAGGAGGATGGGGCCAGTCTATTTTCAGTGGTGCCAGTGACAGGACAAGAGGCAACGGGCACAAACTGGGACATAGGAAGCTCCATCTAAACATGAGGAGGAACTTCTGTCCTTTGAGGGTGGCAGAGCCCTGGAAGAGGCTGCCCAGAGAGGTGGTGGAGTCTTCATCTCTATAGACATTCAAAACCCACCTGGCCATGTTCTTGTGCAACCTGCTCTGGGTTGGACCAGATGATCTCCAGAGGTCCCTTCCAACTCCGTATCATTCTGTGATGCTCCTGGAGATGGTTTCATCCAGAGCAGCTGGCCCAAGACCAGGCAAAATTAGTAGTTTTTCAGGTGATCTGTCCCCCTGCATGCTTCTGTCTGCAACATCAGAAACTTCTCAGACCACTGTCTATGGAAACCAATGTATAAGCAGCAGGAAGGTTTCAAGAAAACCCAAGAACCTGACTTTTTGGCCCATAGCTTCACATACAGCCATTAGCATCATTTTTGTTCCACTGTGTATGCTCTTTTTTACCTGTAATGCTTTCCCCACCTGCCAAGGCTGGCACGGGAAGGCGGTCTCTCTGCTCTCCATGAACTCTGCTCTGTGCTGCTCCATCCCTCCTTGCAATTTTGCAGAGAATTTAAATAATCTCTGTTTATACCGCACCCCTGCTCCCCTACAGAAAGATCAGAAGATACAGGCTGCTTTGGAACCGCCCCAACAACTACAAATTGCTGACAACCAGTAATGTGGGAGAAAGGCCAGTCTGTCCCAGGTGCGAGATGCAGGGAGTTAAAAAATAATTGAGCGGTGTTTGTTGATTCAAACAACATAAAAGATGGGGGGGGATCTAATTCAGAGCAGTCTGCACTGCCAGTTTCAGCAGCTACACTCTGATGAATTCGATCCTCAGGGTTTGCAATTAATTCCCTTCACCACTGCCAAGGTCGCCCCTCACATTCCAATTTTGCAATCTTTGAACTATAAAGAAATGAACAATTAAAAAAAAAAATATACGAAACTCAAAAATACCTTAGTAGACGATGCCAGGCAAAGGCAGGATTATTTCCAGGAACCCAAACAGAACTACTGTCTGTCACCTTTAATGTGACTTGTTTTTAATTCACTTCCCATACCCAAAGCTCTGGGGCTCAGAGCGTGCACACACACACAGACGTGGAGTAATAAATAAACATTTCATCCCAGATTTCTCTTGAGTCTAACAGTGAGGATACCAGGAGCACTATGTGGAAGGAACCCCACTAGCAAGGACCTGACTCTGTTTCTAAGCAGTTCTTAAGTTTGACATTATCTGGTCAAAGTCTGAAACAGGCAGAAATACACGGTAACAGCCTCTTCTCCTTAATGAAGGAAGTTGATCTGATCTGTTTATAGCCTTCTTATTCTTCTAATAAATCTACCAAACCAATCTTTCATCAGCAGCAAAGAGCTTTTTCTTCTTTAAAACAGAGGGGCACATTTGTATGTCCACTCTGAACAAGCAATGCCATAATGGCACAGGTCAACGTAAGCTTCCTTCTGTTTCCCTGTATTTAATCAGTATATTTGTATCAAAATAGCTTTAGGAAAAAAAAGAATATACAAATCAATGAAGCTATTGCACGGGGGTGGGACTGGAATATGTTCACTGATACGTCTTCCTTAATCACCCCCCTGGCTTCAGGGATACTCTCCATGGATTTAAGTACTGTTCAACATGAATGTACAACTACAGCATTATTCTTTCGGAAGTAAATGAATTAGGGTCTACTTTTACTATTCCTATATACCTATTCTTGACTGGCGAGGCAGCTGTAGACAGAACAGAAAGATATTAAGATCTCTCAGATGAGATCCCAGAGCTTATTTTACTGCAGATCTTTTCAAAGACACAGCTCACTGAACTAAGTGTATCAAGTTCTGTTCCCCATGCAGCATGGTAACAATGGGATGTGGTGTAAAGTAAAAGAATTCAGACATAAATATATTAAATTTGAATTAGGAAAGGCTAGGCCACAGATAAATCTAAAAGACAGACAATGATGTAGCTATCACACTTCATAAAATTCCATAAACCTGCAGTTTAAAAGAGTAGAGAGGAAAAAAGCCTCATGACAGAGCAGTGAGAGTCTGGAAACATCCATCTGGAGAAAAGATTTGTTCTGAAGAGCCTTAACCAGCTCTGAAAGCAGTGATACTTCTCAGTGATGCTGAGGATGCAGCTCAAGCAAACACAGGTCTCAACAGAAGGCTCTGCAGGTTAGTCCTGGTTTTCCTTCCTCTTCTGCTGGTTGGATGCCCATGAACACAGAGCAAGACTTTCTGGAGACAATTCACGCTAATAACCGCAATGTTAGTACTCTCTCTAATACGAATTGATATCTTTGCATAAATTTGATCCACCTGACCAAATCACTCCCATCTCAAGCAATTTCAGAATGAAGATTTAGTTGTGCTTGTGTTTTTGAACACAGGGGAAGGAAGCAGCTAACCATGAGGGAAAGAGCTGGAGGCTCCAATTATTTCTAACGATACACCTAGAGATCATCAAGTTAAAAAGCACTAAGTAAGATCAAAGTAATGTTTTTTTCCAAACATGAAATTTAGAAAATGTGATGAGGAGGCTCATCTTCATCAGGTGGTCACTGGGGATTTAGAAATAGCCATAGCACGGGGGTCTCTGCATCAATCACTGCAAGACTCTCGATAGGGGAACCATGCCAGAAGGCTCCTGGAAGGAGCACTGTAGAGAAGCAGATACACACACTACTTGGAGATGATTCTTCTCTCAGTACAAGTCACTGGCACGTCTCTGAGGTATCTGAGGACAGAGTGAACTTTAAAATTATACAAGAAGGTCATAAGGCCACCGCTCTACTCAGTCTGGTCTGAGCATGAGCATTTAAGTCTAAGAGTCAAGATGCAAACTTGATCACCATTGAATCAAGGGATGCTTAGACAGGATTTTGACAGGATTTTGCATCAGGAACTATTGATTTAGACCCATCTCTGGTTTCCATGCTAGCCAGAGTAAATTTGGATTATATGCCACAAGAGAAAAAAATTAATAACCGAATGCTCTAGCTAATGAAGATTGGAATCAATAGCTCAAATATTGGAAGAATGTAGCATTTGAGCAAACAGCACTCAAAAATAGCATGAAAGGAAGGGCTACAACCTTTTCTTCTGGCAGCATGAGATGCATTTCTCACCCTTTCCCAATAAATAATGTTTCAGCGCAGACTTTGCTAGAAACACTCCACAGAGAGAAACCCCAAGTAGATAGCTCAACTCCTTCCTGCTGTCCAGCTAATGTAGCACAGGAGGGTAGGGACCACACCATTTTTCTTCCCTGACCCTATTCAAAAATACAGTTTGCACACTTATCCATGGGCCCTGGGTCACAGGAGGTGACAGATGTAATGGCAGAACTGTTAGAAGAAGAAAAAATCTTAGGTCCCTTTTGAACCTTGTAGATAAAAGCCACCATCCAGCTGAAAGCAGAAGGAGCTGCAGCCTTTCCAAAGGATTTCATGCATCAAGGGGGAGATTGAGTGAGCCCAGGTTTACAATCACAGCACAAAACAGACTCCTCTGGAGAAGGAGCAAATCTGAAAGAAGCCTTCTAGATGCCTGCACGTGGAAAACAGAATGAAGCTCTCTCTTTCCTTATGAGGTGGCCCACTGCATGACTGCAGTCAGCTTCTTGCAGTGTCCACAGCTTTTCCAGCTGAAGAGCTGCGAATTTCCAACAAATTGGCAAGCCCCAAATTTTCCTGTTGGCAGCCAACAAATCCTACATCAGCTCTGGAATTTCATGAGCCTTTTTACTAGATTTTCACCGGCAGAGTCAGATGGGTACAGTCTGTGTGCTTCTGCTGATGTGAATTATTTTATACTCATCGACATTTGGAATAAAATCCTGCACCAGAAAACTCAGACAATGTGTAAAACTTGGCACGTCTGCAACGTGGATAGCTCAGAAAGGTCTGACACGGCTGGATCCGTGGCCTCTGATGGACAAGCCTGGAATTACTTTTAGAATGTTCTACAGGCCAACAAGATCAACAATAGGCAAACGTAATTTATAGAGGGTTTTTTTAATAGGGTAGCTGGAAAAGGAGGAAGCTCAGCCTACCAAAGACACACAGACACTCAGCCACACGAGGAAGCAGGATCCAACTTTTTTGGCTATTCTTAGGTATTAGATCATGTTAACTTTCCTACAGCAAACACTGTACGCACACGATAACCAAAGAGATAGGATGAGGGCTGTCAGTGGTGTCTTTTCCCAGCTTTGAGGCCAGACCACTATCTTGGCCAAGGGTAGACTAGTACACTCAGCTGTAAAATAAAACTATAATATTGACCTTGATTTGTGCTCTATGGAGAGCAGACAAATACTCCCTAAGATAAGTATCTCAGAGAGAGCATTCTCCCCTTGACACACCATTAAAAATAAGACAAATGCTTTATATTCCACACTTGGGAAAAAGTGAAGAAGGGAGAAAGAATCTTTGTTTACCTTTGGATGGCCCTTCTCAAGTCACCGTATCCCAAACAATCCCGGCAAACACGCGGTGTTACTGCGGGCCATGATCTCACACCACGGAGCGTTCCCGAGCTCCGCCAGCCTGACATAAGCGACGGGAAAAAACCCAGAGCAGAAAGAGAGCGGCGAGAGAGGGAGTTCCACGCATCTGCTCACACTTTGTGGGCTAAAACCACCCTGTCTGACCTCTGACACAACTCACGCTGTGATCTCCGAGAAGCTCTAAAAATCTTACTGCCCAGCAGAGACAGTTTTCATGCAGCACCGAAGCCAGATGTGCTCTCTGATGCCACAGCTGAGCTCTCAGCCTTGGGGGCAGGCAGCTGTATCGGTACAGAGCAAAGCAGCTTGTTCTCACTTCAGGGGCTAATTTCTTTGCCAAAATATTGCCCAAGTGGCACTCTGTATTTCCAAAACGCTTCCTCAGGTGGCCTATTTGACACCAAACAGCAGATGGTTTACTGTCCGTGCAGCAAATACGGTCATTTTGGGGTTCCAAGTGGGTCATGGCTTGGTCATACAGAAGCAGCTGCATTTGCCTGTGGAGTGCAGGAGTCCCCCTGTACTGGGCACTGGTGAGGCCCCACCTCAAGTGCTGTGTCCAGTTTTGGGGCCCTCACCACAAAAAAGGACATTGAGGGGCTGGAGCAGGTCCAGAGAAGAGCAATGAAGCTGGTGAGGGGTCTGGAGAACAAGTCTGGTGAGGAGAGGCTGAGGGAGCTGGGGGTGTTCAGTCTAAAGTCAGTCGAAAATGTCAGGTTCTGCTCCATTTTAATATATCCTATTTAATTTCCTTTACAGCTAAGTACTGGTCAGAAAAAAATGGCAGAAATTTCCCTTACACCAGCTGTCAGAGGATCTAGTGCGGATTTTAAAACAGAATAGAGTTGCAGCCTGCATTCCAAAAACCCTCCAGTGAACCGTGTGAAGAGCATTGTTTGGGAGCAATTGGAGAGAGAACTGCCCTCCTGATGTAACTCCTTTATTAGCCCCAGTGCACAAAACAAGTAGCTGGGGTAACATCATTCCACTGAGAGTACTGAAAAGAGCACAACACAAAATAGCTTCATCTACACTTCTGATACAAGCTGTTTAGCAGCTTCAGCTGTACGAGGGTGGGAACTAGTGGTACGACTTTACAGAACCTGGCCCCATAAAAACTCAGTTTTTTTTGCACAGTGTGCAAACATGAAATGCAAAATAAACCATCTTGCACTGGGCAGGGAATTTGATTAAGATTAGTGAGCCCAGAGCTACCATTGGGCTCCAGGTTGTGCAGCCGTGCCTCTTCCTATTCCTCTTTTATTCAACTTGACTTAATTCCTCTTGGTTCTCCACACCTGTTGATCAGTTCTCTCTCTCTGATGCTACAGTTCTGCTCACAGATTGCTCTTTTCGAAAGGATTTTGGGGGAGGATGGGACAAACAGAAAGACAACCTTTTTTACTGAGAGCCCAAAGGAGTCTGTTCAGTACAAACTACAGTAAAGTGCAGAAAGATGGTTCAGGAACCAAGAGAAAATGCAAACAAGTGACGGGTGGAGGCAGCTACACAGACCAGCCACATGCAACATATTGTGGCAGAACAGGCAGCCTAGGAGCTCCAACTTTACCTTCTTCTCCTAATTTGAAGTTTCCCTTAACCTAAAGTAACTTACCAGCACTGAGATTACAGAGGCTGCCTTCTGTCCAGTGTATTTTTCAGCACCCTGGCCTGAAAACTCGAAGCTTTAGAAGGAGACAGTTCAATCTCTCAAGAGGTCCTCTCGCTCCTGACCAGCCAAGCTCTGGCCATGAAGCCATCAGCCACAGGTCCCATGGTGGTGAAGGCAGCTGCAAGAAGGGCTGCTGAAATCAGCCAGCAAAGGTTGACCTGCAGCAGCAGAAACGCGCAGGCTGAAGACAGTGTGGTCTTCAAAGAGCAATCAAGAAGAGTCTCAAAAAAAACCCTCCAAAATAGGCTACCCAGCATGGAGCAGAGGAAAAAACACCAGAATCCCCACGCATGCAGAAGACGAAAGGAAGAAGAGGGAGAGGTCTAACTTTTGTAGTTTTTTTTAGAATGAATTCTAAGAATTATTTGTATGCTACCATGATTTCATACCAACTTTAGAAGCTGGGGCTCAGTGCACTAAAGCCCAAGGTGGGAAGAAGAAACCACACTATTTACAGAGATGTTCTCCTTTCCCTGCTCACCTGTCCAACAAGCACCTTGCTTTTTTGGGGGTTTGTGAATGTGGCCTCCACCCCAGGCTTCCACACCTCACTAGACTACAAAGCTTCCCAACCACGGGCTGCTTTTGGGAAGGGCCAGGATAGAGAGAGAAAATCTCTCATTCTCTCTCTAGCTGCAGGTTTCTCCAGGATTACAGGACCTGACTTTCCTGCTGGTCTGATGTCCAGCAGGCTAAATGACATCCAAAGAGCAAGCAATTACAAATACTAGATAGAGTTAATCAAAAACCAGAATTTCCCATTTATCCTGAAATAATTACACAACTGGATATGCATTTCAAACTGGGGAAAGCTCACAAAGCCAAAGAGGCCTGGGTCTCCCTGCAGGATGCCAGCGGAAGGCGGGCAGCTATGGGTCTGCCTTTGAGCTGAGGAGCAGGAGCTGCCTGACCCGTCAAGGAACTCAACTTGTGGCCAGAGCTGCGAGGGCTCCTCAGCTCTCCGCTGCCACCAGCCTGTCAGGCAGACGGCCAAGGAGCTGGGCAGGAAGGAAACCAGGGAGGTTTCTAACAGAAAAAACATCCCGCTGGAAAATTTCTGACCCACTCTAATAATGGGCCTACTTTCAGAGTCAGTTATGATGCTGGCAGAAGGTAGGGAGACCCACTGCATTTTCTGTTTAGTTACTGGCTTCCTGTATAAATTTCTTTCTATACCAGACACACAGCATCAACTGAAGTAATCCTTAAGAAGGATATTCATAAATCCCTTCGAACCTCTCCACATTGCTTTTCCTGAGAACGATGACAATTGTTAATTGGCGCCATTCAGAAGGCAACATTTTCTTTGGTAAGGTCTTTACTGCTTTAGGCAACCACATGTACTTTTGGCAGCGTCTCTAGACAAGCCTTGTTGGCAGCACAGAGTATATGCCTCGCTCGGAAAGATTGCATGAAAAAACAGCACACTTTCCAGTTCCAATTCCAAGGCTTCGTAAACTTGGCAGGGCTGAGAACATAACCTGGCGTGACTGCAGGAATAACTGATGCCTGGTAGGTAGCATCCCACAACGCAGCCTGAGCTGCCCACGCACACACAGTGACTCTACTCAAGGAGACCTTCTCAGCCCAACTCCTTGCCTACTAACAGTTGGCCAACCCCAGCTTACCGTTCATTGTTCAGGGTCATTCTTGGAGGGTCGAGGTTGGGGTTCTCCATGGACTCCATCTGAGGGCAGCGCAGGAAGTAGTAGAGGGTGTGGAGAGCATCTGGGGACCAGGAGATGGGCTGCTGCTGCCGGGTTTGCCGGATGGGGCTCATTCCTGGGCGGATGGTGTTCAGGCACTGCATGTGGTGCATGGCTCGGGATACCAAATCACCTGCACAAAGAGGAAGAAGGGAAAAGCATCTCTTTATTATTCATCCACAGTCCTCTTGAGTACACCTTCGGAACCAAAGAAAATCTCTCACAGCTCAGAGAAACGTCTTCTGTGTACACGTATTCTTTTTCCTCCACAAAGGCATAAACTGTCCTCAAGCTGCCACTTTGCAGGTTGTTGCATGGGAAATTTAACTTTCTTTCCAACGGCAAGTTTCAGTTAGAAAATATAGAACAAAACTTCTCTCAGTCACCATATATTCAGAACCACAGCTTTACAGGGATTTTTCTACGCTGTTTTAGTGCTGCTTTTCTCTTCTTTTGAATCACGTGTATCAGTTTCTTGCCTGCCTACAAAAACTACTGATATCTTTGTAAAATGTCCAAGGCCTGAGCTGGGAGCATAGATTTTACAAGGCAAGGCCAGTAACACCAGTACAAATACTTTATAGCATCACTATTTAATGTTAGGAGATTGTTCCCATTTCTTTCAACCGGGTTATGACTTTCTACCCTCCCACCCAGGCACTTGTGACAAACTAACGAGAAATTTCAACAGAGAAATCCGTTCTCTTAGGGTTCTGCTTCTCTCATTCTCTCTAGCTGCAGGTTTCTCCAGGGTAACAAGACCTGACTCTCCTATTAAAAAGCCAATCTTTATCACGCCAACTGTCACAACTTGCCAGAAGTTTGCCCCTGAGCCTTATAAGAAGCTCAATCCGGGAGCTTTCTGGGCTGCTCAGTCCTCGTGGTCTTTGAACTGGAGCCAACCCGCCTCTGTGTCAGGGCACTGGTGGACTTGAGGGGGCCTGACCAGCATTACACAGTTCCTACTCAGAAAGGATTTAAGATTGCAGATTTTTAAAAAGTTGACAGCGCAATGACCCCAGGACAGCAGCGCTTCAGGCACATAAAGCTGGTCTTTGTGTAATAAGCTTGGCTTCGGGCACACCCTGTTTACTCTTCTTTTATTGTGGTGTGTTACAAACTCTCAAGAGCTTGGCCATAAAGATTTCAGACCCTACTTCTTTGAGTAGTGGGACAACTTGAGCTGAACGATTACTATAGATTACTATACATAGCTGGAATCTATTTTTTCCTTGGGAGAATCCTCTGTTGCTTTATGTTTTACAGTCCCCTAAAACTCTCAGAGGAAATACTACTCTATTGTGTCCCACAGTTACAATACTGGGAAAGGATGGAACTGAAACAGTCGCCCCATCACAAAGCTGGTTCCTGAGAAAGCGACCTGAACTTTGCCGTGCCACGTATCAATTAGCTGCACCTTCCTCTGAAATTCTTGGGAAGTTGTTATTTCTTTATTTATATCTAACAGCAATACACTGAATTTGCCAAATAACCTGCAGCTAAACCCATGGGGGAGAATCCTCCTCCAAAGCTACTCTATGTCTAAATATGACAATATTATTAGTGGTTCAGATCGATACTGGATTAGAAATATCTCAGTTTGCCATGTGAAGCTATGCCACTCGTTTGGTGTACATTCAATTTAAAGATCCACTTCAAAACAGAAAAACCTTCTAAGATCTCTGCCTTCCCACTTCAGTAGCTCCCGACTCTCCAGGATCCCAACGTTTTACAAGAGCATCACGAATCCTCCAGCGTTGGTACTAACACAGAAATCTGTGCAGTTATAGCAGAAATGCATCTGGAATTCAAATTTTCAGCTCAGAATAACGTTCCTTCTCCTTTGCACACTCACTCTCTTTATTTTTCTGGCAACATGCAGCAACTTTTTTTTTTTTATTTAAAAAAAAAAAAAAAAGTAGGCAACTGTATCAGGAGATCTATTCACTAGATGTAATGACCAAGTTGGCCAAAGCAGGGACGGGGGGAAGAGAGAGAGGAAGCTGTATTCAATCTTGGGCCCATGCTACAAATGTTCTCTTGTGTTCCAGGATAAATAGAGGTGTGTTAAAGGAATTTGAAAACCTCAAATTAAGGCAGGTTGCAAAATAAATGGTGAAACCCACAAACTCCTCACTGGCCCTGACATTCATTAGCATTCAGATGGTGGAGACTAAGAAAGCGATGCCAGCAGAAATGTTGCAAGGGAAAAGTAGACCGGGAAAACACAAATCATTTTTGTTTACTTTAAAGGGGCTTTTGAGTAGTCTAGGAATGGAACATTTCATTTGGTTAGCATTAAAAAAGAAGGGTTTGAACACGTTTTTGTTACCAAAGTGCTCTCAGATATTTTTTTTTCGCTGGTTTTTGTTTTTTAAGTAACCAAAAAGCTTTTCTTTTAATATCCTGCACCCTTGACGTTTCCACCGCACAAACCCTAACAAAGAGAACCCTCTTTGCCATCAGAGGGAGGTGCCGCCGCCGTGTTCCACACAAGCATGAGAAAACCTCCAGCAGCATCTAAGCAAAAGCATCCACCTTCTGCTGGCACTACCACTACTACCAAAAGGCAAGAAAAGCCACATCTTATACATCTCCCAGGGGAATTAAATATAAAGTAGCCTAATGAAACAACCCGAATTTAATAAACAGCACCACGAGGCAATTAAATCTTACACAACTGTCAACAATGGCAACGGGCCTGGCTCTCCTGCTTCCCTGAGAGAACCCCGCGGTCGCTTGTACCCCAAACTTACTCAGTTCAGAGATGCTTCCAACGCAAGTTGCCAACAGAGATTGCTCTAAAGTTCGGAGTTCCAGCTGGGCGTAGGCATCAGCCCGTCCGTCGCTGCTCACGGAGCCGTCGTTGTAGGGGCTGAAGTAGGCAGGCAGGGACAGGACACCTGGGGACGAGAGCAAGGAACAGTCCTCTTACACCCAAAGTCAGAGGAGCCAAAAAGCAAAGCTCTACTGATAGGGGAGACAGAGAATTTGAACACATTTGCACCCTTCTTTGGGGCACTTGAGGTCTTTTGAACAGTTCAAATAAAGTCAAACAGTGCCATAAATGGAATGGCTGAAACGGTGAAACCAGGGCTCCAGGGGGTGAGGCTGGATGCTTCCACAGCCTTGAAACACTAGAAACAAATTGCAATGGAGATAAAACTACATGAAAAGCTTTAACGAAGTCTCTAATGTTGTTTATGCAACAAGGCGGCTGCGCGCGGGCAGCTGGGGCTGGAACAGCTGTATGCAGATCTCTGCCTGGAAAGGCCTGATTTTCGGAGATGTGGGAGATCAACCTCAAAGTCTCCATCTAAGGTAAACGGGAGCTGCAAAGCTCTGCGGCTCGGAAAACAAACCCAAGGGGCCGTGCCAGGGCTTTGAACCCGCACGCACAGACGGTGGTTTCCACATGCACCAACCTCTGGATACGCCAAACGACGCCCCCGTGTTTTAAGGTTGGCGATATTTTCATCGCCATAAATCACCCTCTGCGAGACAGAGAGAGCACAAACGATAATTACCCCGTGCACACGCGTTAACCACACACACACACACACACTCCTTCCATTTTCTCTCCTTGCACACAGGGACATTAATACACGGCAACTGAGCGGGACGACGGATTTGCAAGCAGTTTTGGGGAGTTGTTAATGGGGACCCCATCCCATTTTTTGCATATCCTGACAACTCATCTCCATTGCTGGCACATTAGAGACCCTTTGGGTGAATTGGCTGGGAATGGCAGCGAAGACCAGGGATGCTATAAAAAACTCGACGTGCTGTCTCACATTAAGATGCAGGTGGTCTCTCAAAGGGGAGCATTCACACCCCCCGCCCCCCCCATCCTTTGCCACCCGTTATCTTTGGTGGAGCGTGGCAGATCTGCAGCCACAATGCAAGTCAGCGCAACAGAGCGCCAAAAAAATATCACCTCCCCTGCATTCTCCCAGAAATACATTACTTGAATAGAATCAGAGAATGATTTTGGTTGGAAGGGACCTTTAAGACCATTGAGTCCAACCACCAACCTAACACTGCCCAAACCACCACTAAACCACGTCCCTCAGCAACACATCTCCCTATCTTCTAAATACTTCCAAGGGATGGTAACTCCACCACTTCTCTGGGCAGCCTGTTCCAGGGCTCTGCCACCCTCAAAGGAAAGAAGCTCCTCCTCAAGTTTGTGCCCATTTCTTCTTGACCTGTCCCTGGGCACCACTGAAAAAAGACTGGCCCCATCCTCCTGACACCCACCCTTTCAGTATTTATAGGTGTTGATCAGATCCCCCCTCAGCCTTCTCTTCTCCAGACTAAACAGACCCAAGTCCCTCAGCCCTTCCTCATAAGAGAGATGTTCCAGGCCCCTCATCATCTTCATTTCCCTTTGCTGTACCTTCTCCAGGAGTTTCCTGTCCTTGAACCTGGGATCCCAGTTGTGTTCAGTTGCTCCCATATTTCTAATTACGTGTCTATCCCACAATCTGAGTATGCCCCAGCCCAAATCTTCTGTGATTTCACACAAGGACACTCACAGCCACGACTGCCTGTGCGTTTACCCTGCTGCATCCTGTATTTTTGGTTTTCCAGCTTTGATCCATGCGCAGCCAGACCAGTATCTTCCAGCTTAGACCCACGTTTCCTTCCCAGCCTCACCTTCTGACCCCGGTTCAGCCTCAGACGTGGAGACACTTTACTCCCATTGCAGTGACCTCCTGTCACGTAGGTGCTGTGACTTCTTGGCAAACAAACCCCTGCCAGCTGAACGGCAGAGCTTTGTTGCTTTTGTCTTGAGGTTTTTCTTTTGAAATTTTATGCTGAATTGATCTCTCCCAACCCTTTTCACATCCGCTTCGCATCCTGCTTGGTGGTAACGCCGAGGGCTGCAGCAAAAACTTCCCGGATATTTCGGAGGATAAGGGAATGATTTCTCCCCGTTGCGTTTCTTCCCTGTACATCGCTGTTAGTTCAGGGGAAAACTCTGCCAATGCCCTCCATAACCTGAATAATTAGGAAGTCGAGGCTTTAAGAGCTAACAGAAGCGACACATGCAAACGAGGAGAGCTCGCTTTAAATACACTCTAGCCTCCTCTACAGAGCTGGAGCTGCTTCCTTTTCCACGTTAAAGCTATGAAAGGATGTTTTAAGACATATGGATTGAATTTATGGCAGAGGAAGAATGAAAATAGACCGATTTGTCAAAAGTTTCAAATAGAGGCATATAATTCCACAGAGGCGAAAACAGAAACTGGCAGTTACAGTATTAAGCCAGGCAGAGGGGGGGTAAATAAAACGGGGGGGACATTTCCTCTGCCAGCCAGTTTCAGTTGGTTCTGTTTTCTAACGAGGAATTAAAAATAAAGATTTGTAGCAGGATTTAAGTTGGCTCACAAATGAGACAACGTTTTCTCAGTTTTTTCAGTTCGCAGTTTGCCAGGTGCTGTGGGTAAGAGGAAAGGGGGATGATTTATTTACTTTTGGAAAAATTACTCATACCAGATAGTTGCGGACAAGATTTATGTTCTCATCTGCCTCGGCAGAGCTGAGGAATATCCCTGAGTAGGAGAGAGAAATAAGGAAGTTTCCCAGACTCTGGCCAGGCGCCAAAGCCCGATGATGCCACTGGGGAGTTTTCCTGGAGTGGCATTTCCCTGGGATGACTCAGGCCCTCGTTACATACACGTAGGATTTCCCAAAGGCTCCCCACCTCTGGCAGGTCCCAGTTAGGTAGGAGCAAGGCCTGGGAATGAGAAAACACCCTTTTTGACACTTTTTTGAGACAGATGGACAGCAGTGACCGAACAGAACATACCCCACCGTTACTATACCCTGGGATTTCTTCTTCGATATGTTTCCAGTAGCTACATGGAGATGGAAACCCATCATCTTTCGCTCTTCAGATCAGAAATTCAGGCACAGGGACATCTGCAGTCAAGCTCTGCCCACTGATATTATAATTAGGAACAGGACTTAATGCCAACTAAAAGCACGTTGTTTAAACACAGAGACAACTGCATCGCGCTGACTGCTTGTGCCCCAAATGGCGGTACCTGCTCTCCTCCCACCCCAGTGGAGATGTCTGCAGCCAAAAGGCGTCACGCTGGTATAAACCATAAGGGCAATTTCTATTTTCTATCTGGCATTCCCATTTCTGTATTGTTATATTTGTGGCAAGGCTGGTTTTAATCACGGCGAGCTAAATAAGCAAAACTGTAATTGAAATGAATCAGTTCACGTCAAAACACTCTCTCTGTTTGAAATCAAGGTTAAAACTGCCGATTTATTTCTTGACATTCAAGAATGTGTTTTCCCCACAAAACAACAATGTGAAACAGCACGTAATTACCGTGCAGGAACGAACCATTCAGGCATGCACACCACTGTTCTTACAATATTTTCTCTGATGTGGGCTCCGTTGTGTTTCCTACAACATCCCTGGCATTCTGGTCCCCATTTTTCTTGTTTTTTTTTTTTTTAATTAACCAAGGTTTTAAGTATGGGATCTGAGCCCAGGTGAAGTTAGCAAGAACCTATTAATTTGAGCGTGGCTTGGATCAGACCTCAAGAGCACGAGGAGCAAAGAAGTCACCTCTTGAATGGTGTGAGGCAACACCCTGCAGCAGCCCAATTGAAAGCAGGTTCGTAGCGCTGGCGTTAAGGCACGGCTGGATAACAATTTGTTTCTGATATTTCCATAGCCTTTGAAACAGCAGCTGGAAATAAAGGCGTATTTATTCCACCTCAGTTAATACACGAAACCTGTTTGTGGGCACTTGCTGCCAACGATCTTAAAAGGCAGTCACGACTGGGTGAAATTCCAGTTCAGCAGTTCCTTAAACTCAAATTATTCTGCTTGCCGAAAGGTTTTGAAATTGTTGTCTGTAACTTGATGCTTTTTCATAGCAACTGAAAATGTTTCCACGGCCTCAGCTAGGTCCAGGGAAAAGTCTGTTCACACTCTTGGACATCTTTCTGCTGTAAGAGGTGCAGGAGCTCTGCTGAGAGCTTTGGCCACTCCATGATTGCTCCCAGGAGCAGCAGGGCTGTGCAGAGCTTTCCTCAAGCTGGGCAATCAGTCTGGTCTTCAAGCAAGGCAAGTTCTTCAAGGAACCCTCAATGTCCCATGATAATTCATGGAATCATAGAAAGGTTTGGGTTGGAAGGGACCTTCAAGATCATCCAGTTCCAACCCCCTGCCATAGGCAGAGACACCTCCCACCAGACCAGGTTGCTCAAAGCCCCATCCAACCTGGCCTTGAACCCCTCCAGGGAAGGGGATAACCCAGAGGCTGGCATCAAGTTCTGCTCTTTTGGTATCACGATACAAGCAAATGCAGAACTTTACCTGAATTATTTTCTAAAATTTGAATGTTTAGAAACCTTATTTCAAGTAATTTTTGAAGTATCCATGATACCATAGAATCGTAGAATGGTTTGGGTTGGGAGGGACCTTCAAGATCATCCAGTTCCAACCCTCCTACCCTGGGCAGGGGCACCTTCCACCAGACCAGGTTGCTCAAAGCCCCATCCAGCCTGGTCTTGAACCCCTCCAGGGATGGGGCAGCCACAGCTTCTCTGGGCAACCTGGGCCAGTGTCTCACCATCCTCACAGTCAAGAATTCCTTCCTGATGTCTCATCTAAATCTCCCCTCTTCTGGTTTGAAGCCATTACCCCTCACCCTATGACCACATGCCCTTGTAACAAAGTCCCTCTCCAGCTTTCTTGCTTCACACCTCATGCTGTTCGCATGTTACGTTGATGAAAAAGGACCAGCCCTCATTTCTACCTCGCTGTAATGATTTTTTTTCTGTGCTTTCTCTACTTTAATCTAAATCCTAAATCTAAATCGAGTTCTGTGTCTGGGATTCCTCACAAATATTGCCCAGGATACTAATCCCCTTTGTTCAGAAACGCACTGGCTTTATTCATGACAGGTTAGGCAAAGAATCAGGAATATAATTAGGAATAAGAACATACACTATAAACTACTGACACAGAAAAAATGCCTTTTTTTTTTTTTTTTGGATAAACCTAGTAAAGTCTATGAGACAATACAATGTGTATTGATTTCTCCCTTCAGCCAGAATAAAAACAGGTTTTCTGGGCAAGGATTCTCTCTGTGCATGGTGTTTCCATCGCACCTAAACCAGTGGCGATCGTTACTGAACACAACCACGACACAAATGAGAACGACAGGAAACAAGTGTCTATTTGGCCAAAACAACCACAACAGAAAGCCTCAGAAAATTCAGGATCGTCTTTATAAGAGAAAAATTGTTTCTAAAAGCCCCTAATACCACAAAAAGACATATATGTGAAATCAGAACTGCTGTGAACATGCTACAGAAATGTAGGAGTAAGAAAAATTGGGTTTGGTCTCCAGCAGGAGTGAAGTTTTGCAATGTTTGGCTCGTGACAAATTCCATAAGAGACATTCTGGGATGTGAGAACAAGAGCTGGTCCCAGTGAATGGAGCTGTGGTTTGGAAGGCCAACATTTTGAAGGCAGATAGAGATGACCTGACTGCGCTGCAGCGAGCAGCCAAATCCCACCGATGTCAACGGACCCGGTAAAACCCTCATCCAGTTGCAACTGCAGTTCCCACATCAGGATTTGGCCGGGACAGCGGGATGGCTGTCACCTTGCACAAAGTCCTGTAATTCTTCATGGCAAGGAGCATTCAAGGCTCTCCTTGTTCTTTGTTTCCCATTCTACTGAGCAACACAATGCCCTGCAGCTCCCTCTTGCCAACCAGTTCAGAGGAACAGGACACCACCTAGAATTACTGCCAATTCCTGGAGCTCTGGTTTCCTCTTGCCGAACTACCACCGCTAGAAAAAGCTCAACTCTCCTTTATTTTCTCAAGTGAGACAGAATCATCGGGACAGAATACAAACCAAAGGCTTCCAACCCCCCACACTCCCCAAAAAACAGGGAACCAAAGTCTTCCTGATAGAACTGATTCAAATCTAAACACATCAGGGTCTATAATCAACTACAGTCATGCTATAGATTGTGAGAAAAGACTTGTGATCAGGAAACAATGCATATAATTGCTAACATATAGGAAAATACTGTGGGTTCTTCTATAAAGCAGGCAGGCATCTCTTTCAGTTTGTCTCTGTCAGCAGTAAGAAAAATCAAACACAGTTGCTTGTATCTGCATCCACATTAAACAGTAATTCTGTAATTGAAACCAGGAGGAAAAGCAGAATAGGGAAGAGCTTCAAGAGGAGAGAGATCTTTAAAATCTTCTGCAAGTGCTCAGCTGAATCTATCCATCAAGCTGCTGTCCTAATTGGACACTTCTGGCCACTCTGGGGTATCAAAATACTCCAAAATGGAGTTTTAAAGCACTCTCAAAATCCACTACCCCTTTATGGGGGCGCAGGTGACCACAGCACCTCGTGGTCCAAAAGCAGTGAAAACAACAGAGTTCTTCTATAAGAACTATTACAGTTGAATGCAGCTGTAATGTACAGGATCACAAATGGCTATAAATGTAGGAGAAAGGCCTTGGTTTAGTACCGAGTCAGTATTTATTGAGTCATTAATCCACTTCCATATCCCTGTGGTCTTCTGGACAACCACTAACCTGGCTTGGCCCCAAGCGCATAATTGAACATCAGCTCAAGGGAACATATCCTTGGCTTAGATTTTAATGACTGCCAAAAAGCATAGCAAATTTTATCTTTAGCAGCAGCAGCATACTTTGCAAGATAAAAGGTATCAGCGCTTTTATGAGATGGCGATTGTCCTCATTTCCATTTCTTAGATGGAGAAACAGAGAGCAAAGGAGAAGCAGCAACTACCAGAAGCTCACGCATCAGAACCAGCTCTTTGCAAAGTCCAGCTCTCCCAGTTCAGAATCCCTGGACCACCAGACCTTACCTGTATGAAAGTGGCCAACACGGAGCCATCGCTCTCCCAACCTGGATCAGGAGATTTGAGATAAATGGCATGACCGTGAGGCTTTAGTCTAGGCGTGTAGAACTACGCTACCTATTTTATATGTCAAAATGGAAGACTTAAGAATACGATCTGTAAATACAAACTGTAAATGCTTCCTAGTACTATAACTACAACCACTTTTGAGAAGGAGCGTGTGTGCTAGTATTTCAAGGAGTACATCCCCAAAACTAGGCCCATCCATTACAATTTTGCACATGTGGTTTTCCAGGCACTGGATCTTCTAAGCAGGGTCTGAGGACAGGCACAGACCCAGACAAGACTGTAATGTTAGTCTGAGAGAGAAAATAAAACCACCTACGTATCCAGGACTCTTATTTTCAGGATCCAGTAAGGCGCATTAAAGAGAAAACCCCATACTGGGCTATAAATATCAATGAAAAAAACAGAGAGAAAGTTTTACGAGGCATGGTATAAATAGATTAGGAACACTGCGAAAGAAATACAAAGCCAGAATCCTGTGCCAGAAAATGACTGTGGTCCAACAGGCAGAAAACTCAGCATTAACTTTGTGTAAACCCCAACCAGTTGACTCAATCTCAGTGTCCCAGTTCACTTATCTGGAAAATGGGGATATTGCTTGATTCCTGTTAAGGGTGGTACGACAGCAGCAGTGTTCTTGCTTCATTTCTCATTCTCATCTTACCCCTTCATGCCACCCAGCATTTCAGCAGACTCCCCATTTCCAATATGTATCGCTAGTACATTTTTTGTCCCTTAGCCACAGTCCATCTTTCATCTTCATAGCCCTCTTTACCTTCAGCAATTCCAAAGCTCTCTGAGACACAGCCACTTCTGAGGTGAAAGGACACAATATTGTCACAACGTAGAATTCCACCTCAATGGAGCTTATGATACAAGAAGAGAAGCTTTTCCCAGCTGAGAGGGTTAAGAAAAGCAAGATGGATTTAAGCCCAATACAGGTTCTGATGTGGATACAATATTGGGACAGTTATTCTGACAAACATAGCAAAAGTACTATAAGAAATTCTAAAGAAGAAACTATAAATATATACAAGAAACAAAATATAAAAGCTAAAAAACAAACCTTATTTAAAAAAAAGAGAGAGAGATACAACAGGTAAACTACAGCAACTCCAGGAACACGGAGTCCTTTAGCAGCATTACTGTGGGGATTAGAAAATTTAGGGAGAAGAGGTTTATATCACTTTCTCCATTCCCCTGGAATTCTTTAGAAGTCTCCAATTTAGGTGCTTTTACAGTAAAAATAGCTTCATTTGGACTAACCAGCGGGACTGCAGCAACTGCAGGCACCAGCTAGAGCCCTCGTACCCTCTACAATACCCTCTTCTAATCGGGTCCTTATTGTTCACTGTCCTTCCTGAAATATGGTCTTTGACTCATGCCCAGTTCTCCAGATGTGGTCTGACTGAGCTCTTTGTACATCCCATAATGACCTCTCTTTACTTGCGTTCAATTCTTCTATTTATACATCCCATGATCTGTACGCTTGCCAAACACAAAAAGAGGATAGTAAATTTATATCCTCCGTCACTCCCAGTTCCTTTTTTTAGGGAATGTCTAGATGGAGAATCTGACCAGGGAAGTGCCCCAGAATAATCCCATGAAATCCCTTCTCAGATGGTCCAGAGTAATCTTTTGAAAGAGCTTGTTCTATATGACCCCCACCCATTGGCTTCCTTATACAGGTGAGCAGATAAAATCTGCCCCAGTTAGGCTCTCCTGGCTGTAGGTAACATGTCATTAAGGTAAAATTTTAGAAACTGTGGTGACTTAATAACAAACATCAAGACTGGAGTCACATCAGTTAATGACTTCAAATATCAGAGCATCGTAAGAGCTCTGCTCCGGTAACACCGCCCCTCTGATGCCCAGCCGGGCAGTTGTGACTTTGTCTGGGTGAAATACGCATCTGTCACTTGACATAAAATTGAAATTTTATCAAAGTGAAGCACGGCCCGGCCCTGGGACCATAAAGTCTGACCTCAAAAGGGCAATGCCTGGAGCCTCGCTGGGATGATCCCAGGCAGACCCCGCCTGCAGACAGAGATGATTCAGGTCCTGAGTCACGGGCCAGACAACACAGAGCTCGGGGCGGGTGTACCGTGAGTAGCTCACCAGAAAAAACACAGTATATTGTAGATTTGACACCTGGAGTTTCATCTCCAACATTGTTGTCAGCGTAGCTCCAGTAAATTGCTCACACCAACCCTGGTGTGAGTGAGTAGGTCCTGAATCACAAACTCTTGTCATTCTTACCCTAAAACTGTCTGGAGCCCAGTATTCGCTTTAGGGAGCGCAGGTTTTTGGGACGAGGATAAACACAAGCCTCCATCACACAGACAACAAGGTTTGTGTTTGACACACGCCTTTAGACAGGGTTTACTCTCCAGGAGTATTTTGATAGGACTAAAGACCAGGAACCATTATCTCTCAGAACAGAAGCTATTCCTCTTCTAATTTTTCTTTCCTCAACCAAACACTTGGAAGCATTTGGCAGTTTCCCCCTCCCCCCCCAAAATACAACAAATCATTCCCTTACTAATGATAGCATTTTGCAACTTGCTGGTTCCTCACATCAAAGCCTCGTGGAGAGCTCTTCAACAACGAGCAACTTGTTTAAAGACTCCGAAGTGGAGTTGAGGAATTCCACTTATTCACCAACGGCTGAATTTCACCCTCAATCTTTGCCAACGCCTCGGCCTGTTTCTCCCATTCTGTGTGCTACTGAAGGACCATCTCAAACCATCTACATTCGTGCTTGGATTTTTTCCATGACGTATGCCACTACCTCTGGCTTCTAGCGCCTATTTTACTCTCTATTTTCACATCTGCATTCTTCTTTCTTATCCCTCCAACACCTACTCATCATCATCATCATCCTTGTGCTCTTCCCAGGATTCAGCCTTTCAAGGCTCAACACAAGACACAAACAAGAGGAGATACAATATCTATTTTTGAATGTTACTCTCTAGGGGTAGCGACGCCGTAAGAATTTGGCAATATTCGTCAAACTAGCAGAAAAAAACCACCCCAACAACTCCAGGACAAGGCTCTGAGCTGTCTCTCTCATTGCTTAAGAGCCAAATGCATTTCAAAGTCTAAGGCTCTTGGTTGTAGCCATTTATAGTTTGTATAAAAAGCATAACTTGTACACTTCCATCAGAGCCCTAAATATAACTGCCCTCAGCAAGTATTCCCTTCTCAAACAGTACCTCTTTGAATTTTGTTTTCAAAAGAATACTGGTGCCACTACATTATTTATAGACATTTACATTAAGATCTAAATACTTAGTCAGGAAACCACTCAGATTAAGGGATCCCCAGCATTGTTTTATAACTCTAAATAGCTCAGAAGAAAAAAAAAGGTTGCCCGTATTTTTATTCTAGAACAGCATCCTTTTTTGCATAAGCATAAAAGGCAGCAATGTTTACAGTGCTGAGACTGGATGGCCATGGTTCTTTGAAGAATCTCCAAACACTTCCATGTTTCACTTTTTTAACATGGTATCTGTGTAGAGGATGAAATTTAGAACCTCAATCTTGCATTTTATATTTTTTTTTAAACAGAAAAAGTACATTTTGATATCTTTATCACACCGTGCACCATATCTGTAATGGATTCAACCACTCAACCCAATTCATTTTGCCGGTGTGCAATCTTCTGAAAGTCAATTACACCATTTCATAGCACGCAATTATTTTCTTGACACTTGGAACATAATTATTTGTAGAGGTGAGATGATGAAAAAAATGCAAAAAACTGCCTCATGGCAGAAGCAAAAAGGAGAGTATTTTTCCAAGCAAGACAGGTTCTCATTGCTTTGCAATATGGTACAAACACAGGGACGCTGCCCGTGTCCCCAGGAGGAACAATACTGCGCAGCTCAGAGAGGGAACACACTTGTGCCACAACAGCTCCAAATACAGAAGTGGTTGTTCTCACAGACAATAAGCAAAAATAATGTCTTGATTTTGTGCCCACAATTTTGACCAGAGAGAGAAGCAAATAATTTTCTTTAAATGCTATGGAACCCTCGCTGCCAACTGCAAAACAAAGTGGCATTTCGTGCACTTTACCTCAGCCCGTCCCCATCACCACTGGCAAATTCTGCAGGACCTGAGGTGTAGGACACTAACTCTGGGGTGCCCACTTGCTTGTCTGCAACTGTATGGCCTTCTAAATACCTGTCAAAACCAGGAAGGAAGTTAGCTTTCAAGTAATCAAGTATCTTTCAAGTAGTCGAGTACCTTTCAAAAGCTTGTCTCCAGCTTTGGAGTCCTCAGTCCAGGACAGCACATGGACCTGTTGGAATGAGTCCAGAGGAGGGCCATGAAGACGATCAGAGGGATGGAGCACCTCTCTATAAAGACAGGCTGAGAGAGTTGGGGTTGTTCAGCCTGGAGAAGAGAAGGCTCGGGGAAGACCTTATAACGGGCTTCCAGTACCTGAAGGGGGCTACAGGAAAGATGGAGAGGGACTCTTGATCAGGGAATGTAGTGATAGGACAAGGGGTAACGGTTTTAAATTGGAAGAGAGGAGATCTAGATTAGATACTAGAAAGAAATTCTTGACTGTGAGGGTGCTGAGAGCCTGGCCCAGGTTGCCCAGAGAAGCTGTGGCTGCCCCATCCCTGGAGGGGTTCAAGACCAGGCTGGATGGGGCTTGGAGCAACCTCTCCCTGGCTGGGAGATGTCCCTGCCCAGGGCAGGGGGTTGGAACCTGCATGATCTTGAAGGTCCCTTCCAACTCTAACCATTCTATGATTCTAATCCTGAATTACACTGTGCTACAATAACTTGCTCACAGTTACAGTCAGGGGCTACTCAAACAGCAGGACCTGGCAACCCACTCACTGGAGTAGATGGTCTGAGGAAGAACACAAGCTGACTGCGAACAAAAAAGCAGGCATAAAAATATAAAATATAAAAAAATATATAAAATATAAGTGCATCTCACACACTGGTGGCAAAGATTAAGATTACAGGGATCCTTCCTACAGTTCTTTGGAAAATAATGGAAAACTGGCTCTGAGAGGAAAATCCTTTCATTCACAAAATAACAGCTAGAAAAACTTTTTTGCTTAATAAACAATCATAGCATTACTTCTGTCTATAAAACTTCTGCATTCATTAGGCTATAAGATAAAACTCATGTTTTTACGTTGTTGGTTCTCTGCTGAACCCAGACCACGTTGCTCTGTGTTGGGATTTTCTCTCCCAACATGCAGTATCCCCACTGCTGCGTGGCAGAGATGCACAGCATGGAAGTACTTTAAAGCCTGGGTCCGCGCCGCAGAAATAATCCCATCCCACATCAGTAATCGCTTTTTGGATCCAGCTGTTTGTATGCGACCGCTATATCCTAGTAACATTAATAACTTCGACTATTGCCAAGAAAAAAAAAAAGTCTTAGAAGGCTTTTTAAATTTGTCATGGAGGAAACCATGCCAGAACCATGGCAGATGCAGGTTGGGGGAGGCTCAACTATCCAAGAATACCTTTTTCCTCAAACGGAACTCCATTCCTTTCATCAAATTATTGAAGCAACAGTTTGAAAAAGAGACTGTTCTGCTAAAACAAGGACAAGCTGGTAAAGGCTAAAACACAACTGCATTACAGCTTCCTTTAGGGAATTTCAAAATGCAGATAGGAGTGAAGATTGGGATACAGGACACATCACTCGGATCTGAAACCCTGGTGCAAAACTTATTTGGAGTTGAAATTTTACTTTAGACCCATCTTCTCCCCCAAAAAGAAATACCACAGGGGTGTAACAGGGAAGGGAAAGTAGCAGAGAGGAGACTCAGAGAGGCTGGAAATAGATAGATGGGAGAAGGATTGTAGGAAAGGAAGAGTTAAAAATCCCCAAACATTCTCTGATGAAGGAATTAGTGAAAGAATGGGAGAGCGCTGGAAAACAGTCCAATAAGTAAGAGCCACTTCTGCCTTCTTAACCTGGAAATATTTTTTTTCCTAAAAATATTCAGGGTCTTGAGGAACTCCTAACACACTATATTCTTTAACCCCCAACGCCGTTTTTCACCCCTTACCTCTCTCCCTGCAAACATCCCAACGAGCGAAGGGTGATCCAGCAGAGCTGGACATTCCTCTTCCCAATCCCCATGGAACGCGATACCCACTGTAGCTGCCTGGGCAAAGTCATTCTGTTTCCACATGTACCTTCACGGGCTAATTGCAAGATCACCATAATGAGATACAAAGATAAAAGAATCAATTTTTTAATACTGTGCTTTGAAACCTGGTTTTGTTTTCGGTCTTGCTGTTTTACCATTCTTCAGGGCCGAATAATCAGACAAACGTGAAGAGAAAAACGCTACGGTCTCCTAAGTACCTATTTTCTTCCAGATCCTCTTCACCTTCCTGCCCTACTCTTACTAATAAATCATTGATTTACTGTTACGGCCCCGCAGGCTCCGCTGCCGCTTCTTCATCTCAGCAGGAGCCAAATGATGATTGAGATGCCAATATATTAGGCTGGGCCGATTCAAAGAAGGATAAGGAACAAAGCATTTGTGCAGAGCAAAGATAAATGAATATAAATCAAGTGCTGAGCCATTTTCTGTGATGGATTAGCACCTTTCTTTGACCTAATAATGTCAGGGGGTCTCCGTGCTGACAGCAACTAATGTGGAAATCTCTGTGCTGTGTAAAGGCAGGAGGAATCCTGATGCCCAGCCACACTATTACTCTATTTGTATTTTCTGGGTGTCTCACTCAGGTGTAAGCAACCTATCTCCTTCCTCCCACCTTGAGAAATGTCACTGCAGTGTCCATCAAACTCTCTCCAGAGTATAGGAAAGAGATTTTTTTAGCAATGTCCTCTTTGAGTTTCTCCCTGTAATCCCATTTTGACCAGTAAAGCAGCAGGTCACAGATAGCACTCGCCTCGCCAAGGACCAGATGGAAGAGCTTTCTCAGTACCTGGTGGTGTTGCTGGAGTATAAAATCATACAAAGCCAGCAGCAAAAAGCAGATCTTTGGATCAAATCTGGCAACTGCACTTTTACCAAAACAGAAGACAGCAAAAAAGTTGGTTCACACAGAAAAAACTTCGCTCAGTGGGAGCAAAGCCCAAACCTCTCAGTTTTGGCCATATCACAGAATGATACGTGGTTGGAAGGGACCTCTGGAGATCATCTAGTCCAATCCCTCTATATACACAGCAAGAGCTATATTATATAGTGTTTAAAAATCCACAGTGTCACTGACAGGTGGCAAAAGCTGCAGCTTTTGAGAGTAGCAAATACATCAAAGTCCTGCAGCTCTTGTAGCCTCTACTGTTCTCATTCCCCAGATGCAAAAGAGTTGTCTATTACTTGCCCAAAATCAGCAAAAAAAGAAAAGAGCAATGTTTTCCCTGTGTTTGCATCTTAGATAAGGTGCCTGGACACTTGAGCTGGTAAAAACAAGGTTTTTACCCCTCGGCAGTGCTCACAGCTCGCTCTGGATCTGCGGCGCAAAGAACACGGGACACTCAAATCCCAGCTCTGTGGCAACCTCCCCCAGGTGAGTGACTGGCACTGGTCGAACCTGTTACCTTTGTCTGGAGACTGAATCATCACCTCTCGCCCTCCCTAAAGAGCTGACCTGATGAAAGATCGTCCTTATAACACGCTTCAGGCCAGACTGCACCCCTCTGTCTCCACATTACCCGTTCCACACAGACTGACACAGATAAGAGGTAGCATCTCAAAGAGACCTAGAGCATTAAAAATGAGCTAAAGGCTTCGTGCTCCCATTAAACCGCCCACATTGTTTCAAACTCCCACTGAACTACCTCCAAGATTAGAGCAGCCCCATTCCTGCCTCTCTGCTCTGACCCTGAGCTTTGTGTTCTTGGCTTCTGCTTTTGTCAGAATTGGCATTAGAGCTGTTGTATCATAAGATGCTTCGGGAAACAGAGGGATGTCTCTCTCTCTTTCTTTTGGGTTTTTTTTTTTTAGTTATCCCTTCTCTGTCAGTAGGCTTAGCTCTGGTCACATCAGCTCCTTCCCCCAGCATCAGCCCTGTATAAACACAGAAATGCAAGGGCAGGCATAAAAGGGGCAGAGGGAACACGTGTGGGGGCAAAAGGGGATGGGCAAGACTGCAACAACCCCAATTCAGTTCAGTTTAAGCTGCCACAAACCTCCACCCTCACATTGCCACCACGTCTTGTAGAAATAATAGAAACTGCTGAAATACTGAAAATCATAAATTAAGTAAGATCCCTTCAGTTTCTTTCATCTGCTTTTAGAGAAAATAGTAAAAGACTTACTTTTAGAAATTAGTAAAAAACTTATCCGCAGTTTTGGCTTTCTGGGACAAATCAAATTTGCCAAGTGCAAGAAGTTGTTTATAAGAAAAGAAACAGAAAACTGGAAATAGTTCCAGAAAATTTATTATGATCCACCTCATTGCAGCCAAAATCTTACATCAGCTGAGATAGCCTGAGAACTGGAACAATATTACCCTCAAATTAACAAGTTGCTTGGTACAACAGGCTGGGAGAAATGGTTTTGCAGGAGGTCTGGGTTCTCTCCCTGACTCGGCTAAGGACTGTAGGACTTTAAGCCTCTAAACTTCCCACCTGTAACCAGAAATAAAGACTTTTTTTTTCCTTTTTACTCCTCAGGTTGGTTTTTGGTTTGGTTTTGTTGGGGGGGGGGAAGCGGTGTGTGTTTGTTTTTAAAACATCTTAAGATTCTAAGGACAGTAAGCATCTCTCGTTAACACTTCTAGAATTTGTTGTTCTCAGACCTGAGCTTTCTTGGTTCACGCTTAAAGAAGGACAAAGGCAAGGTGGCTCCAACCCAAAAGCCATCGAGCCACTGGGGCTGATGACAAGTTAGACTTAAGTATAGTGCCAGCATGCCAAGGGATTCGCTGTGTGTTTAGAAAAGGAAAACACAACACATGCAAAAAGGTCAGCTGATGCTTAATTATTTTTAAAGCTCATAATTAGAGAACACTTTTTCAATATTTAGACAATTTCACTCCAAAATAAAATACAGCCTTGACCTAGTTACAATGACAGCTCGTCTAACGATGTTCTCCTCCTCTCCTGCTGCAATCAAAGCGTGCCTGCTCCCGACTTCACCTGGAGGGTGATTTCTCTCATTTAGCACAACGGATAAATTACCTATTTTATGAGAGTCTGAGAAGCCAAGACTCATAAACTCTCTGATGGAACTGGCGTGACACCATTAATTCTGAAGCAGTGTTATAGATGCCTTTTATCTTGAAGCATCTAAAAGAGCTTTCTTATGCGTTAAACAAGGTAGTTCATAGGCAGAGCTTCCTGGAAAAAGGAAATGCAGCCACTGCTGGGGTGGAAGGAAACCAGAACCCAGGAGCTGCCCACACACAGCAATGCTGTCCTACAGGTTAAGAAAGGAAAACTACTATCCTGCAGCCATACAAAGTGTTCGGTTGTTCTAATGAACCCATCATGGCTAGACTTATGCATTTGACAAATCCAAAGGACCTCCCAGTGCCACAGCTCATCACGGCCTTGGCCTGCTCAGGATCCTTCCTCTCTCCTTCCCCACAGAAATGTTCACAGCGAGGTGGGAAGCATGGAAGAGTCTATGCTCATTACCACAGTGCCTGTGCTGGCCCAGCCAGTGCTTCTACTGACGAGCCCAGAGGTTTGGCTGCCACGTGTGCTCCATCCCCACCACCAAAGTGTGTCAAGTGATGCTCTGAAGGTCTTAGCGTTGGCCTAAAACCTCAGCCAGGCAGATGTTGAGAAGTTCAACGTGAGCTGGCATTGTGCGCTGGCAGCCCAGACAGTCAACTGCATCCTGGGCTGCACCAAAAGAAGCGTGGCCAGCAGGGCGAGGGAGATGATTCTAACCCTCTGCTCTGGGGAGACCCCACCTGTGTGGGGGGGGTCCAGCTCTGGGACTTCAGCACAGGAAGGTCATGGACCTGTTGGAGCAGGGCCAGAGGAGGCCATGGAGATGCTGGGAGGGCTGGAGCCCCTCTGCTGGGAGGACAGGCTGAGAGAGTTGGGGGGGTTCAGCCTGGAGAAGAGAATGCTCTAGGAAGACCTTCCAGCCCCTTCCAGTCCCTAAAGGGGCTCCAGGAAAGCTGGGGAGGGACCCTTAATCAGGGAGGGGAGCCATAGGACAAGGGGGAACGGTTTTAAATTGGAAGAGGGGAGATCTAGATTAGATACTAGAAAGAAATTCTTGACTGTGAGGGTGGTGAGAGCCTGGCCCAGGTTGCCCAGAGAAGCTGTGGCTGCCCCATCCCTGGAGGGGTTCAAGGCCAGGCTGGAGGGGGCTTTGAGCAACCTGGTCTGGTGGGAGGTGTCCCTGCCCAGGGCAGGGGGTGGGACTGGATGACCTTTAAGGTCCTTTCCAATCATTCTGTGATTCTATGTTCCTGTAATGTTTCAATCCCTGAGGACATAATCTGAAGCTTGTTCTTATGCTTTTCAAATGAAAGTCAAAACCTCCATGTAACTGTGCAGACAGAGGGTTCACAAGTGAGTTTTCGTGCCTGTGGCTCAGCCTGGCCGTGCCTACTGAGGAGACAAATGCTACAGAATCACACACAACCCAGAGGCTGCTTTTTCCCAACTTTGAACGACTACTTTATTTACTAAGGTGGTGACTTCGCACACCACATTCTCAGAGGTACAGCCGTTCAAGCTCATGTCACTTATTTCCTGAAAGCTGAAATTTTAAAGAAACATCCTGATCCAGTTGAACATGACCAATACCTTCCCAACTGCTTTAACTTACTTGTGACACGGGTAGTTTAAAGGTTTCTCCATTTCCTGGCCTAACCTGTTGTGCTTTTTTAACAGCCACCATCTTCCGCCCCGGAGGCTGCTGTTACAGGGCAGTTTGGGAAAATGTGATCTCGGAGTACCCCTGCCATTACTCACCCCATGTGTTGACTAATAGGTCATCTTAAAACATGTTGCAATTCTAGGTTAATGCTGGGGAAGCAAAACATTAGTGTTACATTACAGAAAAAGAAAGAAACTTCTGCAATTGAGGAAAAGAAAGCAGGAAATTCTCTGCTTTTGTTCCCTAACACAGCGCAAACGTCAGGACGTGGGGACACAGGTTTCCATGAAGCTTGTTGACACCCTCTGTGGAAGATTTTTTTCCTTTAGGATTTCTTTCTCTCTATACACAAATTCTATTTGGTAATATATTACCTCTTCATAAAGAAGATCTTTAGGCAAATGCAAAAGGGATTTTTTTTGACAGACTTCTTCTGCCTTCTCCATCTCTCCCCACCCTGTACACACTGGAGCTTTCTGATGAAAGAAGACTGAAATGAGGTTCAGCTTCTGAATATTCAGTTTTTACAATGGTGAATCCTCTTAAACAGCTCCAGTAATCTCCCATTAATCTCTCAGCAGAGCTAACATTCTGGGAAAAAAAATAATATAATAATCTCTTAATCCTTTTGGGATAGGGGAAGTTCCAGGATACAGCACTGAACCAAAAGCATTTGGTATCTGAGCTAAAGATTTCATTAAATCATCAAATATCTGCCCAGGATGAAGAGGCTCCCTCCAAGTTATCAGCAAGTTTCTTCCCTATCAGATACCTCCATCAATACCAAGGGCATCCCCAAGTGGAAAAATATGACTCCTAAGTATGTGTGACAGAGGATTTCAGCCCTAATTACAGGAACTGTTGTGCCTTCCCTGATTTCAGTGAAATGATCTCATCACCTCATGCAGGAACATGAGTAAGAACTACGTTGCATCAAACCACAAAGCGTCCAGCTCTTACAAGCTTGATCACGTCATCCCTCAGGTCTGTGTTGGGTCTAAATCATACCACCGTCTGTATTTTATATATCTTTTTGTCTGCACAGTATATATACATCTCATAGGCAAATAGCTAATGAAAAGCAGAACATTTTACAGGGCAAACAAAGGTCATCGATCTCAAAGAGGCTGCATTGCCTTTTTGAGTTCTGCTGCCAAATGTCTTCTCCACAAATAAAAGTTAAGTGCATTTGTTGCATCAGGTTTTACTCCAAATTTCATCTTTTGTGTTTTATAACGAAAGGAAGTGCACTTTAGCTATATCAGCATTTCTCCTTTCCTCACCAAGCACTGAGAAGGAAAATGTTTTTTGACCCACACCTATTCACTGCCTGAAACCCAAGGATGGGGTTTCAAACCATCATGAAAGCCTGTGAGGGACCACCTGGGCCCACTATACACACAGAGAATATTTGTCAAATTTTGGTTCAGATTCAGGCTTCACTGAAGATATCATCATCAACTCCTTTTTCAAACATGGTTAAAGCTCTGAGGTTCAGGTCTAACTGGGACCTTTAGGAACTGCTTCCCACTCTGCATTTCTTAGGTAAGAAGGAAGAGGTCTCTCTGAGTCTCTTCTCCAGTAATAGACTGCAAAAACAAACCAAGAATTCCTCCTATCCTTTCTTCTGGGATGTAATGAATAGACCTAAACCACTCTTTGGAGGAACACTGATAGGTATTTCAGTCAACTTAGCCCTTCCTTCTTTTAAAGCAGGTCAGCCACTGCAGTGGAAGTTTTAAACAATACCTACGTGACCCCTTTCTTCAGTGCCCCCAGCTCCTGCACAAAGGGAAGATTGCTATCACTGGATTTGTTTTTCAGCTGGAGAAATGGAGGCAGGGGCATATCCCAGCCCTTGCCCAGCATCGCTCCCCAGTGCTGCTGGAGCAAGAAACCCAGTGCTCTGGAATTCAGATTCTTCTCCTGTTTGTGTAGTTACTGGTGAACACAGGGCAGTCTCCAAGGGAAATACATCTCCACTGAGCAGCTTATGCAACACAGGACACGGGACCTGGTTGACAGCCTAAAAGCTCAAGGCATTTCCACATGGATAGAGTTTATTCAGTGTCTTCAGCTGGGAGGTACAGCAAAAAAATAAATCATTTCAATGCCAGTGTCTACTTCAGTATTGTTTTGGTTACCCTCTCGCTTGCTTGCTTTAGGTTCACTTTCTCCTAAGGGATTAATGCCAACAAGACCTGCACCACCACAAAAAAAAAAAAAAAGAATAAAAAGAGAGTTTAGAAGAAACGGATACACCGAGTCTGCCACCTCTCATATTCTCCCCCTTCGTCAAACAAGCCTCACTGTTTTGCTTCATGCTTCTGTGCACCAGACTAACAGCTTCCAAGATTTTTCCACAACAATATCCAAAACCCTGTTCCAGCACAGTATTCTGGATGATTTTTCCAGCGCACACATATTCCCCCAGCTGACTTCTTTCATTTCCAAGTTATTGTACCATTAGAATGACAACATCAGATTTATTGCATCGTGGATGTATCTTAAATAACCCAGAGAGGCGCTGACATTCCCAGCTCTGGATGGGGCCGATGCAAACCCCTCTCTCCTGCTGGAAGGACAAGCCGAGATCAGATTGATGTGGAGTTTTTCAGCAGGGGATGATTAAAAATAAAAATCTGGGGGAGGGTAGGTATTTTGAAGAAAAACTTCTCTATTCTCAGAAGGAAAACTATTTAGAGGCAGCATTACAAACCATAAGATTGTGCCGAAACGGAGGTTATGGTGGGAAAAGGCTTAGTAGGCTGCAAAGGCAACAGAAGGTTTAGTACATAGCTCATGGGACCCAGCAGCAGAAATACTGAATTTATTCCAGTCTGCTACTAAATCATGTGACCGAGGCATTTCCCTCGGTTTTCTCATCTGTTAAACAGTTAACAATCCCACTTCCCACTTACGATGCCTCAGAGATGCTTGGAAAAGGCTCCCGAGATGCGGAGGAAGGAAGCGGTATGGCAGACAAAAAGCTCTCAGTCTTCACCAGATCCTATCGCTGCGAACACTCAATCCACGATCCACCCAGAGGAAAGGCCAAGCGCCAGTTTGCTACTTTACAGATATAAACCAGAATGTATCAGCCTCAAAGCAAGGCCACTTCACAGTTCTTTTTTTTCCTCCAGAGTACAGAGGAAAAAAACCCCAAACAGATCCAGCCATGACAAAGTTAGCACTTTTTTTCAAAACGATTAACCTGAAAAGCAAGAAGTTTATTGTCTATGGCAAGGCAGGGGTTGCTGCAATTACAGATTAATTCTCAATTAACCCCCTGGTTCTCAGCCTGTGTGAGGGAGCAGCCCAGAAACGTTCTGTGGGGACCCACCAGGCCAGCCCAGGGGACGAGCGGTGCCTCGGCATTTGTGGCAATAGCCGTGGCCTGATGAAAATCCCATCTTTATTTATACGGATAGAAAACAGTTTCCAAACTAATTAATTCAGCAAAAAAAAAAAATATCTCTTTTACGACAAATTATGAGATAAGGTTAAAAGTCAGTCTGCTCTCTCCTGGGCCTTTAAAAGCCTGAATGGAGATGAAAGGCAAGCCTGGGCATGCCAGTGGGAGCAGGCAAATGACTTCTAATATCACCAGTTACACACACAGGAAATTCTCTTTATTGCCAGTATCTGACTAGGGAGGATAACAAATAAATCACTCTGTTGTGGTCAGGCTACAAGACACACAGCTTCACCAGCCATCTTCACTTTGGGCTTTATACAAAGCTTCATTTTGTATGAAACTCTGAGTCTTGCAGCAAGAGGTGAGCGCGAGGCTTGGTCTGACACAAAGAAAGCTACAAAAGGATGTTTTTCCAGACACGGAAATAGGACATTACACTTCTCAGACTATATCCCCACATGGGTCTTTTATTCAGGGTCTTTGGGACATTTTACTCCATCCCCCCTTTTCCACATCTAGGAATAATACCACAGAATCACAGAATGGTATGGGTTTGGAAGGGACCTCTGGAGATCATCTAGTCCAACCCCCTGCCAGGGCAGGGTCACCCAGAGCAGGTTGCACAGGAATGTGTCCAGGTGGGTTTAAATGTCTCCAGAGACTCTACCACCTCTCTGGGCAAAGGAAAGATGTTCCTCCTCATGTTTAGATGGAACTTCTTATGGTCAAGTTTGTGCCTGTTCCCTCTTGTCCTGTCCGTGGGCACCACTGAAAAAAGACTGGCCCCATCCTCTTGACACCCACCCTTTCAGTATTTATAGGTGTTGATCAGATCCCCCCTCAGTCTTCTCTTCTCTAGACTAAAAAGACCCAAGTCCTTCAGCCTTTCCTCATCAGAGAGATGCTCCAAGCCCCTCATCATCTTTGTGGTCCTAATATGGGCATTTTTATTACATATTTGCATATGGGAGAATATATTCTTCACACGTAAGGCTCATTTCTGCTGCACAGCTTCTCTCTGTCCAAAACCTTTTTCTGTTTCCTATTTACACTGGTTTCACACACCAGATGAGCCAGGCAAAATAGGGAAAGGAGTGTCCTGGAAGAAGGGCCTCAGGTGGATGAGGACGGAGTCAGAGAGTGTCCCAAAGGAGAACAGGTTCCTGCGGAGAGGAGAGGCTCCGGAGAGGAGGGTTTGCCATAATTCTGCAATGAGTAATGAATCCACACGGCTTCCAGCCGGAGCATGTGATCCATTTAACTTCTGAGGGGAGGAAAAAGCCTTTCCCCACCGTCACCTGACTGGGACATACCAACGGCCCTTCGGAAAACTGAGCTCCACTCACGTGCTCCGCCGTCACCTCTCGCACGGAGCCAACCCCGACCGAAACTGCGCTTATTCTCCGCCTTACCTCGTTCGTGACTTCAGTTGTCATCTTTCAATGGAAGTTATTTCTTCCCACACTCCCTGCCTGGTTCTGAGCGACTCCAACGTCAGCTGACGTTAACGCCGTCGCCCCCGTCGGGGCCATCGCTCCATCCCCTCGGGGGGCTCTGGCAGAGCGAGCCTGAACTGCATCCAAGCCTGCGACGGGCAGAGCCGTCCCTTCTCAAACACCATCCAAAAAAACAATAATAAAAAATGCCATATTTCGTCATGTAAAAGAGAACTATTTTTATTTTTTAATTCCAAACCAACTCCTTCCAAAAATAAAAGGCGAGGAAATGGTCAGTTGAGGTTCTCCACTCCCTCCCACGGGCCGTGACTAAGGGCTGGCAGGCTCACAGCCAGGCTCCCAAACGCATGAATTTCCCCTCCCCGCTCTTTTAAAAAGCGTAACATCTTGGCTCACCCTAATGCCTCTTTAATCTCTTTTCAACATTCATACATTCTCCCGACCGACTAGAATGCAATTGCTGCTGCACAGTCTATTTTTTTTTTATTATTTAAATAAACATTCCTTGTTCATTTTATTACTTAACATCATCTGCCTGATCCTGCACCATGGAAGGAGAGTGATTTTGGAACGCCCATAAAACACACCACATAAACTAGCCTGAAATAACTTTTTTTTTCTATTATTATTATTATTAATTTGTTTTACAGCCTATCATTGCAACCAGCTTATCCTGCCACGTATAAAGCCTGGATAGCTCTGTTTAAAAAACAAATCCAAACAACAGAAGATTCAAGGCATGAGCTGTAGCTCATACAGGAGTGAGAAGGAGGCAGCCCTTGCTGTCATTTCAGCATTTGCAGTGCTCCAAAATAATAGTAATAATAGTGATATTTTAAAGATCTTTTGCCATACTATAGGGGAGAGAGATTTTTGTGAAATGATAAAAAAATCAGAGCTACTTAGGAAATTGTAACTCTGACACCCTGCAGCTTCGCACCATCACGGTCACAGCAAACATCTAGGAGAGCAGATGCCAAACTTGCTCTCCCTGGCACAGGGAATTCCCATCTCTCCCGAGGCTTTATTTTGGAGGCTTTGCTTTTAACCTGCTGCCTTCCCAAGATGCCAGCCACCAGCAGCGCGAGCGGCACAGAGCTATATTCACTCTGCTTGATACCGCTCACGACTCAAAGCAGTTTCACTGGACAATCAACTGCCTCGTACTGGCCGAGGAAATCCCAACCACCTTCTCATCCACCCTCTCCCCAACGAAACCCTACGGGGTCCTGCGGTTCAGGACTATTAAGGCAGCAACTGGAAGTGAAATGGTTTCTCAAAGATCTCTCCACATCTTCTGAAAAATTAGCCCTATGTGAGATGGCTCCCTTCAAATTTCTTAAGGCACCAAAAGGCTACAGCCTGGTAATACCAAATTAAAGGGCTAAAATAAAGTATTACAACTACCAAAGATTCAGGGTAAAAACCCTCCTACTAAAAAAATCACTTAGATCGCGTCAAACTGAAGCCTCGTGGAAAGGGGAGGGAAAGGGTTATTCACACTCTAAATTCTTATTCCAGTTTTTGTGGTTTTACCAGTTACATTTTTCTGCCTAACACTTCGCTTCTCTGCTGTTCTGCTCAGGGCCGGAGCCTTGCAAACAATGAAATGGCTTAAATGATGACACAGTTTCATTTGAAGTAATAAAACCACCCAATTTCAATGGGAATTCACGGGGGGCCACCAGTGTATCTGTACTTGGGCCCTATCCTGAGTCTTTTAGTGCTAGATGTCTACATCTGGATCTCCTTACGGGTGCCAGCTCTCTGGTTGACGAGGCAGACACTAGTCCATGCTGGGCACAGGCTACTGACGTGGCATCCTGCTGTTTGCCAAGGGTTTGGGTTGGTTTCTTTACATTTGACACTCAGCTGAAAAACAGCAATTGGACACAGAGATTAGTCTCCCCTTGGACCTTTGACAGGTGACACCGGCCGTATCCAGAGCACAGTCCCTGGCCAGGTGGCTTGGGCCAGTTGCACCCATCTCATCCTCAGGGCTACAGCTTCAGTTCAAAGTTGCCCTCAATGACTGGCTCGCTGAAGAGAAGCAGCAGGATCCTATCCAACAAGCAGGGGAAGTTTAGACTGGATATTTGGAAAAAATTCTTCACCAGAAAGGTTATCAAGCATTGGAACAGGCTGCTCAGGGAAGCGGTGGAGTCGCCATCCCTGGAGGTATTTAAAAGATGGGTAGATGTGGTGCTGAGGGACATGGGTTAGTGGTGGTTTTGGCAGTGTTGGGTTGATGGTTGGACTCGATGGCCTTCAAGGTCTCTTCCAACCAAAACAATTCTATAAGCAGGCAACATGCACAAGCTGAAGCCCCAAGATAAGAGGCCATAGCAGACAAACTTAATGTTTGATTTCCCCTTCCCTGCTGCATGGGAATGACCAAGGATAAAACTGTTAAGCTTGGACCCAAGAGCGGCACGGGCTGTTTAAACAAAGAGCCAGACTAAGTCATTCTGGTGACATCAGCCGGCAGAGCAGGGCAGCGCCGGCCTGGTTTCTTCTGAAAAGCTGGCAGAAGGGACGGCGTCTTTTGTGCAAGTTTTGTAGAGGAGACTCAGGAATGCACAGAACACACACGAGGCTGGCATTAATAACCGGGTTTGTGTCAGTAGCCGGGGAAGAGAGCAGGGATAGAAGTGTAATCAGATCCTGGCTTAGGAAGGAAAGACCTACACGGAGGGAGGGAGAGAGGAAGGAAAGCCAGAAAACCTTGTCATCGTTGACCACACTTGCTTTCCACAACTGAGGCTTTCAGCCACCCTTTTTACTACAAAAGAAACAAAACAAGTATCAGCAAAGTAGAGGATTTATGTGAGCTCTGTGGGCGTGGGAGCTGGACACGTATGACATAAGCTGGTATCACAGCAAGACTGTGAATCATATGGTAATCAAGTTCCTGCCCAAACAATCCTCACAGTGTTGGACTGAAGGTCTTGTAGGCACCAGCATTGAGCTCCCAGATTCAGAGCCAGGAAAAGCCCACGGTGCTGACAAAAGGGAAGCCCCCAACAGATATATTGAATGGAATAAAATGAAAGACATCATGGGCTCTGTAACATCACGTTTTCTCTCTCTCAAGACAACAAAACCGCCCCAAACCTACAGAGAAAACTTTGGCTCCCATTTCACCCCACAGTCTGTCCGCTGAAAACTCACCCCAGAACTTGTACATAATTAATTAAATAAAAAAGATTTAAAGATCTTCTCAGAGGCCACTGAATGCCACCAAACTCATTTACTACATTAAGTAAATCCTCAAACACTAAGTAAAATTACCAGTTTTTCACCTGGTTTTCACCAAATAAACAAAAGTCCCTGGAAAAGACAGGTCTGAGGATTTGGCTTCACATTTTCTGTGTAAAACCCATCTTCAAAGTAGGACTTCCAGCTCCCTGGAAAGGCAGCATATTTTGCCCGCCCACCTGGCTCAGCCCTTTGCTCTTTGGAAGCTCAAGCCATTTCCACCCTGCTCAGTGTGGGTTGACCTTTCAGCCAAAACCTGTAAAAGCCCCACTCCTACACACAACCTGCAGAAGGCACAGATCCCACTAAGGGCACCCAGACACAGCACACGTACGTGAGAATTAAGACAGACACATCACATAAATTCAGCGTTTATGGTCCGGCTTTAGGTCAAAGTATTTGTTGCTTCCAACCTTTGCTCTGGCTAATCCTTTCAACAGCCTCTAAAGAAATTCTCTCTCCTCATTTCTCTTTAGCCAGCTTGGAATCTGGCTCTGCCCGAAATCTGAACAACCGGTGCCATGCACTCCGGAGAAAGGCCTGGATGTCATCTCCAAATAATCTCACAACTCAGAGAAGAGAAAAGAAGTGACACTCAACAAAATGCAAGGAATACGCAAGCCTAAACAGTAAATGCCAAAGCAGAAGATTAAAATAAATCACAGCTGAAACAAATCTAGTGAAAACCACAAGCATAATAAAAAACAGACAGAAAAACGCAGTGTAGCTGGGTCACTAACTATGTGTCTTCTCTGATAATATTTTCAGTAAGTCCCAGAAAATAAATCTCATGGTGTTACCTATAAGAACAGGCCTTCTGAGTTACAAGAGTGTATACACACTCAGATGCGGGAGACTGAGAAGCAGGTTTTAGGAAACAGCGGAGTCTACGATTTCTAGAACCCAGTGGAGTTGCACAGTTTTCTCCAAAATACCATCTGTAGGCACCAAGGGGAGGCCAAAAGGAAATATGTTCCTTAAAAACATGCTCCACTTCTGCAAAACCACATACACACACTAACCCCTGTTAGCCCCTACTATAAGGCCAGTGTAACCAGCAGCCCCCAGGGCTTTGGGCTCTCTTATCTGAGCATTCAAGAGTCACAGGAGACCTACAGAAAAGGCCACATCCAGAAGCTACAACAGCAAATTCCAAACTGTTACACTCTTTCCAGCAATCCTGCCTTTCCCTATGAGGGGTTGTGGCACAAGCTGGAGTTGGATTCATGGTACTGACCACACGTGGTCACTACAAGCACCAACAAGTCAAGGGATATGGCACAGCCAGGGAAAAGGCAGCACCAATTCCTATTGATAACAGTTACCTGAGTGGTTCTGCCAAACCGAGCAGCCATAATTCCACTTCTCTGTACACGCAGCCCCTCTCCTCAGGCCATCTCCATCCACCTTTTTTACCTATTTCTTCTTTGAAGGTTGGCATAGTTGCTTGTCAGAGCTCATCTCAGACCAAAAGCTCTTTTGGACAGAATATGCCTTGCACTGAGGGTCACGATGTACAGAAACAGTGCCCAGAGAGAACTTTGGATTCAGCAGAAAGCTAACAATGGGCTGGTCCTGCTTACAGCACGTAACAGCTCATCTTCTGAACAGCTGCTGCCGTATGTAGCTAAACTACCCACGGTCCTTTCTCCACTGTAACAACACTGCGCACTGGAATAGTCAACATTCTGCCTAAACTACCCCAAATCATAGAATGCTTTGGGTTGGAAGGGACCTTAAAGATCATCAAGTTCCAGCCCCCTGCCATGGGCAGGGCCACCTCCCACCAGACCACGTTGCTCAAAGCCCCATCCAGCCTGGCCTTGAACACTTTCACGCATCCACAACCATGGATGGAACCAAATGGAACCATGGACATATTTAATTAGCCCTCTTAATTGCACTGAAACTAGCTCACTGCAACAACAGGACTACCCAGGCGGAGGTGCTGAGAAGAGAAGACTCCTGTACATAAACAGGAATCAAAGACCTGTTTCTCCTCTTGCGTACACCAGGATGCTGCGACGCCACTGACTTGTGCAACTTCTGGACTGACACCAGTATGAGCTAAAGGAGAGCAAGACTCAGACACTGTTCTGAAGGATGAAAGGCTTCGCAAAAGAGCACAGGCAGTAGTTGAGCTCTGCAGTACATGCCATTATCTGCAGACGTGCTTATTAAAGCTCCAGCAGCCTCCTGATCTCTTACCTTAAAGAAACAACGGTAACAACATGCAGTGCAGTTTGGTAATTGTAACTGGCCAGATAAAATAGAGGTAAGTTAAGCTTGTACTCTTCCTTCCTCTGGAAACTGAGAGAATCTTCCCTACCTCACTGTTTAGCAGGGAAACAGGAGTATCCCTGCACATCCCTACCTTCCAGGTCAGGTCAACACATCCGACTTGGTTTTGATGGTCGATACTCATTTCTGCCTTCCTTACACATCACAACTGGGGAAAACCATGGTGAAACCAAGCGAATTTCCCAGTAAACCCATTTGCTCACCTTGAAGAGACGGAGAGTCTGGGTTGTGTTGGCAGGAGGAGAAGGGGAGAGGCTGCAAAGCCAGCCCTGCGTAACCTCACCCACATCAAAGGCTCCCCAGGGTTTTAAATCAGATCAAAATCTAACTATGCAGCATTTGCACTAGAAACAATCAGAACTCAGATATCCTTAGAAGCAATTCAAGATTCGGGCTCCAATTTTAACTGAGAACTTTTCTTTACATTTCCCCTGTCTTTATTTTTGATAAAGCAGAACAGTTTAAAATAAGATTATTCATATTTAGTAAATCAATTTATTTGACTTCTAAAGCAACTGCTTAAACTGTCTGAGCCCATGCAGAGAATGCCGGAATACTAAACATCTGACATGTTCAGTGAAGCATTTCTGTAGAGAATTAAGAATAGATAAGAAGGGTATGAGGAAAGAGGATAAAGTGTAATCAGCAGAGGGGGGAAAAACCCAACCTATTACTTGCTGGGTTTTTTTGAGAGGCAAATAACCGACCTGAATGAAAACGCAAATACCTGCTGTACTGTGCTACGTTTTGCCTCATGAATAATACAAACACCTCCCCTCTGTATTGAAAATAAAACTCTCACTTGAGCTTTCACGGTTACTGTGCAGCTGGAGAGTCTCGAGATTAAATAACATCCTTAGGTTACAACTCGAAAACATGGACAGTTTTGTATTCTAGCTATTGTCCCAACTCCTGGAAACATGGAGTGCATCTTGAAGGTGTTCACTATCCACAGAAGGAGAGGTTTTAGCAAAGAGACTCCCAAGAGTCAACCTGATCCAAACATCACATGGCTCCCAACCTCCAAATTCACAGGCCCACAGCTTAGAGACAACACTCCCATAACAAGGTCCATGACCTGCTGCTCGCGTGCAAGAACCACACCGTACCAGCAGATCACATCTCACCAGCGACCATGCATGTGGGAATCTGGCACAAGTTCCCACCCCAGAAGAACACCCAGGGCTGGCAGGAATGAGAGCTTTGCCCCCTGATTTTCCAGAATCTACACTGCGGATGGAGGAACGTCTACCTTCCCCATCACTCCAACCATAGGGTAAGGGCCATGCCACCTCCACAGCACCCACCTCTTCCCAACACCAAGAATACCCTGGCCGGGCTGGGTAAGGCATGAACTGAACAGAAATTCGTAGCATGTGTATAAAGAAAAATATATATTATTGGGAAACAGAGGTGAATCACAGAATGGTTTGGGTTGGAAGGAACCTTAAAGATCATCTAGTTCCAAGCCCCTGCCATGGACACCTCCCAGTAGACCAGGTAGATGTACCTCGCAGTGGCAGAAGTGACCCATACCCACAGGATGAACCCACAGTTCAGTTGGGGTCACGTTTTGTGCAGACAGGAGTTCATAAATGCCTTTGTTCTTAGTCACCCAGGTAAGACAAATTTACTCAGATGGAACAGATATATGAACAGCAACAAGGATTAATTACCACCTAATTAATTAATGGAAAAGTCTGGATGAAACGATAAACCAGTGGAAAGATTGGGACAAAAAAAAAACCTGAGCTGTGACATAGATCCTTAGTAAACAGATCCATTTATTACCATTAACACAGACAGAGAGCATTACTCTGTTTCTCTCTCTGCCATATAAAGTTATAATTAATTATGCAGCGCAGCCGTTGACACCTGAGAGGGATTCACTATTGGCTCTACTCTTACAGGGCCAGACCCCGAGAGAACTTTGCAGACACCTGATATTGCCCCAGCATCTGTTACCTTGTCCCAGCATCTGCTTAACCCAGCACCCACCTCGCCTGGCACCTCACAGAGGCAGGAAAATAAGGGGGACGGGGTGTATTTAATATAAGAATGTGCACTTTGTAGTTTAGGACATCCATTTTACGCATAAATACAGTGAGGCAGAGGGAGCTCAGTGACTCCTGGGCAAAGCCTTTGACTGTGCCCTACTTTTAGGCTGAGTTTCCCTTTTTGGGCTGTGAAGTCCTGGAGTTTGTCAGAGGAACACGAGGAGGACACGCCGCACGGCTCTGGCCTGAGGCACTTTCTCTCCGCAGCAGAAGATCCAACAACTTTCACCTCAGCGAGCCCCAGAAAGGCATAATAAAAAAGGCTGGGAGATTAAATCAGCCCAAATTGATAATGAGCTCCAGGTTTGTTTTGAACTGAGCTCACTCTTAAATTGCGTCCCTCGCACCGAGTGACTCAGGGGATTGGTTTGGAATCAGGAATGTTTTGAATTGCTACGTTCTGGATTTCATTATCCCCCTCTGGGCAAGTGGATGCGTTTCAGAGCCTGAAACTTCACTCGTAGAAATCCTGCTATAGCTGGAAAAGCAGGAATCAAACCAACCAGGACAGAATTCACGCTGATGCCTCTGAGTCAGCATTCAAATGCCTGTTCCTCTCCAGCATTTACCAAGTCTGGAAAGGGCAAGGGAAAAAAAAAAAAGACAGACAAGAGGTTTTCCTTACAGTACTAGCAGCACAGAACCACATGTGTGGGATGGGAAACAGCCTCACTCTCTGCTTTTCAAAAACTTTCTTCGACCTGAAGAAGCTCATTGTATAATACTTACAACTCTGTTCCCAGTTTATTCTGTTTCTCACCTTCCTCCCAGCCGGTGGCTGGAACTGCTGGTATCGCACCAGTTTAGGGAGAGGTTAGGATTTTTCCTTTTGACAGGAGACTTGTTGCTGCAAGTCTGATAAATTTAACATTCTTTCTACCCGGTTCATTTACTAACACACAGTAATTAGCTTCCACAAACAATTGGCGTAGCTCAAAGGACTTGTTCGCTGAGATTTGTAACCAAGGTTTTTAGTCTGAGCAAACACAAAGGATAAAAAAGAAAACAGACAGAGCATGTGTTCAAGATGAGACTTGAACCGAAGCCTCAGCCCAGAGCTGAAACCCAGGTGACAGCAAGGAAGGCAGGCACAGAAGCAGAAAGCTACCTTCTGCAGCATGAGCAGACCTCAAACTTGATGGCAATTACGTGATGTGCTTCTACTCCTCATAGCACTTGGCTCACTCCCAGCAAGAGTCAGAGAGGTTTTATGGGCAACTCAAATATAAGATGAGACAAAAATTAATGGAGATACTGACCGCACACGTAGCGTATATAGATTATATAGATTATAGTAATTTGATTTAAAAGACCACTGTTAGTGCTTTTATTTCTACAGCCACCTGCCTTCCCACGAAATACTCAGGAGACGGCAATTAAATCACGACTTTATGCTCCTTAAGGACTTAAAGTAAATAGGCATATGTATATCATATTTAAAACGGGAAAAAAAGTACTTATTTTGGGAGTGGTAGAGATAGAAAGAAGGTTCTCAAGGGTTCAAAAGTAGAGGTGGAAAAACGAGGCGGTGAGATGGCCTCCAGGTCATGGTTTGTACAGTAAAAGACCAAAGCATTAAAATATTCAACTGGGATCACCATCAGGGCAGGGTCAATGGAGAGATTTTAGAAAGTTCAAGTGAGAACAGGCCCAGCCCGGTTAGAGCAGGGAGGTGCTGATGGACAGGAGTTTGACTTTGAAGACAAAAGTTAAGATGATACTGGGTTTCAAAGAAGATATCAAGAAGCAAGAGATCTTGGTCTTCTCCTCCACCTCAGATATGGTTTCATCTCCCTCTCGATCGCTCCTTGCTGAATTTTCAAAACTCCTTCCATGCAGCATCTCACACTGAAAGCAGTAAGTGGCTGTTGTGAATCAAGAAAATCAAGATCTCGCTTTGTCTGGCTCTTCATGTTTTCTTTTGTAAAGTAGAGGCAATAAACATCTCCCTACTTCAAAGTGCTGAAGTGCTTTGAGATCCTCTAATAAAAACACCAGGTAAAAACTACAGTTATGGTCCTCTGTGCAATCACTACACGAAGAGGGTAAGATTGCTCTCTCAGATTTACAGCTCCTTTACAGTTCATTCATTTTCTTTTTTTGCGTTACAAATGAAGTAGCTGATGACTAACTTACTGAATGCAGAAATGCTACTGTACTCCTTGGAGTATTCCTTCCTGCATCTCTTTCCCCACCCCCAGGCATATGTTAGTAGTTAGAAGCAGCTTGCTGAAGCTCAGAGTTTGACAGGAGGGCGGGGGGAAAAAATCCATGTTCAGAACACAACGGAATACCTAAAGACCACCCTTGGCTCTTTAGCCACACACACACTTGTTGCCTTATATAAGGTTTTTAGTTCAAGCCAACTGACATCTAACCAACTAAAGCAGTACGAATTAAATAAATATACATATAATATTATATATACCTATCCTTAAATGAAAATGACGACTAAATAATGAAAGAACTCAGCTTTTAGTAACATACATACACTATGCATTGCTTTGGATCAGAAGGAGTTATCCCCTAGCTTTAATGATGTCAACATCAGCACAGTCACTATCGTAGTTTATCCTGCCTTTGTCGATGCGGTGGGAGTCTCAGAGGAAGGCTGAGCCCAAAAAAGCTCTGAGGAAGAGCAGGGAACAACACGCAGGACTAGTGTGGAGCAGAATAATGGCAAGGCTGCTGCTAGAAATCCCTGAAAGACAACAAGGAAGTTCTCCTGCCTTCTGATTTCCCTTTTGCCAAAGACCTGAAGAAAGTAAAGAAAAAGGTAGAGGAAAGAGCTGCTGACCTCTCTGGGCCAAGGCCAGGAACGTACAGCCATCAGGAGCCAAACAAGAAGAGCGAGCGTGGTTAGTGGTGATCATGCCACCAGGGCAAGGAATACCATCTGCCAAGTGCCAATTCCAATCATCATCACTGTGACAACCCCCCTGTCCCCAGCGCTCACGAGCATCAAACTAAAGCCAGCCATATATTTGTATACACCCAGAGTATACAATATATATATTTGTCACTCCAGAGCCGCAAGCTGATGGGAACCACGGGAACGGACACCAAATGGGTGCCTACTGTAAGAGGAGTTCATATCTCATTCACTTCCTCGGCAGCGCGGCTGTCACACAAACTCCCAGAAACGCTGGCATCCCGCCCAAAGAGCACTTATTCAGCCAATTCAATTAATGTTATCATTAAGTCACAATATATCTAATGAATGGGACAGCCAAGTTACTACTCATTATCACAGCATTTCTCTTTGGAAGAGTGTTAGTGACGGGATGCAGAGAGCACGTTCCGATGGCCAGATGGCAGGGAATGGATAAGGAAAGCTAAAACAGCCCAGAGAAATCAGCTCCTCTGCCCCTACTCCCAGAATCCGTCCTGGGAATAGAATTGTCACCTCGGCTTTAACGCGCACAGGGCCAGACCTTCTCCTGGTGAGCAGTGAGTCTGAAAGCGAAGAGTTCAACAAAACCAGAAATACTACAGCTTCCCAAATTGTTAATCAGTTAATTAACCGGAATACTGACAACAGCGTTCTGGAAGCTTTTAAATAGCATGCTTTTTTATTTTTTAAAAGAGTAAAGCAATTGCACTCAGCTCCAGATCACATCTTTTTTCACATTTAGTTAATTGCTTGGCAGCACACGTCGTGCTACAAATACTGCCTCTACGTGTCTGTGTATTGGAGTTCCCCAGTGCAGGAACAGAGCTCAGCAACACCAACACCTTCACTGTTTCCATTCCACTGGGATTGCTTCCTAAAACCTATCTTGAAGTTAACACCCCAAACCCAGAAGCATTGTAAAAAATAATAATAAAAAAAAAAGACACAAGAAGGTTGAAATTCCACGCCTGCGTGTCTCTGGATTTTAGCTCCCTTTGTAGACCCTCCAGCTGAGATGCTCTAAAGCTTCGCGCACTGTTCTAAGTACAATGTGCTGCTAAACTTAAATCATGGACCAGGATGTTCAGGGGCTGAGGCTTGGTGTGACAGAAAGCTAGAGATAAGGACTGAAATGCCACGGAGGAAGGGAATGGAACCAGGCTTCCATTCCTGGACTATCACTGTAGTACAGGTTGGGAATAAAACCCTGCAGGGTTCATCAGCACAGGCAACAAAGCTTGGTAGAAGCATTTTTTACAAGACCTCATATATGTGTATAATCACAGATGTAAAAAGAATACAGGATTTTGCGTTGAAGTACTAGCTTTGGACCTTTTTCCCAGAAATTTAAATGCTCCTAGCTAAACGACTAAAACTTATGTATTTCCCTTGCAATATGATTACGGCTTCATAGCTCTAATTTCTCACATGTGGTTTCCAATGCACTGTTTTGTTTACAAAGGACATTTGATCCAGTTCTCTGATCCAACCCAGTGCCTGGCAAGTTAAAAGCTGTGATCAAGGTTGACTTCATCCTTAACTCTACAGACCAGAGTTAGGGATTTGCCTGATCTAAATAAACCGCACAATCAGAGCGGTTTGATTTTAGGTCTCCACCTTCTTTAACCACCAGATATATTGATTTTTGCTGATGCTGTTTTCCAGGGAAAACGCTTAGCTGACTGCTGAGCGTTGCAGAGATGCTCATGATAAGTCTAAACAAGTCAGTCTAAGCACTGGAAGCACAGTAATTGCAAGAGCACAGTGCTAAACATGGGTTAATATACCCTGCTAAGACTACCGCGATAAATTTGCCTGCAAGGAAACTCCAGAGAACCAGCACTATCCTTCCTCAAATATTTAGGTCAGCTCTGGTAGATGCTGCAGCCCGGGAACACCTGGAACCTGAGAGAAATAAACACATCTAAGAAAGGGAAAAGATGTGCACAATTGACTGGGAAGTTAAACTAAGGTTTCATGAGTTTTCCTACTTAAGTTTTCGCTGTAGTTTCTGAACTTGCCCATAGTTGTTCTTCCAATTCCAGCTCAGGGGGACCACGGAAGCCTGGGACAGTGTTTTTGTGTTTGTGACCTGGAAAGGTACAGTGAGGACGAGTCGGTGGGAGCTGTTTGCCACCGCCCTCTGGGGTACACCAAGGGCAGCTCTGCTGTGCTGGACACACTGGTCGGGCCAGTGGGCTGCCCTTGCACCAATGTGGGAGAGGAAGAGGAAGGGGTAGAGCATCCACACCAGTGCTGGCTGCAGCCCTTCAAGACTAACTTCTGAGTGGATCTAGATCCATTCAGATTTTATAACGGGTAGGGAAAACTTGCTCCTGCGTTTCAACAGCGTGAATCTCCGACTGGAGCTCCTGGGCATTACTGCTGCATCGATAATGGTCTCCGAGTCTCTCAACCTACAGTAATTGAAGCAGACAAGACTCACTGGGTTTCATCTTTATCTCAGTTCAGGACTTTAGGAGACTTTCATGTTTCAAACAGTGGGGCTTTCAGCACTTCCCTGCAAGTCTGGTTGACAGAGCAACAGATTCACTGTCAGGAAATTCTTTTCCCTCGGTACTCAACCTGAAGTTCCTTTTTGCTTCCTCTTTTCTCTGCCAATTACCTCTCCAGAGCACACTAAGCAAATCCTTCAACATTTACATCTTTAAAATAATATGGCATAATTAACTCCAGGGGAACAGCTTTCACCAAACTACATATATTTATCTCTCTTAATCTTGCATTATTAATTTAACCCCTCCAGCCAGTCCCTGAGTTGTTTGGGTTGCTCTCCTCTGAGCTCATGCCAATTTGTTAGCTTTTTCTTTTTTTCTGGCAACTCCAATGAATAAAGCTGAGAGCAATGTGGTAGGTGTGGTCTTCTCTGAGCCACAGAGAAAGATCTCTATGGTTAAAGTCTATTCTGAACCATAAAGAATGACGACACATTCAGATACTTTGTAAATGGAAACTAATTCCCACATCAGGGGAAGTAAATGTCTGACCTGTTTTACAGATTGGAAACACAACATTTTACCTGTGGCCACGAGGGGAGAGTCAGTGTGAGAACGATGTCTGAAATTCAGATCATTTCCATTGCTCTATAAAACAATCCCAAGCAGCTCCAGAGAAAAAATTGTCAGAAAGAAGTGACTTAGTCCCAACTGTCCTGTAATTCTGCTTCTAGCACTCGGCTCGTATATTATCATATTGGCTCTGCTACTGAGTACCGTTTTGCTTCCCAGGGTTCAGACACTGTTCTGATACTTGACTTCCCTCCCCTGTTCCCATCAGTCTGAAATTGTAGTCTGGATCTACAACCCTCTGGAGCCCAATCCACTTAAGCTTTGAAGCAACTGTCAAAATAGAGTACATCAAAGCATGAGACTGAGAACGTGCAACATCTCTGCAAAGCCACAGAGAAACTGGAAGTCAGAGGTGTGGATTTGTAAAAAGAACTGAGCATAAAGCAGTTTAGTGCAGGATCCTGCTATTTGGGTAAAAACTCTGTAACGTTATAAAGTGTTGGCACCGTTCAACTCGTGCTTCATCTGTTCCAGCAGCGCCGTGTTGTTGTTGTTGGTCGTGAGGGCCCAAGCGATGCCAAGGCCGTGGGGAGTGCGCAGGGAAACCGTTGCATGCCTGGCTGGAGAAGGAGCAGCTGGAGAGTGAGACCATTTACTAAAGAGAACAGGTTTCAGCTTGATTCTTACTTTTTTTAGAATAATTTCTATACCTTCTACATGTAGTTTTCTTCCTTTGCACCCTCACTCAGAACAGCTTTTTTTTTCGGTGCCTGTTTCTCTGCAAGATTACTTCTGTAATAGGTCTTTTTCCAAAAAAGCTCAGTAAGATTTTCTACAAATATAAATATCACAGTCCTGTATCTCCGTATTAGAGACAACTGCAGACAATTCTGGCTTAATATCTTTGACCATAGATGACCATATCTCTATGCTTGATAACTAAGCAGGATTTGAACACCCTGAAGCAGTCCAGAAGGCATGAGTGCACTTTGTCCAGCACTTGCTTGAGTTCCCAAAGCACGATGACAATGTAAACACCAAGGCTCAACTAAACACAGCAAAAACCGGTGCCTGATGCACCACGCTCAGGCCAATACATGTTTATTTACTGCAAATATTGGTCGCACTCAGGAGCTGAGAAACTGTGAACAAAAAATAAATTGGAAAAAAAATAATAATCCTGGGAAATTATTCTAACTTAGAGTCAGGAACCTTCAGGTTTCTGCATTTTTAGACTACACTCCATGTTTTTAAAACTTCTCACTATGATAGAACCTCAAGAACCCAACTTCTTTCATAGTGGATACTGAAATTGTCCTGTAACTTTCTAATTATAGCACCAATCATTTAAACAAATGACCCCAAACACAGCTGTCACAGAAGCAGAGTTTATCACTATGTCACAGTAATGACACCATGACTTCACACAACTTTCTGGCCTCAGAGCAGGTTGCAAGAGGTGTCCCACAGGACTCCTCAGTCCCACATCCTCTTCACGACAGCCTCCTTTTTAAGCACTTATGTATCCCCCCATCTGTGCTAATTTATGAGCTCACACAAGACAAATAACCCCGAGGCTTCCAAAGCCAGCACTTCTCCATTCACACCCTCTTCCCCAAAGTTAACCAGTACCCCCAAGAAGCTGGAGAGACACCAAGCTCTGGAAACTTTAACAGTGTTGAGACTGTTCTCTATCTAGAGTTTTGCAGTGACTGTGGGAAAATCCTACACCTTCCACCAACATTAAATATAAAAAGTTGAAAGAAAAGAATAAATTAGTTGGAGGAAGTTCTTGAGAGAAGAAATACCTTCCAAAGAAGCAGACTCTCCTGACGACAACAGCCCTTCTCATCAAGGCCAAAATAAGACACTTGTAGAATGGTGTAAATTAGAACAAAAGTGATAAATACTCTCAATTCTGTTTCTTACTCAGTAATGGTCATGCCTGTATCTGGACGGGGAAGAACACCATTTGAGGGGAGATTTCATTTATCCTGGAACCTAACCTTTCCCTGGGGGATCTCCTTCAAGTTCCACACAATACCTCTATTCATGGACCGCTTTTTCCGTAAGTTGCTTTGAGTTAGAGGGTCCGTTCCCTGCTCAGCCCTTTCCTCCAGCTCCCCCTCCTCTTCCCCACACCATCACGCAGTCACTTCTTGAGCCATGTTACTTTCTTCCATTCTGTTATCCTTGCAATATATATTTGATGTGCTTGGCGTACAGAACTGATGTCTGTTTAGATTAAAACCATGTTGTAATTTGGAGGAAAAACATACAAAGCCACGGCTGAGCATGACAGAAGAAAGCGATCCCCAGCTTTGGAAGCTGCAGCGTGTCCCTGCTGGGAATAGCCCAGGACCATGTTTATTAAGTTAACCAAAAACAGGGGAAATGGCTGAGGTTTTGCTGGTCTTTCCGCTCCAGGCTGTAGAGAGGCCAGTGCTCATTCCCCCCCTGCCTCCCCCCAGCTATGTAGGGTGAACATTTTACACATACTCTCAGTTCTCCTTAATGGTTCTTCCATCCTTTCAAATAACTCTCTCCACTCTGGCAAGCGTGTGATTAATGGAAGCCCAGCAGAAACAAATGGATTACACAGCTAATGAATGAATCAAACAAACCCAAGAGGCCAGAGCGTATGATCAGCTCAATGGGCTGAGTTTTTGTAAATGCCACTTCTACTACTTAGGTTATACCAAGGTTTCAAAGAGCCAGAATCCAGACAGATACTGCATTGTTTAAAAACCATGGAATTTTTCAACGTGGATCTGCCTCCACTGACATCTTTCGGCAGCGCTGCCTCCGACTGAATTAGCTGTGATTGATGCAAAAACTTCTCCGTGGCAGCACCTACAAAGCTCCAGACAGACCAACTTCGGGAGCATTCTCTCCCTCAGATAAAACTATAGCATCTGGCATTTTTACTGGGATACTTCTCGGAGAAAATATCCAGGGCTATCAAATTTTATCTGCTCAAATTTTGCCCTTTTAGTAGTAATATCAGCCTGAACTTCTAAGCTGGCTGCATACAACACATATCACAGAATCTTCATGGTTGGAAAGGACCTCTGAGATCACCAAGTCCAACCGTACACACACAAAAGACCCCCCACAATCTTGGCCACTAGAGCATGCCCTGAAGTGCCACATCTACACAGTTTTTAAACACCTCCAGGAATGGCGACTCCACCACCTCCCTGGGCAGGCTGCTCCAGTGCCTGACCACTCTTTCAGTAAAGTCATTCTTCCCAATATCTAATCTAAACCTCTCCTGCCCCAACTTCAGATCACTTCCTCTCGTCTCGTCATTATTCCCTTGGGAGAAGAGGCCAACCCCCACCTCTCTACAACCTCCCTTTCAGATAGTTGTAGAGGGCACTGAGGTCTCCCCTCAGCCTCCTCTTCTCCAAACTAAACATGCCCAGTTCCCTCAGCCTCTCCTCGTGTGACTTGTTCTCTAGACCCCTCCCCATGTACCCTAAGCATGGCCTGGGAAGGCGGGGAGATCTGGAGACTCCAGCAGAAACCACAGGCTTTGCCCCAACCTCGAAACCCACCAACTATCTTTGATAAAAGCTCTGCCTTTGCATCAGCCTGAAGAAGCTTTTTCCAAATGATAGCACATTAGACTTGCAAACATAAAAAATTAAGATAAAATAAAAATCTCCCTTCAGATGTAAGAAGTAGCAGTAGCCTTATCTCAAAGATATAGAGTAAGAGTTAATTCTGTGTTAAGACTAATATTTTCCATGACTTTCTGCATTGTATCTCAGCCAAGGTCTGCTGTGGCCCAATCTCTTAATTAATGCACTAACTTTCAGGAAGAAATTCTTTGCTGTGAGGGTGGTGAGAGCCTGGCCCAGGTTGCCCAGAGAAGCTGTGGCTGCCCCATCCCTGGAGGGGTTCAAGGCCAGGTTGCAGGGGGCTTGGAGCAACCTGGTCTGGTGGGAGGTGTCCCTGCCCAGGGCAGGGAGGGTGGAACTGGATGATCTTTAAGGTTCCTTCCAACCCAAACCAGTCTATGATTCTATGAACTTCACGTGACTTACAACACCCAAGGCTCCAACATGAGCAGTTAATTCTATTAATTGTGCTGACATTAGGCACCCAGCTGTCCTAATTTGGTGTCTGAGGAGGAAGAAAACTGTCTAAGACTCGCATTTTCTCATTGTACTTTTTTTCCCAGTAAACCACTGAGGTTTTTTTCTACAGCTTTTGATTTAAGCAAATCACCGTTTATAGACAGTTCTTTAAATGCTAGTAGTTGGGTTGGATTTGCAAAATCTTATCATACATATTTTGATTTTGTGTGATCAAAACCACAGATGGTTTCAATTCAGATCAAACTTTATTCAAAATATGAAAGGTGTTTTTTCCAAGAGCGGAATTGAGGATGGTGGTTTAATTACAGTTCCAATTAAATACAGTTTAATTTCTAACCTATTTCTGGACACCTAATTCATATGGTGAGGAATGGAAATAAGTCTAAGAGGAGTCCAACTTTATTTTCTCATACCATTGGTACAAGCAAATGAAGTTTGTGTTGTCAACACCAGCATCTACTTACTGTTTGAGCTACACATACAACTTACTATCAAATTATTTTTAAAATGTGAAAAATTGTTTTGCTTTGATTGAAAATGTCTTCAGCTTTTATGTTAAATGCAGACAAATTTAAAGTGACAATTCATATTGACATTAAAATCTTTACCTTTTAAATATCAATGGAAACGTTTTAAATTCTTCAAATTTTAATCCTACCTATTATGCCTATGCTCTGAATTTGATCAACACTCATTTTTAGCTAAAACCAAACTGCACTTTTGGGGAATGAACCGTTTGATAAATATTGCCCAGTGGTACTCAGTATTTCTTACCTTCTGCCAAAGAAGGTGCACCAGAGGGAGCAAAGAGATTTAGTTTAAGATAATTATTATATATCTTTCAGATTCTTCCTACATACAGAAGAACAAATATTGCAGAAACTGAAGTTGGTTTAAATACAGTATTTAAGAATGTATTTTGTAGGACAAGTGAAATTCCCAAACTGGACATTGCAGCACATGCAGCAACAGCTTCCAAGCTTTCTTCTACCCACTCTTTTGGAGTTCTTTGACTGGTGCCAACTGCCTAATTCCTGCAGACCGAAAATCATTCAGTTTGTGGCTTTTTGGTACTGCTACCGGAGAGAAACGTTATCTCTGAATGCTGCCTTGTGTTTTTGGGAAGACAGAGGTCATCAAACAATTTCATGCATGATACTACAGGATTTGCTTAATTAGGCGTTACTATTCTGAGCTGAAGATCATCTCGGCAACTTAACCGTAAATACCAAAACTGGCCTTTTCACTGCCCAAACACTAAACTGTTTTAACTTAACAAGTCTTGTGAGATTCAGCACTTCGATATCAATCATATTTACTATTAGCTACCAGCACTGAAATGGCAAAAGCTGTGTCTATTCTTGGAGACTAACATAATTGATTGAACCCGGCTCTGCGCTTCATGCCATGTGGAAAAAGAAGTGGCAAATAGTATTTCTCCTTTTCTCTCCCCACAAAGCCTGACATTTCATTTCATCTGAACATTTTATTGGTTCCCACATCTGGATTAGATAAATTTAAAGCACAGTTTTCAATATCTGTGTTGCTTAAGGTTACAGTATTTGACAAATCCTATTCTCCAGGCTGTCAAATTAAATTAATGTGGGCAATGGAGGGGGAATAAAAGAATAAAGAGGCTAAATTTTATTCCCTGGTGTTCAGAGAGTGAGACAAAATTAACCCCTCTGAAGGGGAAGCACCAGCCCCAACAGAAGGGCTGGAATGGTAGCAGGCAACATGACCTAAATCCAGAAATTCCCTTGGCTGTCATCCCAGAGACTTACTGGCCCTTACCAGGCCATCAGGTTCCTATAAACAGAAGCCACACTTCAGCTACCAGGAGCTTCCCGTTTGAGGCGGGAATACTTTTTGTTGTAAGATCAACTAAAGTTTTTAACAACAGCAAGCACACGAGGTAGGACACATCTAAGGCTTCTTTCAAGGATTCTTACTTGCATTCAGCCAGAAACTTCTCAAAGACGCTGTGAACTCACCAGTGGGCCAGAAAGATTAACTGGTCCCATGTTTGTTTAGCTGATCAGGAGAGTGAAGTCTCAAGGGATGCCCTTCATAACACTCCTTTGAAGATTCCTCCTATGTAGTTGCCCACACAGAATCTTTTTTATCTTATCCTCCAGGGTGGCTTTTAGTGCTGACACCAGGCTACAGCAGCCATATGCTGCGGAGGGCACTTACCATCAACAAACAGAGACAAACACAAAGCCCAGAAAAACCAGTAACAACAGAAGCCAAAGTCAGGGGGTTTGTCTGCATGAAAAAACTTAATTCATAACAGATGCTTTAATCCAGAACAGCGCTGATCAGACTTACAGGTGAGACAAACTCATGAGCAACCCTGCATGTGATCGGCACTTAGGTTTATCCGTTAGGAAAAAACCTTGGATCAGAATCTGCACAAAGATGGCACTTCAAGGTCTCTGCAGGGGGCAAGAGGGAGAATTCTTTCCTCAGAATTACACGGGGGCTCTGCAATCACTACTGCATTTCTGAGATGAACTTGGGAAATTCACACAAATCCAAAATCTTTCCTAGTGAAGAAGCCAGACCCTAGAGAGGGGGTCTCCTCTGCACTTCCCACAATTGCGTTTCTGCCCCACTGTCCCCCTGCACCCCTCTCAGGTACAGATGGATGGACAGACTCCATACATTCTCTCTTCCTGGGTGAAACTCCGCAATTCTTATTCAAAACAGAGACTCCAACTCCCATGTGCTCCAGGACACTCACCTAAATAGAATGAAATGGGCTCAGCCCCAGAGTCCACGACTGGCAGTGACGCCAAAGACAAGAGAGCTCTCTAACATTAAACCTTAGCAGTAATACATTTATGACAAAAAGGACTAGAAAAATACACCAAGACAGTTTCATTTCCTTTTGACAGTTCAGCACAACAGGGCTGTCAGCCCAGCTGAGCTTTGGCGATTCTTTAATCATGAGATAGAGACAGCTTTTAACTATTTACAGTATATTTCACTGTCTGGCTCCCCATATTAACTTCCACTACTTAAAGGGCTTCAGAGAGAGCACGTTCACAGCTATTTGGCATTTGTTCCTACTCTCTGCAATTCAGGGGGAAGTGACTGTTTAACTATTTCTTCCTCAGCTCTATACAAATCAGTATTAAAATTGAGTAACATCTTAAACATCTTAATGTTCACAGTCCATAGGTCACATAGACCCTGTAGCGAGTAGCTTCATAAAACAGAGACTTACATTTTAGGAAATGAAGGAAAACACATGGCTTGGGTATAAGGATTTGTTGTTGTTGTTAGTAAAGTACACATATGAACAGATTGAACCTTCTCATAACTTCATGCAGAGTTACGGGAAGTCACTTGACATAGAGGAGGGAGGGACTCTTTATCAGCAAGTGGAGTGACAGGATGAGGGGTAATGGCTTCAAACTGGAAGCGAGTAGATTTAGGTGAGATGTCAGGAAGAAATTTTTCACTATGAAGGTGGTGAGACACTGGAACAGGTTGCCCAGAGAAGCTGTGGCTGCCCCATCCCTGGAGGGGTTCAAGGCCAGGCTGGACGGGGCTTTGAGCAACCTGGTCTGGTGGGAGGTGTCCCTGCCCAGGGCAGGGGGTGGGACTGGGTGGTCTTTAAGGTCCTTTCCAACTCTAACCATTCTATGGTATTATCATTGTCAATTTGATCAAAGAAAAAAACCAACCAACCAAGCCCCCTGCTTAATATGCTGCTGCCATGATCCCTACTGCCATTGCAGCCCTGAAGGGCAACGATTCCTCCTTCCAGCTTCCAATTTGCTATTGCTTATCTCAACTATCTGCCAACAGAACACATGTATAATTGTCATAATCTAAACACAGACATTGGTAGATTTTTTTTTTTTTTTTAAACCACCTCTTTATGGCAAAACTAAAGGACTGATAGGCAGTAAGAGCAGAGAAAACATTCCAGCAGTGACACTGATCCACTGAGACACAGTAAAGCAAAATATATCTGTCGTGAGATAAAGGATTACAGTTTAAAGTCTTTTTTGTATGTATACATATATGTACATATATATCTGACACGGTACTGACAGTCTCGTTAAGCCTTCTTATATCTAGTCATCATGATGCCAAAACGGTATCAAGGCTCTCCAGAAGCCCCGAGAGGAACTGGCACATTTCCCTGTGATCAAAACCAGCTCTCAGCTGAGATGAGTTAAAGCTACAGCCACTCCTTGGGTATTTTTCGAGGTTTATAATAGTTACAACTACTCAGAGATAAATCATACTTTGTGTCCTCTCAACTCATCGGGTTTCTGTTATTACAAATAATATAATGCACTCCCGCTCCCCCCAGACCTGTATTACACCGAGTCATCTGAAGCCTCAAATAAAGCAATGCTCATGACATGGCTTCAGATAACTGTTTCCTCAATAAAAAGACAAGGAGATTCAGAGAGTGCGCTATCGGGCCCGAGTCCAAAACTGAGCAGTGCCAACCGTGGCTGGAATCACAGCAGCACGTCATCACTGTCCACATGTGCCCAGAGGGACACAGCAGCTACCAGAAATCGTTTTATAGCAGGCATCTTTCACATAAACGTTTACCAAGGGCTCCTTATTGGCAAAAGGCCTTATTAGGGAAGAGAAAAAGAACAAAAATTAAGCGGCAAGTATTGGCAAGTATGTGGAGAGGAGCTATGAGAAGGTTGAAAAGAGTTCAGAGAGGAAAGAGAGCGCAGAAGGAAGGAGAACGGCGTCTGAGCAAGTTGGAAGGATGGAAAGAGGGTTTAGGGAAGGTCCCTGAAGTTGGTTCAGACGAAGGGCACTCGGCACAAACGCAATGGGTTTGGAATTGTGCCGAGGGGGAAGCCACCGAAGACTCCTAACTATGGAAAAGCGAGGTTGAAAACGGAGGGGAAAACCTCAGAAACACAAGCAGCACAGTGTAAAGGGCTAGTGGCTACCTCCTGTGTCAAGGAGAGCCTTTTGGACAGTGTTTAACATCATTGGTGCTTCCTTCGACTCCAAGTCAGAATTAGCACAGGCAACATTTTGAGACCAAGGGATCAGATTAGATTTTTCTTTCCCAAAGGGAACACAAAGCTAAAAAATGACTTCAAAAAGAGGCAAGATCCTGCTTATTTCCTTATCAGTGATTTCTTATCATTGCAAGAGGGAGCGGCTCAGCAGCTGGGAGCTCCTACCTCTCACAGATAATGCACTTCAGATGCTCCAGCTTGAGTTCCTGGCTGTTGAGCTGTGCTTTATGCATGGAAGACCTGCCCACACCCTCTCCTTTGAGCCTCGTCTAATCACTGCAAACCTTTTGTGTCCAGAAACATTACTCCAAATCTTACAGAGTCTGGGAGACTTGGCTGACACAAGTATGGACACAACAAAGCAGTGGATAAGTTGTTCAGCATTTACTTCTCTAAAGGATTGCTTCTACCCAAGCATCTGAGCCAAGAACAGAAGCGCTTCAGTTGGGAGTAAAACAGAGAGTCAAGCACCCACAGAAAACCAGCCCATCGATGGATGGTATCTGAAATCGTTGAGGATGTAAAACTTCACAGTGAAATGAGGCAGATCACTGAGCCAGACACCATCAGAAGTTAGTCCTACGCTCTGGCACCACGGACAATGTTACACAAGGGGTTTTAGGAACGTTAATACAGCTCAACGTAACGATCGCTTATCCATCCAGATCTGCAGTTCTTTGGGGGCACACAATTGCTTGGCAAAAGAGAATCTCCAGCTCCATTAGATCTAGAGGAATATAAAATAAGAAGAAAAACAACACCTGGCAACGCTCATCCTTGTTTAGAAGGAAAGATTTAAAAATGAGATCATTTAATGGACTATTTATTCTAGGGGAATTTATTTTTCCATTAAAATCATTTTTGTCATAGATCAGAGAGGCAATCAGCCTTTCCCAGAGCAACTGGGAAGAGCAGAAGCACAGAAAACACTATGAGTATTCAATACAACACAACTACAGAATTATCTGTTTCGGAACTTAGGAATGACAACAACCTCAACCACTGGTCCTGAAAACTATTACATCTAAATTTGGAAAATGAAGGAAGAAAAATACCCCACAACACCCAGAACGAAGGAGGACGGGCACTCCTACCCCTGAGCAGCGAGGCAAAGCAGGGCCATGTGTCACAGCAGCTACTCCTCCTGTGTGTCCTTCTCCACGCTACCATCATCGCCCTGTCGTAGGGTCATCAACTGGAGAAGACAAGGTTCATTCTCGTGGGGCTACCAATGCCACACGTACAGCAAAGTATAGTAAATAAAAACCTGATCCCATCAACCTCACTTTAGAATCAAAGTTTTTTATTTTCCAGATCTGCTTTTTGTAGTTTGCTCCAGTCCTAAGGGAAAACAGGGAAAACCAGGAAAACACGCATCCTGCAGAAAAAACAATTAAACCCTATTTGAGAGGGACTGAACCAGGAGAAGAAGGAAGGTCAAAAATGCAAAGGAACAATGGAAAATATTCCTGCTTTTGAAATGATCCATCTACCAGCTCTTTATACTACAATGCACAGATGTCACAAAAGCTAAGTGCAACACCATCAGGCATTTCACATTTCTCCAAGACATTTATTATTTAGACATCATTTCTCTTTTATGGCTTCCCTGGAAGGTCAAGACAAATTTTCTCCCATCACCTCCAAGGCCCAGGTTGGTAATGAAACACCTACCCAACAAAATAATTGCTGCATTATATGCTGTAATGCTCCATTTGAAAAGGGGAACATGAAATAGCTCTATCCTTCAGGGAGCAGGGCTTCCACTCGGAACACCGATAGCTTTCACATTTCTCTCATTTTTTACCTTCCCGTTTTGCAACATCACGTATTCCTGGCCAGGGGTTATACTGAAAGAAATGAAAACAAATTTTACACTTTCCATCCTTTTCATTGATCAGACCTGAAAACTGAAAATTAAGAAATCTTGTAATTATAAGGGAAAAGGTTTAGGAAATAGGCATGCTATGGAAAACTAGAGTTATATACATAATAAATAAGATTTTCTAAGCACTACAGCAGAATTCAGTACTGATAAGCAATACTCCCAATATTCTGGTGTGTGCAAAGGACCAAAAAGAATTATCCATCTGAATTTCCTATTTTCTTTCAAGAGTCAAAGTGCAGACTCTGTTCTTCCTCACGCTGTTGTGACTCTGATTTCTCTCCATTCACAATAGCAGTAAAAGAAGCCTGGAGTTTAGCCTTCATATTTGTATTTGTTCCTTGTGTACTAATAATGATGTATACTGACATTGAAATGCGGCTTCAAAAAAAAATAAATGGGTTTATGCACATAATGAAGCCACGAGAGGCAGTTTATTATTTTTATCCTCTAATTCTGTAACTGAACAAAAGCAAGCAGGTAAACACAAGGTTTTTTAGCACGTCCATAAAATATTTTTTGCAGAGACATACTTTATACCCCAAACTAGACTTCCACATTCCCATGGAGAGGCAGCTCATATTTGACAGCATAATTTTGACATTTTTAAACAATTTTTATCGCGATGTATGTGCTCAGGCCAGTTGGAATGAGTGCTCTGGCACGGGAAATGCGCAGTCTGATTTGAATAGCTGGGAGGAGGGAATTTACTGGTGATCTCTCACCAGATTGTTTAATGCAAACTCCTGTGTGTGCAACACCTCTACGCTTGCGGTGCCGCACACAGCTGCCCCTCGTCGTCACAGCACGGGGCTGCCCTTGCAGTAAATGGGGAAATGCTTAACGGAGACAGATGTAAGAACCAGCCGCAAAGCCAAGGTAACGTGATAAAGCTCTTTTTATTAGCTACAGTAATAAAGAACATTGATCTGCAGAGCCCCAGCTCTTGAGTGCACAAAGCAGAGTGAATTTCTCTAACAGTCCCCCTGAAAATGTACAAAGGTCTGCTAAGTGTGGCTTTACTCCTCCCAGAGATAAGAATTTCTCTGGGGAGCCCCACCAGGCTGGCTCTGTGACAGACCTAGTAGGGCTATTGCTCTTCTCAATGCGGAAAATTAATTTCTTTATTCTACTTTCCACTGCCCAGGGGCAGGAGAGTGACACAGAGAGTATTTATGACAGTCCCCAATTTTAAGTACTATAACACGTTTATTACTATGTACTATTTTTGCAGTATCTGTTCCCACCATAAATACAACTCGGTCCAACAAACCATAACTTTCACTGCCTTAAGGTTTGGTTCCGCAGTGTGTATCCCATCAGGGTACCTGGAGGGACTACTTCCATGAATAAAGCTAAAGGATAATATTATGCTCTACAAATGCCTTTACTTCAGACTGCATTACACCTGATCTATATCAAAGCGAATGGAAACAAAGTGAATCAGGACGAGATGAGATCTTGCATAAAGCTACTTCATGCATTATGAATCAGAAAGGTTAGATTAGGCCACGGGAGCTGGGAGGATAAAGCATTTGTTTTCATCCTGGAAATTGTAGTTTCCTGCTGGTTAAGTCAGTCACCAACTTGAGAAGAGAAGCAGAACACTAACCTGGGCCATCGCAAGCTGCTTCCTGCTTGTTTGACTCAACTCAAGGTGTTTAAAGGCTTGATCCCCGCCCTCTGATAACAGGGTACACCCCAGATAAACAGTTTCATGCTCGTCTCCTTTTTCTCTAGGAAATACCCACGATAGTACTGCAGTACTGCAGGCCAGGTGATACCAAGGATGTCACGTTTGCCAATTCAAATTCCATGTCAGGGTTTTGCCATGCACTGCCATAACCACGCAGGGCAGTTCCCATCCAGTGACACAGAATCAGGTTCTCACCCTGTAGGTGCCAACTGATGTTTTAAAAAGATCCAAAGCATTCTGTATTTTTAAACTAGATGGAATCAGAGTTTGTAACCTAAGGTCACGGTTTTACGTTATGCTGGCTGCTGTTGAAAGGTGAAATCTATTTTCTTTTTCCCTAAAGTAGATATTCTCACCCTCAATCTGGCACAGGATTGTGCAGTTCTCTGTCTCGGGTCCCCAGTCCAATCCAATCCAATGGAAAACCTGCTTTTAGTTTTGAAAGCAAGTTTTCCATTAAGTCAGTGAAGGGATCCAACTTGCCCACAGTCAGAGGGTTGCCAGAGCAAACACAAACAGCGGGAGCACACGGCTGGGCCGGGGAGAACAGGATCCCCTTTCACTGGCGGCTGAAACTTCCACTGAACTCGGTGTAACATAAAACTGCACCTTCAATCTTCCGCCGTCCCGTTTCTTTGCTGTGTTCTGTGACCCACACAATTACAGAACGGGATCTCCGGGCACCTGTGAAGAAGCAGCTCCTCATATGGGGCTGATTTCCTCTTCCTCCCAGTTGGAAGAAAGCTAAATTTACGTGAAGGATTTTGCTACAACGGTTTTCTTATGTAAGCGGTTACGGAGGCTGGCACAAAGCTCACAGTGGAGAAAGAGAGGAAAAATGTATCCAGAATGTGATCATGAGACAGTCTTGATGAAACCTGGTCCAGATACTGTAAAAATAGTGTCTTACCTTCTCATATAAAACTCACTAAAAGCAAGATCTACCCAAATGATTAATAATTATTAGGGCTGCAGAAGCTCCTAACAGCCTTCCAGATGAAAGTCAAGACTCCACTACAACAGTTTCGTCAATACTTGCCACTCTACTGGAAATCAGAGACTTTTTGTGATTCTCAAGCACATCTCACAGTTTTAGTATTAAGCGAGAAGAATGCTCCTTAGAACAAAAAAAAAAAAAAAAAAAAAAAAAAAAAAAAGGCAAACAAAACATCCTTCCTTCCATTCTTTACAGATTAGAAGAACAACTTAAACACCGCAGGCTAAAAATACCAGAAAACAAACCTACCCAAAACTCTGTATGTGTGTGTATTAAGTTCTGTTTTTAAAAACAGGCTCTTAACTTTGGATAGCCAGGTTAGGATTTTGGAAAATTGAAAGTGCTAGGAAAGAAGAGTCCTTGCTCCTGCAAATTAGAACTCTTTAATATTCCAGGACTACTTTCAATATCTAAACAATATATAAGGTATTTTCTGCTAGAAGGGTCCTTCTAAGTCAGCTGGATTTAAAAGGCTTCAGTAATTTATATTAAGTTCTTTATATTAGTGCTCCTTTCATAAACATTCAAACTATTCTATACTATCATCTATTAATTTCTTATTTTTAATTTTAACATCCACATCTTACACGAGTTCTGAGAAGATTTGGGATTTAAGAAATCACTTTGTAGTTATCTTATTTCTGCCAGGCAGATCTTCACTTACCATTTTCCAGGAAACTAACCCGACTTCTGGTCAAACAAAACCTGCCCTGCTTTACCTCAGGGATACTCTAAAACTGTAAATTAGTGAGGATGGTAGTTTTGTGCAGTTTTTTAAGCTAAGGTAGAAGTTTGCTGGGGCTGCTCCAGCGAGCGGTCCAAGTCCTAACAGCCCCAAGGATGGCTATGGCCAGAGATGCGTCTCGTGAAGCTCCCCAAGCTCAGCCCACACAGAACTGGAGCCCTCTTACAAACGAGGAGGAAATCTCAAACTGCAGCAAATGCTCATTGTTCAGATGTATAATTCTGATGCAGAATATTAAAGCTCTTCTTTAAACTCGAGTTTCTAAAGATGAAAAGAACTCTTCAGATGAAAACCAAACCAGTCAACCTAACAAGAAAGTCTGATTTGGGGTCTAATTCTAAAGGACAATGTTCTTTAGCACACATGCAGGTTTTACACAAGCTTTTTTAATGGCTTTCACATTTATTTTTCCTCTACATCACTGACAATACAATACAAAACTGTCTGAATTTAAAATATGCATTTCATTTCCACTACAATGGATTTATCTTTCTAGCAGATGTTGTTTGGAAAATCTAGTGACTGTAAAATGTCTTGATCTAAAGTAAAGACTAAACATGTACCAATACCCTATTTTTTCCCCTTCCTTTCTCCAGTGAGATTGGGTTTTTTGCAAATTTAGTTTCTATCATTGTGCACATCAAATGCATGAAGCCATTTCTGGGGCAGCCTTAAAGCTCAGACTCCAAGAGGAAGCGTCAACATCCCCGTATATTCGAAAATTACCCTGGTTAGTGACTGGTGTTTCTGATCTCTAGGCCAGGATTTCTCAGCGTATCGGGTTCCTTTATTTGGAGGAATGGCTTATTTAGAAAACCGTAGCGATATTCCTCCTGGAAAACTGTGAGGGCAGTTGTTTGAAAAGCAGGAGCTGACCTGGATTATCTGAGCGTCAGGGTGGGAACATCAGCTGCTGGATGTAATTTTTAATAAACAGTCCAGGAAAAAATGCAGAGCCTTTGTAATAATAATAATAATAATTGCACAATTACTCCAGTCAGTTGTTGTCTGCTTGGCTTTTGAAAACCTCTGTTTCAAAAGTGGAATGTTTTGAAGCCTAGTGTAGGGATTGGTGTAGTATAACCCATATTAATGTGCCTTATTTGCACTGACTGTTCTAACAGTTTTGGCCAATCCTGTGCTCACTGTAACAACAGAAACCCCAGAGACTGAATATCGTACGACCAAACTTTCCAAGATTTCACCTGTGAGCAGCTGCCAGCGTAGAAAATCCCCGACCTTGTTCAGAGACTGACTTTGCTTTTGTTATTTCACTCTCAATAATTTTCCTTCCAAACCCTCCCACTCGTTTTCTTCCAGCAGTAATGGTTATTTAACTTCTCACATACACATACCTGTGACTCTTCGCCTGGTCTCTACCATTACGTACTGTCCAGAAAATGTGCTATCTGTTCTTCACACAAATATATGGAAATTAAAAATAGCTTAAGAAAAGCAGTTTGCCTTTTCTTGATAATTTTGGGATTTTCTAAGGGGTTTAATTGCTTTTGCTGGTAGCTATTTGATGCTCCTATGATAATTTATCTTTGTTCAATATTAGTTTAACAAGCCCTCCTCAACAGACTGCAAAAAAAATATTGTGAAACAAATCACACTCTTGTTTTGCAAGTTCAAAGCTACTTAAAAAAAAAATCAGACTGAAATCAGCTACAGCCATGATCAGAATTAAATTAACTTCCATCACGAATTTAACATCTGGATTTCAATTAAGCTTAGAGTTAATTGTTAACTGTCTTAACTCATAACCCATCAAGGAGTTAAAAAAAAAAAAAAAGAGGAAAAAAAAGGGAGAGATCAGCCTTTGATGCCAGTTTGAAAGTTGTGGAGCTATTAATCAGTCGTTATCAGTTTGCCTTAGATGACTAAAACTCATTAATATAAACGAGAAGCCTGAAAGGATCACATTAGTGTGCTATCAGTTTCATCATTTACAACTCTAAAATAGCTAAAATAGTTAAGCTATCACATACTGCATAGAAGGATAATTTGGCATCATTAATTTTATTCTGCCATTTGCCAAACATAATTGGGAACGATAGGGACTTTGTAAACCTGAGCTCCAGTGGCTTTCGCTCACATCCCCTTTTATTTATTCCCCCAGAGTCCTGGCATTTAGTGAATGAAATGGCACCAAAAGCATCCAAATGTTTTAATAACTTGAATTTTGGCTGTCCACCAGTGCCACCCAGCTCTGTTCCAGCTCCAGAGGCCACATTATTCTGTGCTGAAGCCTCTCATCCTTGGAACCAACCTTCTTTTTTGCCACAGCGATGAGAAGATAAGGGAGCTCTGGAGCTGCCAGCAGAGATGCCAGAGGCCATTTAGCCCAAGGAATGTTTTAGATTCCTTTTGATTTCAGTGGCTCTAGACTTCATAATTGCCACAGCACTAAGCTTTTATTTCCAAAGCTTAATTTTTCTTGTTTCTATTGCTTTTCTGCAAGCAAGGTAGAATTTTTCCTATCATCTTTGTTCTGTACAATATCCCAGTTCTCAGATAAAGAGCTATTTACTGTTGGCTGGCTACTAACCAGCACACAACTTAGCCATTTGTCAGTTATTTAATGCTGCTCACTGGCCAAATTGGTCCTTCTTAAGAGGACTTTTACACTTTTGGCACACAAGGAATATTATGAAATGGAAACAGTTTCTCCCTTGCTAGTTAAAAATAATAATAATAAAAAAAATCTACTTTTTAATTTTCAGTTTCTCAATTCAAAAAGTAATACTCTGGAATTGATCCTGGAAAAAAAAGACAAAACAACAATCTGTACCTAGTCAGCAAACAGTTAATGCACTAGATCTTGAAAGCAGTAAAATAATTTATCTTTTTTGGTTAGATATGCACTCAGTTTGTGTATACAGCTGATCAAGAACAAAACAGCACCCTCTCCTCAGCCTCCTTACCACTGGCCTTTCAGTAAGATCATGAATAGAAAGTAATCCATAAACATTAAATATGACTATGACTAATTTACATATTCAGAGCGATTTCAGGCTTACAAACTTTTAGTTAGTTCGGGGAGAGCAACTGTTAAGTAAATTCATGCATGGATATGCCTATTCTAGTTAACCTTTGTTCCTGGTCACTTTAATTCACCTAAAAAATATAAGCAAAGCTAAAAGCAAGAGGGTGTTCCAGTTCCTGAGGTAGATAACCATACAATGGATTGTAATTCCGATGACTTATTTACACTTGAAACCTATATTAACCTAAAACTGAATTAGCCTTCAACTGTAGACAGATCCCTCGGATCTGAAAGGCTCCACTAATTTCAAGGACTCGTTCCTGATTTGAGCCACTGCTGGGGAAGAACAGTTTATACCTGTGCTTTCTAAAGAGATGTCATTCACTGCAGAGAAGGAAAGCGTTCATCTTTCACGTTTTGTTACTTCACAGATAATCCCTTTAGCCTTCGGGTTGACATACTTTATAGAAATTCAAAATAACCATCCGCGAGACTTATTTCATACTGCAGTCTTTTATGAAGCTCTTCAAAGAGCATTCTTATTCCAGAGAGATAAGAGAGTTCTTTTGTCACGTTGACATATAGAGTTTATTATCCTTTAATGGAAACTTCATCATCTGTGGCAGTTTTGAACCTCAGGAGGTTGTGCTATTAGACACAACAGACATGCTACTTTTAACTGTAAAAAGTTACGATTCAAACAGTTATTTCTACTCTTCTTGAGACATTGCCGTGTTATATATGACATTTGCTCTTTTCTTGCATTTTCTTTCATCACAAGAACAACCAAATTGGAGTCCCCACTCAAAAACTTTTTCATGGAAAAAAAAAAAAACAACCCAATTTTTAAAGACAAAGGAAAAAAAAGGGGTCTTTCACAGTGATGGGTCCCAAAACATTATCACACACTGAAATGATCTGCAAACCAATAAAGAGCTAAGGCTAAAATGGAAGGTTCTCTAGGGAATGGCTCAAAACATGGGAACTGATGGAAAAATACCTCTTCAAATTAAGAGTAACCTTTTGAATATTACTTTTAAGCCCCAGGTCCATGTTGTCTATCCATTAATAAATGTTGCCTAATAAGAAAAACTACTTTCCACTCTGAATCAGCTTTTGAAATGTGCCTTAATTCCTACCCCCCATGATGAACTAGGGGAGCCTCACTGCACCCCCATGCTCAGGAGCCTTTGGGAAAGTGGACACTAGTTTTCCAACACAAATTCAGTGCAATGGTATCTTGGGCAGCTAAAGATATAAGACAGCTTTGGCAGTGATTCTTTTCTCCGTGTGTGTGTGTGTGTGTTCAAAGCTTTTAAGAGATGGTGTATTTTCTGTTCTTAAGAAAATACATACTCAACAGCAATACAAATTTTATTCTAATTTTTTTTCAGTCCATCAGATTAAACTCTGTCCTTCAGCTGGAAAGATTAGTGGTTACATTTCTCCTTGTGATGGGAGGAATCCTACAGTCCTGTAAAAATCTCTGCAGGCAGCTGTGGCCACGTGGCCTCCTGGGCATGAAGGTAGAGCTTTGGAAGTGGACACTTCGGAGCTGGCTACTGCTTAAAGTGGCTGTTCCACTGTAAGGGTTCAGTCAGAACAGTATTTCTACAGCTGTGAAGTTCACCACTAAGGAGACCCCAACACCCACCTTAACGACAGCAAAAAATTCTCAAATGAAGCTTCCAACTCAGGTTTTGATCATCTGTGACCACTAAAGACGAGCAGCACTTACTGCAAGGGGAGATTTTGTGCTGGCCTCTCTGTGCTTCAGGTCTGTGCAATTGAAATTTGGATGTGGGGTTGAAGATTGCAAAGCCATTTACAAGGACAGATTTATTAACATTCTTAACACATTCACACTGGAGACCGCCATCCTGGAAACCAAAATGTATTCATGAAACTCACGTTACCATGTACAGTAATAGATCAGTTAGACCATTTATGATTCCTTTTACATGGATTATGCATCAGGTAAAAAGAAGTCATCATCTCTCAGCACTTACACAATCCATTCACAGCTTATATTAAAGTATAAGATGTTTAAGGAGGAACAGATTCTTTCCCAGGAATCACCAACACTGAAGCTTTGTTAACCACAACTCCTTGGGGCTTACATAGGCCCAGAGTTTGAAAAATGTGAAAAAGCCTACAGTACCAGGGTGATGTTTGTGCAAGTATCCCAAGGGAATAATTTTGTAACCTGCTGACATTGTGTAAACACACCCGTCTTTTTAAAGGGGCATTTTGGTGCATTTTCACTCTGGCCAAGTAACATAGCACACACCAAAACATATGTGTGTGTGTGTGTGTTAACAGAAACACCCCTTACTGCCCTATTTTATATAAAAATGCGTTCATTATCAACAGGGATAGAATGCTCTTTCTAGCAATGGGAAGTACACTGGCAGCAAAAGAATAAAATTAATAATACTCCCACAGTAGTAGTAACTTCGTTTTGCAAAGCAAGGATCAATCTGACAAGTTTCATGTAACTGACCCACAAATGATTTGGTTTTCATTCCTATAAGGAAGACAGTGTGAGGGGAGTTGTCCTGAGACCTTCAGGGTGCTTGTCGTACAACCAAGGAAGAATTCAACTCCCTCTCCCATTGATATGCCACATCTTCACGTGGAGCAGGTATCAGGGCTGGACTTCCAAAAATAAAACCAAAACTTTACCAAACCTGCTTCCAGCCCCATCATGCTTTACAACCACATGAGCAGTTTGATAAATGTACTAGCAGTGCTAGTACAACTGTCAGGGGTTAACAAAGAGGCTGAGAGATAAGTGCTAATTAGCATGGTCAGAACGGAATCCACACCCATTATTATTTTATACAGCATCAGCAATTCCTTATTACTATCACTTCTAACCCTGGCTACTAACTTGTTTCTTCAAGAAAAAACAAGCTTACTGATGCTTATTTTAAATCAGCTTTTTTCCCTGCACTTGCACAGTAGGCTAAACAGAATCCAGACTCCTCGGCCCCCATCACTACATTTCCTATCCCTTGAGAGGATCCAAGTCCTGCAGGAATGGAATTAGCAGTGTGAAAAGTAGGATTAAGCCCTGGCCACACCATATAAGCTGGTTTTAACTTACAGGGGGCAAGTAGGGAGCATATAAACAGAAAAACTTAAAAAATGGAAGTCTAGAAGGCAAGGGCTTCTAAAAGCGAGCGGGGCAGTGCACAGAGTGTGGTAGTTTAGTACAGGCAAAGCATTTAGGTTTGGGCTAAAACTCAAGTCAGATCCAGAGGTAAGATTACTACTTGGACATACAACTAAAATCTTGGGTCAGAAGATGAAATAAAGTCTGGGATGTCTGACATACTGTAGTCAGGAATACAACAGACAAAAATCATCCATACTTCCTTTCAGAGGGAAAAAATAAAGATAAACTAGAGATATCCCAAGTATCAGTCATTCAAAGTGTCCCAGTTCTAGAAAGTGAAAGATTCACAACCAAAATTTCACTACCGTGTTCCCCTGTGGTGTCGGAGAACACGACGCCTCCCACAGCGACATCAGGTCTGCCAAATACATCAACTCAGCGCGGATTTGAGTCAAGAGACGGCATTTAGAAACTGCTCACATGATATACCTCAAATTCTTCTACTCTGGAACTGTCAATATAAGTCTGTTTGGAGCATAAATCCATTTTGGAAACATATCTGATGATAAAAGATGACAGCACCTATTTTAAATGCAATTATTATTTGAAAGGTGCTCATTATTGCTAAATGATTCCTCTTTGATAGAGCTGGTACCTGCAACACACACTGGTATTCAACACTTCCAGTAGCGAACAGTTCTCTAAACTGCTAATTAATGTGATAACACAACTGCTCCGCTCAGATACACTGTAATTAAATTTAGGGTCTATAAAGAATAAGCTCTACCATCTGTATCTGTGGAGAGAGGAGTGCTTGATTTGGACAGTGATGGGGATTTTTTTTTCTCTTTAGCCAAAGGGGGAACCCTCTAACAGGGGATTTGCTTTCTGAGAACTTGAACCCAACGTGTTTATGCTGATGCTGTTATTCCCTGTCGTGCTTAACGGGAAGTCTGTCAAGCTTTGCTTGCAATAGTTTGTTTGCAAATCTTCTATTATTTTTTTTAAAAAAAGCATTTCTGCCACTGTTTTTTCCCCCCAGCAGTTCTGAATAATTGATGCGTTTTTACAAATTTTGTAATTAAAGGACCCACTGGAGTTACTATAGTAACAGGGGCCTTTGGAAATCAATTGAATAAAACAAAAAAATGGGGTTGATTGGTTGGCTTTGATCTTTTCGCTTTGTTCAGTGGTATTAAGAATATTGTGAAAGATAATCTTTTTTTTCGCCTCGACTGCAGAGTTCAGCTCTATTTCTGGGCTTACACTGTGTAAGCATGAGTGTTCATCAGCAAGGGATGGCATAAACGTAGAAAACTGTCCTTATGCTCTTTTCTTTCTGGGGGCAGCCCTAACCAACATGGAGCAGCTCCACTTATACAGCTTTAAGACAGACTTACTAAACTTTTACCACCATTTACTTAACATTGAAACCCCCACATTTGGGGATTTCTCTCAACTCTAAACAATGATGCACATTTTAACGAATATTCCAAAAATCCAACCCATTTCAGGTTAAAAGAACAACACTTGGTGCTCAGTAATTTCAGAGCGAGGTTCAACTGGATGGCACAGCTGACTTGTTTTAGTGCAAGTGTTCTCTTTGGTTTTGGTTCCAACTAGCACCTGACTCTTCAAGTTTCAGTTTCAACTTTGAAAAATGACTAGGAAGCAATGATAACCTCTTACTCAACAGTTCTGCTCCTTCTCATGCTGTGTACAGAGCCAGATTGTCAGTTCTTAGGGCACAGATCAAGCCTGTCTTGCTTTTCTGTTCTGTTAGCAGTTCAAGAATCAATGCAAAGGAGAATGTGTTTATGCTAATAATTATATTTTAACTATGCTAACAGACAATAGAAATCCTTGTATGGTAACATCACTGTTTGTTACCAACACAGAAAAGGAATGGTGGTACCTGTGCAAGTCACTTTGTCTCATTACTTCAACTTGACAGAGTTTTTAAGTCACTCAGTTTATATCTAGTGCGAAAAAAGAAAAACCAACCCACACCTGATGTTTCCACTAAGAAAAATATTCCACCAGGTACAGACTAAAAGTCACAAAGAAAAAGACCACAACAATCTGGGTCACGGGCGTACGAGAAGGATGAGATTGTATTTACCAAATTCTAACCACAGGTGGTGTTCACTTTGGGACACCAACCCATCAACAGCAGCACAAAGACACCACGATGCAGTTGCCACCCACGGTGGAAGGGCATCATTTCCACCCCAGAACCTTTCCTGGGAAAGGATGAACCCAGCTCAGTTCTCAGAGCCAAGATACAGATCCAAGCTTGGACTCTGTTGTAAGCAGCCACCTACAACGTGGTTTCAATTTGCAGTGATGAAAATGAAACTCTTCTTTCCCCCCATAGGAGACAATCACCTTTCATTAAGCTCTTCCCATTATTTATTGGCATCTGCTTCAAAAATACCTCTTTTATGAACAATTGTCTCATTTCCTTGCAGAACTGAGATGAAACTATGAATCTAAATGTCAAAACACTGCACTTATCCAAAGAGATGGAAAGTTTTACATATCTCTGGTGTAACCACTACCCTATTGTGGCGTGGCCCCATTTGGTCCTTATCATCAATCATTCCTAACCTACAAAACAAGACCACTCCGGGGACTCCCTGCAGTCTTATTTCCCAACTACAAGGCCTTAAGTCTACTGGAAACTCCTGTTTGCCTTAGAAGAAAACCCGGCAGAGTGGGGAGGAGAAGGAGAGGTGCGTGCTCAAGTCCTGTCCTGCCCTGTGGTAGGAACATCAGGAAGGTGTCAGACCAGATCTGCAAGACCCATGGGAGAGGAAATCCACCCCACAGCTTACCCATAACCAGCACGACCGACAATTCCAAGGCATAGGGAATCATTTTTCTCCAGAGGAAGAGAGATCTTGGAACAAATATAGCAATAAGGAAGTTCAGCCACTCATAAATCAATAATATCTCCAAAGGTTTAGCACATCTTATATAAATATATTCTTTAAAACGTTTAAACCAGGTTAAGTGTATGGTCAGACACAGTTACAGGATGGGCCTAAATTTCCAGGCAGCACTTGATTTTTACCTTAAATATCCACATTTACTCAGCAACTAATTTTAACTGGTCTAAGGGGCCATTGCTTCAAGCAGGTTTCATTGTAGATAAGAGATATGAGTCCAGATGCTCATTTCAGACCCAGCTGTAACCAGATAAACATCAGACCCATTTTAGGAAGTTGAAGTCTGATTTGAAAGTAATAAATCACAACTTTTTGTTTTATATTAAGTTATGTTCATGAACTTCCTCAGGCCTTTGGACTTTTATATTTGGAATTAAAACAACAAATATAATTCATAATTGATTAACGACAGAACCTGTTCTTATCTAAGCTAGAACAGTTCTTATTTAACCTAACACTAAATTGTGTTCCAGTCCTGAAAGGAGCCATAAACACAACAAAGGATCAGTTTCATCAATTCAGCTGTTTTGTTTGTTGGGTTTTTACTGGTTTTGGGTAAAGTTTCTATAAAATAGACAGTAACACACCCTTTACGCAGCTGGCAGAAAAAGAGAAAAATGCATTAGCAGATGCAACCCCCTTCAACTTCAGCACCTACCACAGGGCAGTAAAGAATGAAAATTCCCTTCTTCTGGAAAGAACCAAATGGAAATGGACTGAGATTTCACTTTCAACACGGAAAGGAGTTTTGTAACCAATTCACATGTGATGCACTGAGAATTTGCTCAATTTGAGAAGGCGGCCCTGTTCTTGACTCACTCAGCTGCAGGAGCCTATCTCTCCAGGAAAATTCACTGCAAGACCTCTAATAATAATAATAATTTCTTAAAATAAATGTTAGGCTTGGACCACAGAGCAACCTTTTGTCCATAAGTCTCAAGCAGACCACTTGATAACTACTTAATATCAGAAGGAATTTCAGGGACACTCCATCCCTTGTCTGGAGAGACACTGAAACGCTGAAGATGCTTTGCTGTGTCGCGTCCCCCCTCCGCTGTTTGGGGGCTGCAAATTCCTGCAATCCTGGGACTGCTCTAAAAACCTCCATTTTTCTACAGTTCCATACCGGCCAGAGCCCACAGAGCACAGCACATTCAGGCCATTCCTATTTCAATTCTCCATGAGCTGGCAGAAGCCCTAAACTAACAGCCCACTTCTCCAATAGGTAGCACCACAACATCAACCGAGACACGTTTTGGGATTTTCTTTCCAGTTTCACCACTTTTATTTGTGTGATTTTAAACAAATCCCTTCTCCTGCACACATTTCAAATTTTCCTTTTTTATTTTGCATTTGCAATACTTTTCTGCCTTAACAAAGCGCTACAGGGCTTATTTAGTATTTGTAAAACACTAACAAAAGGTACTTTATAAAAATTGTAAGTTATTTAGTATAATAGCAATAAGCTTTGTAGCTCCTGGCTTGAGTCTCTACAATATTTTGTAAGCAGGGTGTGAGGCAGAAGCACCAGACCGAAACTCTTGGGTGTCATCTTCACAAGAGCTTCTCCACCTCTTATTACACTGCCCACAGTTCTTAGGGATCTGTACAAACACGGGGTGAACTAATGCAGCTCTTCAGTATAGCTGAAAGGGAAAAGAGAGTTTCCTCATGTGCATGGTATGCTCTAATTCTACTCAGCTGTATGATATTTAAAAAAGAACGATGACAAGCTTTCTGACGTACCAGGCAAGAGTCATGGTGAATGTGACACAAACCAAACCCAAATATAGATGACTACGTGCTTCAGAAAGAAAGAGAAAGAGACCTTCCCATAACTTGCAATAAGGAAACCACCTGAGCTTATCGTAAAACAGAAGTAGAGAGGGCTGCTGGGCTGAGCCAGTGTTTGTCACCAGGCGGGTATGTGTAGGTTGTTGCTGGCTGGGATCTCTGGGGAGCTGCACAAACATGTCTCTGGAACGAGCACGCACAGTGGTTTGCTTTCCTACAATATGGAAATGTTACTCAAATGTGGGTGAGGGCGCAGTGAGAAGTATTCCTTAAAACATTTCATCATGATTGACTAAATTTATTTCTGACCAAATGCCACAGCTGAGTGGAATGTCACTCCTTCCAGTTAACTGGCTACTTATATTTTCACTGCTCTCCTTTGTGGCTGTCCTGACCTAAAAGGCTAGAGAGAAAATAAGAAAGAAGCAAGTTGTGGGAAGTTTTCCAAAAACCAGGGATTTTCACTGCAGTAAGGTCTCGCAGGTTTTGTTATTTTCATTGAAGGCTTGATGCTCATGGTATAAAAATCACTGTTAAAGAGTCTCATTGCTGAGAATAACTTGCCCTGCGTAATCCCAAACTCTAAATGACAGCTGGACAGTGGAGGATGCAGGGGGAGCAGAAAAGCTCAAAACTTAAACCAGCCACAACGTTCTAGAATTCCCGGCTCTTAACACTGGAAAGGTGGCCTTTGACAGTTCAGCTGACTTTTCTGTGCCACATCAATACAACAGATATGCTGCTGTGCTATTAGCAACAATATGCAAGTTAAATGAAATCAAACCTTGCTAGGAAAAATACAAAAGAAAAAGTGACTCCAATACGAGCAAAGCTATCCCATAACGTATTTTTATTTTCATAAAAGGATCTGATTTTCCTTTTTTTTTTTTAACTCTCTAAAGGAATCTGTTTTGCTTTTCCCTTTTCCAGCAGAACAGCCCTACCAGTAAATGAAGGACCCCTGTTTCCAAGCTCTGGCTATAGCTCATCACATTTATTCACCCACAGCTTCCACATACTATCCCACTCATACAGGAACAATATGGCCAAACCCGGAGAGATTTGCAAATATTTTGATTGCATCCAAGGATTAAGTATTACCAACTGGCCGTTCAGACAACGTAAAAGCAGGAATAATATCTGACCCTGGTCTGCGCTCTCAGGTCTGTGCTCTTCACGGGATGCTGCCACAGAACTCACAGTGGTGAGTACTGTATGTACTGGTATAGTGCTACACTGAAACAGGCAATACTTACTGTTTGCTCATAATAATTCTCAGTCTCAGTCATCCTTCCCTTTTTTTGGGGCAAGGATTATGAAGAAGGGGAAAAACTTTGAGCAATTTTTCGCAATTTCTACCCCCTTGTGGGTTTCCAAACTGCAGTCTGTGTTCACACACCAGCTCTTCCACAACCCGTAAGAGTAAACCTTATTTTTAAAGGAACTTACGTATCCTTATTTTATTCTCAAAAGAAAATTACATCTGTCATAAGCGTATGGGGGTTTTGCATTTAGTAAGCACAGGTTTAAAGTTAAGCTGCTGTTAGTAGACTGTTACTCGTACCAGTTAAACAGGTTTCTCACAACTCATTGTAATATGCTTTTCTATTGAAACTATTTAAAACACATTTTAGTCTCGATTTCTTAATTTTGTTATTTATGGTAAAACTGTAAAGATGAAATCCCTCATTTTCAAAGTCAGAGCTGAAGTATGGACCCCAATTCATAAGCTGTTATGATTAAGAGCAGCTGAGCTGCAAAGAAAAAATTACAACTGAATGAAAGAGGAAAGTGCCAAACCAGATCAAAGAAGTGAGAGAACAAGCCTGGAAAGACCTATTTAGCCAGGAATCCAACCAGCTTCTCAGGCAAATAATAAGAGAACCCACTGCAATCAGAACGCAACATACCTTCATCCTAACATTGCCTTTCTACTATGAGGACATTTTCACAATTAGCAGTAATCCTAAAGAACGGGAGGGGGGAGATTAATCCAGCCACAGTCATGGTCTTGGAGACCTTTAAAACCAGTTGGGTGCGTAGGTGGATTTAGGAAGGAATGCTCACGTGACAGTTGTCCATGCCACCTCCTGTCCTGGCCCCACATCAATCCAGCTACTCAATTGTATTTGCAACCAAAATGTTTTAATCTTTCAGATTAATTTATTCTGAGATGTGCACAGTGCATAATAAAGAGAGAACTTTATTTTCCTTTGCAATCCAAAACTCAAGCCCTACTGTCCCAGCTTCATTGCTTCAATGGTCATGTTTGAGGGAAGGCTTCGAGTTTTCTCTCGTAGAAAAGAGGCACCAGGTGCCCACAATGAGACATGTTTCTGATTGTATGGTAGTTGTAAGTACACAGAGTGCTGGATGAACCCCTCAAGTTCCCTCTTAACCTTAGTGCTCATGAAGAGAAAGGAATTAGCAGCGAGACTCAGTTCTGCAATGAGAAAGGTTTAATTAACAGGTTTCAGCATAACACAAAGGTGGTTTCTCTGTAATCCCTTCGCTAAAGCCTGGGACCAGGAAGGACTGGGAGAAGCTCACTCTCTCTGGTTTTACAAGCAGCCTACCTGTACAAACCAGCAGCCAAGACTCTCCCATCACAACCATCCCACCGGCCAAATCCCAAGACACCGATGACTGCTCACGCAGGGAGTCTGCAGGAGGTTGTATTGCTTTATTAAAAGGGTTTTACTAGCACACATTTCAGATGACTTGAAAACTCGGTAGTGGCTTCCTGAATAACGTGGCTGACCCAAACTTATACCAATAAAACTTTTATATCGGACTAAATTGCCACCTAGTATTTTAATATAACATACTATGCAGGGAAGCCGTTTTAGAGAGCTTCACATGCTATGTATTTGTTCTGCTTCCTCATGTCTCCAGTGATTCCATAATTGCCACAAGCAAATGGTACCCAGCTGTACAGTTAGAGACACAAATATGAGCATTTCTCAGGTCACTTTTAGGGAGTTGGCTATTAAGCATGAAGACAAGAAGCCTGCTGTAACCTCTTTGCCACTGTCTGGCCAGAGGAAGCAATGGCCCATATTGCACATAGGGCTTCTCTGTGGCAAATTTACAGCCTGAACCTGATTTCAGGTACATTAATTCTAAGCAAGCAGAGCTGTATCCAGCAGCAGACAGAGAGCAGGCAACGCTGGCTCTCAGCCCTCTTCAGCTTCTGAATCCTCGTGTGTGAGAAATGAAAGAGCCGGGTCACATCCGCAGAGTGGAATGAATTAGCTACTTACTCACAAAAGATAACATTTTACTCGCGAACACTGTTCACTGAATAAGAAAGTGCTGAAAAGGTCTGCGTTTCTGTAACGTGAGTGTGTGTTTAAGAGTCCCCTCTGGATAATCTGCATGTAAATGAGGCAACATTAGTTGCAAGTATCTCTGGAAACTTAAACTGGCTACACATTCTGAAAGTTAAGTAAAAACAGAACCATGGGAGAGAACCCCTAATTACCACATAGCGAGGGTACTGATTAAAACCATCAGGGCAGGGAACCTGTGTTTCATTAAATAAATACACCAAGTTCAGCTTTATTGTTATTTTAGCTGATGAAGGAAAAATAAAGTCTACCTCCGCATGCATGAAATTACCTAAATTCAAAGACTCACTGGCAACAGACTTCGAACAGTGCAGGATTTTTTTTGTCCCTAATGTTTGTATTTAAGTAGCTCACTCCGGTTACTCGGGTTAATATGAGATCCTGAAGCGCAGTTAACCTCTGGCGTTTTAGCATTCCATATAGAACCATTTCTTTGGATTTCACATGGCAGGGTGTAACTAATAAATGCAACATTAGAATACTGTTTTAATTATTTTATGAACTAAAAGTAGGGAAGAATTAGCATTTTGGTCTAACGGACACCACCATCTCATTTATTCTCCAGCTTCTAGGGGGGTTTGCTGCTTTCTGGCTACTGCATTGAGTATTCAAAACTGATTGCCAAGAGCTTGAGCAAACAACCTTGGTGAGGTCATTTCTGGGTAGCAATTTCACAGAGGGTTTGCTTCAATTAGAGAGAGACATGAATTTGTATGTAGGCAGCAAATTTCCTCTTGCTACTGGCAAACTCCATTTGGTTACGCTATTTAACACCTGGAAAACACCATTTGCTGGGCTATACCAATATTTACAGACTATACATCCTTGGTAAATAAAATCTGTTAGTCAAGATTGTCTCTGCTGATATTTGCAGAGTTTCTCAGTATGTCAAAAAACGTGTCTCTACTCTTTCGATCCATCTTTCCCCTGCCAGCCTCAGGGGGGACTCCACAACCAGAACCGATCTCTCCAGCTAATGGCACCCAGCCTCTCCGAGGAATGTTTCAGCATCATCTCTACATTTTCACGGAAGAGAAAGTGACAAGTCTGACCAGTTATTTTTACTCGTTACTTTAAGAGTAATTCAAGAGCTGAACAAAGTTAAAGAGTAACTTTCAGTTTCCTGATCTCCATCCCACTCTCTCTTCAAAGGTTTTATAACCTAGAAGCAAAAAAAAAAAAAAAAAGAGAGATGGAAGAGGTGTGGGTGCACTAAAACTAAAAATTGGTATAAAATTCTCTTCAACTGCTTACCTATATATTATTAGTCTGTTAATCTTTGTAGACGTAATCCTGTGCCTGTTTTCCTGGACAGCTGGTGTAAGGAAGGGGCAGTGAGTGTTTAGAGCCACATTTTCCAAAGAAATCCTGAATGAGTCTTTGATTTGGGAGTGTTCCACATCATAACACAGGACGTAGAGTAACGAAAGTATTTGCTTCTCAGTTCTCCACTTGCAGAGAGCAGAGTGACTCAATTTTCCAAGCACATATAGGCAGCATTAATACAAGTCATAAAGAATGACAACAAATGGAAGTCTGCAGTCTGCTGTAACCAACCGATCCTACTTTCCCATCTCCTACGCTTAAAATGACCGGGCAGGTTGTGTCTTCAACACTGGTCATGGGGGACAGGAAAGGAGCAGAGGGGGAACAAGAAAAAAACTCCACTGAAACCTGAGAGTTTCAGGCAGAAACAGACCTCATGGTCAGACTTCAAGCTCCTGATTTTGAAGAGGGACAGTGAAAATGCTGAGATTCTCATTCACTCCAATAACATCGATACCAGAGCTTGAACTCAGCTGGAAGAGCAAAAGGAGTTTGCAAGAAGGTTGTAGTAATATTCAACTGCCACACAGAAGACTTTAGGGATACTTTTTTTGTTGGTTTGTTTTTGTTGGGTTTTTTTTGGTGGGGTTTTTTGATTTCATTTTAAAACATCAGAAATTGTTTTGACTGTACAAACAGCCACAGGGGAACACAAGAGTCATTCTTGTGACAGCAAGAAGCTCACTCTCCAGTGATGAAGTCATTTCTCTTTGGAGACTCCCCAGAGCAAGCGATGGCTCAGTTTCACGCTCTGGCAATAAGAAAATTCTTCATTTGAAACCTCTCTTTCCCCGTACTTGTTCCCCACACACAAAGCCCCAGTCTGGCTCACTACAGCCTTCAAGCAACACCAGGAGATGTTCCTCTCCAGCAGCAGCAACTGGTAAGCCTGGACCCAATCAGTCTGGGCTCATCCTTGCTCTTGCCACGGGGCTGTCATATGATGCTGCATCCTCCCACGCGCCTTTCTGTCCGACAGCACTGCAAGTTCTCTGGCCCAAAGATGACGCCTGATAAAGCGTTAGCATCCAAACCAGGGCAAGCATGCTCTGAAGATGGGGTTTCTGGGTGTTTCTCCAGTACACCAGCGTGCCAAATCATCAAAGATCTTGTGACGCTAACATACAATGCGAGGCATTCTGTTAGTGACAGGGGACACGACGGCCACTGACAGCTAAGTACGAATGCCTGGTCACAAGGCGATGGAACGCACTTGTTTGTGAAGCCCTTTCATGCACTGAACTTTAGTTACTCTCTAAAAGGGTTAGAGGCATCATTAGCTTCATTTCACACATGAATTAAAAACAGAGACACAGAGAGAGAGAGAAATCACATGGCCAAAAGTTATACAACAGCCCAGTACCACAGAGAAGTTGAGTCTTCAGAAGCCAGACAGGAGTCAGAAGACCTGGGATTGGCAACCACTTTGGAGAGAGCCTCCTGATGGCTGCCTCCTTCCTTGCCCTGCTTCTGCCTTTTCATCTCTGGAGCTTCCCTGCACTCTGCCTGGGCAGAATTCAACAGCACCTTCTAACCAGAAAGGCCTTTCCACACTCAAGGCGAGTCAGAGATGGTGGCTGACTACACAGTTTTTCATTGTGAGGGTGGTGAGACACTGGAACAGGTTGCCCTAAGAAGCAGCTGTGGCTGCCCCATCCCTGGAGGGGTTCAAGGCCAGGTTGGAGGGGGCTTTGAGCCACCTGGTCTGGTGGGAGGTGTCCCTGCCCAGGGCAGGGGGTTGGAACTGGATGATCTCGAAGGTCCCTTCCAACTCAAACCATTCCATGATGCCATCATTGTACTAGTTTTACCGTTATTTCCAGCTTATGTAGAGAGGCAAAGCCATCGCTCACCTGAACTAGTTCTGGCAGGATTACAACTACATGTGGGACATTGGACTAGATGACCTCCAGGAGCTCCTCCTGACCAGCATTTCAGCTATTCTGATGTGACCAAGTAGTTATGCAGCACAGTCAAGATTTCCAGCTCCTAAAGTATTCATCTGTATTCCTCCTCCCACCCTTTCTGGGGTGTAATTCATGAACTCACAGTACTTTCACAATGAATGAATCAAAGGTACTTAAAAAAAAACCCAAAATCTGAAAAAACATTAAGTGGAGAACTGCTAGCTCATGCAACTTTCCTGATGTCAGTGGGGATGCTAAATGGAACAGAGCATTTATCTGTGACATTAATGAAAAAAAAAGAAAGCCTACAAGATATATCTATATGAAACATTTTATTCCTTTCTTAAGTGCTGCTTTTGTCCTAGTTTGTCATAAGCTGAGGGAAAGATAGGGGCAAGGGGAGGGAGGAAGCACATAATTCACTGCCCATAAAAATAAACCTAATATTCATTTAAAGGCCTGAACATTTTGAGCAGAACCAAATACTTAAGCAATGCTTAATGCCTTCAACACCACCGCCTGCTCTGTCTGAATGTTGTTACCAAAGACTGGCTGATTATTTGCATCAGGAAGTTGAGGCCAAAGAATAATGTCTCCCAAAGCAGCCAATTGGAAAAAAAATAATCAGTGAACAGCTGCGATTGCTGCACAGCAGTTGTGGGAAAGCAGCGCGATAAGGTCAGATTCTGATCCATTACATCACTGTGTGTTGAGACAAGCTATACTGAAGACAGAAGCCATTAGAGATGTAAAATAAGCTCAGAGTCCAGCCCACAGTCTGCAGGACAGAGAACAGAACGCAGCTCATTAGCACAGCTACATGAATGCCATTATTCAAACAAAATTATTACTAGGTTGCTCTCGGCCTCAGCTACTCATCGCGCCAAGCCACGCGTTACGTTAAGACAAGGCACAATTTGGACCCCAAGAGATCTCTTTCTGGTTCACCTCGTATGCTTCTACTAACTGGTTCCATCCAATTAAGGCTGCCAGTTTTATGAACTACGATATATTAAAGGACACCACAAACCCGGCTGTACCGTCCCAATAAAATGAAAATGCTGGTTGAGTACCTTCCTGAAAAGCTGAAGAAAAGCCTGATCCTGTGGTTACGACTACAGTTTGGTTTGCGGGAACAGACAATTGTGCTATGCTCCTGTGCAATCACAGAGTGGGTTTCTCACCAAATCATTCAATCTTTTCAAAAATTCATCTACTGACCCCTTCATCTCAAATCTAGGTTTTAATGGTCAATCCATTTACTCACAGTACTCAAAAAATATCTCTGCAACAACATGATAACAACATAGTAAGCTCTTCTGATACCATTAGGACTACACAGGGGACATATAAGAAAGACACTGAGCCAAGGAACTTAAGAGTCTAAATACAGAATAAATTCTCTTGTAAAATGAGCGTTGGGATTTTTGAGGGGAGATGGAGAAGTGGCTCATTTCTCTTTTCTCCCTCCTGAAAGACTTGCAGGAAAGCAAGGGCTTTTGTGTTGGCAAGGACTGAACTGAGATAAGAAGCCACTATCCCAGAAGAAAAATTCACACATGGTAACTATAGAGCAAGATGAGAGTTCACAGCAGTTTTTTACTTGTGCAGGTATTTATACGGCCCTCTTCTGCTCCTAAACATGAGTAAAAAGAGAGCCAATACTTCAACAGCAACCCACTGCAGTTCTGCTCCCTTCTATAACTTAATTTGCTGCTCTTTGCATGGAGATCTGAATATATAACATATTTCTTAGCATCTCTTGCATTCTGAAACGAACAATAGATGCAAGAAGCTTTTTTAAATAATAAATTAAGGTCAAACTAAGTGATTAATGGGTTCTTTAATGTGTTATGCTGACTTTGTTCCAAAATAAGCAGCTGCTTTATATAAACTGCTTCATTTCTCTTCAACAGCAAATCACAAGAAGTAGAAGAAATCACTCCCACATGAGACTTTTAAAGCTCACATTGTTCATCACACAACAAGCACAGAGTAACCTGTTGCTCTTGACCAACAGAAAAGTGTCCTCAGATGAACCAGTCCTACAGAATAAATACATTTTTACAGATCTTCACTCAACAAACTCTTTAGTAACACTTAAGAAAACAGCAAGGTTGGGAAAGCAACTGATTCTGAATTCATATCCGTATTCAGACCCAAAAATCAAAATAGAATTTGTCTATCAATCCCTAATTAAAACAAATGAAAAAATATCTTTTCTGTAGTCTTCTAGGAATCCCTATGAGTGACAAAGTCCAACGAAACTGGCCCATGCGACATTCATGAATATTTTTAAGCAAGAAATATTGTACGTCCCCCCCCAACTGGCTCAAGGGACCCGAATAGAAAAAAATCATGTACCTCTAAGCAAAACACAGACTGAAAATACAAGTGACAGTAGCTTCTCACAATTGTGGAATATCAGAAGGAAATATAATCCACAACAGATTGTTCAAATCAGCCTTACTCAATCACCCGAGCACTTCTTTGTTATGTACTCTCATCAGAGAAATACTTGGCAGAGTTCACATGTAAATCAGCAGCAGCTTTTTGGATCACTTCTTTTCGTGTAGAATCAGCTCAAACTTTTTCAGAATGATGATGTTTCCCTAGAACGCTTTTCAGAAATACAATGCACTGCTGAAGACTCAGGCAGATGGCTTGGCTGAGGCAGCTCGCAATTTGAAAATTGTCTCCAGTCAGATTTTATTTAAAATAAAAATCAGCAAGTCTTTTTAAGATTATATTACACACAAAAAGCAGCAGTTACTGGAAGATACAGGGTCATGAAATAGACTGCCCTATTCACTGATCCCAGCCCCAGGATTAAATGCTACCTAAATGATTTGATTTCTAAATTGGATTAATTGGTAGCTTCTAGTCTCATTCTGGCAGATAAATCACCGTTGCATCCAGCAATATTTGGCACTGAAACACGCAGACCTCACCTTATTCCTGTTTGCAATTCCACTCTTCAACACAGCTGAAAAGGGACTACATACACAACTAAGGCAAGCAGGAAGCAGTTCTTACCGCCAAATAAAAGCTCTGGTTGGAAAGTGCCTGGAGAACAAACCACCCTCTTGTATAGTTCCCTTCAATCAGAATTAAAAACCCCGGATGGGCCTGTGAGAAAAAGGTTTAGTTCAGGTTTTTGCCACAAGAAGTTTGCTGAGCTCCTGTTCTGTCAGTGCAGAACGTGCCACTAGCATGATGCTTGGCAACGGTTTGTTATTTTTTAGTTAAGAAGCACCTTCTATACAAAGATTAAATTAGCAGCTGCTGGAGAAATTAATTCTCTCCCATCATCTGTCAAGGGAGCATAAATTGACCGGTTGCACGCCTCTCTTAGACACACTAGAAGCTTTGAAAATGGTGCAATTATTATGCTAACTTTCTCGATGACAGATAAGAAAACTGTTTGCTCTCCAAAGCAAGTCACCCCAATACCCACCGTTCCACCCTATAGTTCAAAGAAACAACACTGATAACTGTGACCCTCTGATCCACCCAGGATCGCTTTTTGAACACCTTCTACATCCCTCTCTCTTGACAGACCATACACAGAGCCCCCTGTGGCCAAACTCTGAACTCTGGGTGTTTGATAGTACCCAGAAGCCAGACTTTGCTCCCCAAAACCAAATCCAAATCCCAAAGTGGTGGTGAGCCCAGGGGAGGCAGGGGCTGCTCCTCCATTTGAGGTGTCGAGACAAAGCTCTGCCTGGGGACTTCACGTGTGTCAGGGGCCCCGTTCTCCACCACTTCGCTCTTCTTCCAGACCAGCAAGGCCAGTTAAGCGAGGGTTGAATCAGGCCCCTCACGTATAAATGAATCATTTGAAGTTATACACGTTACTTTACATGGAAAAAATTCAAGCTTTTAAAAAATGAGCATATAAAATATAAAAAGACATTTAAAGCGTGCGCGCGCACTCACACATAAGCCAGCTTTACTTTGCAGTGCCTGTTCAGTAGAACAGATAGCCTGTTCTCTGACTCTCTTTTAACTGCAAACCTTATACTGGCTGTGTATATTTTGGACCCCTTCCCATCCTACCATGATTTCCTGTCTGAGTCTGCAGCCCATGGCAACAGCAGAAAATTGGAGCACAGGCTCTGCAGATGGTGGTAGGCCAAATGCCCTCTGCCAATTTATTATCTTCTTCCCTAACATATGCATTATCTAAGTCCTGGCTATATGGGAAGAGTTACCTTCACACTAAGAAATTATATTCATTTCAATTTATAAATTGCACTCGCCTTAGGGAAGGCTCTGGCCTGCAGTGAACATAAAAAAACCCCACAATCACACAGCCTTACAAATACATCATCAGACTATAAAAGGAAAATGATATTCTGAGCTGCTGTCAAGGTGGAAGAAAATTCACACAGTTTTATCACTCAATTCCAGGAGGTCACAGGTCACCTAGACTGTTTAAAAAACAAAGCAAAACAGTCCCCTCCCCAAATTTATTGATGTGCAGCGCATACATCATCCCACAAAATAACCTATGACGAAAGCTGCGGCAAAAATATGAGACCCAAGATTATATACACAGGGAAAAGGTGCCAGAAACAATTCTAGGGTTGTTTCCATCAGCAAATGTAGTGTTAAACATGAATCTTCCTTGAGTGGCTTTAATAAGAGACTCTGCATCTGGCATTGCCCTGAGAGAACAGGGAGGAGGTGATGTGGGGGTGGGGGAGGACACAGGTTTTTCAAAGAATAACATTAATAAGAACACACCAGTCACCCACATTGCACTCACCAGCGCGGCTACAAAACCACCTCAGCCTTATAGATGCTTTAAATCCCGCCTGCCCCCAGCGCACACGACGGGACATCCAGGTTTTCCATGGAATGAATGGTCACCATCAAAGTTTCTCCCACCTTGAGGTGTAAAGCCCTGAAGTTTATTACAAAGCACTAAAACAGAACTACCCGAGACAAACACGTGGCCTCAATCCAAGGGATTTCAGCGGAAGAGCCCAGGCAACTGCTTCAGAAAGAATTCAGTTTTTTTCTGATAAGCAAAAAAAAATAAAAATCATTCCTTGGCTATTGTAAGGAATCACAAACTAAAATCCATAAGCCACTACTTTATTGCATAAGGAAACCCTCTGCTCTCTCAGCACTGGTAAATGGAAATGATTCCTTTGGCTCCAGCAAGATTAAACTTTAAGGTAAGCAGCACTTTTCTCCCATGGATTCCCAGCTTGCTTCCAGTAGCTGTTCATTGACAACAATTCTGACAAATTTCCTACTTGACGATCTTACTGTCATCACCCTCAAGAATCTTATAAACTCAAACAAAACCAATACTCACTCAAGCCAAAATTTCCACATATACTGCCAAGGCATAAGAGAACTTTTCATCATATTTCTTGGGGGAAAAAAAAAAAAAAAAGAACCCACCAAAAAGCTTTAGAAGTCTCTCTATATATTGACAATAGAATGAAATGGTTTATTAAAAACAACTAATAAAGATATTGTGTCTCGGTTGCCCACTATTGTAGTTTTCCATCTTCTTCCCCCTCACTCATAGTTAAACTACCACTTCAGTGAAAACATCCAAAGCCACCTTGTAAATTTGATATAGCAACTTAAAAGTACTAGAAACCATACTAAAACCATAATAAAACTGTATCATTTCAACTCTGGGGTGATTTTTATGATCTCTAGACTAAACAAAACTGCCAGCAAAAGTTGAGCACAAAACAGGGTGGGAGGTGGAGGGAAGATAACATTCAAACCAAGGAGCAGAAATTCGATATGCAATTAGCCAGAAATGATATCACCCCCCCAGAGGAAGTACCTTTCATTATATATTATCTCTTATATTATGACAACATCAAAGTTCAATCAATCAAAATCAAAGTTAAAGATGAGTGAACTGTCTAAAAGCAACTGGAAAACTGGGGTTTTGCTTTAACCCATTAGCTTCGCCATCAGTCTGTGCTGCACAGAGTACTGGGTAATCATTAAAATAAAACAAGCAAACAAGAAATTGACTTCTACTCAATTCTATTAAAACATCAAAAAAATCCAAAACAGTTTGAAGAAGGAATATGAGGCAAAAACTGGCCCAATTCCCCAGCTGTTTGCCAACATTGGGTTCTTGCCCTTCAGCTGAAAGAGCAGTGTGCTTTATTCACAAGCAATAAAATGTAAATATTAAAGAAAAGCTCTTCACTGTGATCTCGGTATTAATCAGGAAACAAAGCAGAGCTATATAGGATCAAGAAACTAATAGATAATTACGCCTCTGCATGTTTATTTCTTTAAATCTATAAGTCCCAGCATAAACACACAGTCATCTTTCCTTCTTTATTCTCCAGGTCCCAGGCAACAGACGGCAGATTGGGCTAGAAATGAAAGTAACTGAAGTATCCAACAAGGACTGTAATGTTATAAACACTAAAGAACGGGACAAGCAGATGATGTCTTCTGTAGTGTTCTTTTCCTCTCATCCCTGGAATATCATAAACAACATTTACTTTGATCTTTCACAGCCCCATAGCAAATTTATCAGCTGGTATAAACCTACACGCACAAACTGAAAAGCTGGTCTGAAATGTTTATTTGGCTTCAGTTCTTAGTCTCCAGCCCATGATTATACCACAAATACCCTTAATCATCTCAAGCATTGTGGTGTCACTACACAAGAACTACAGTAATTACTTAAGCGTATTTTCCACAGTTTTCCTTTTTTTGCTTATGTCAAGACTTTTTAATGTTTTGGACCAGGAGAGCCAAATGCAGTCTCTTGATAGAGAGGCTAATGCTACAAAAAAGCATCACTTTGGTCACTTGAAAACTTCTTTAGCTTTCTTCTATTCCTTTTTTAATAAAATAATAATAAAATATTAAATTTCAATTAGACTTAGGCTTCAGTTTCCCTGAGCAGCAGCTTGTGCATAAGTGAACAAATGGAGATGCATATTCTCAGTGTACGACAGCATCGTTAGCGCAGAGCGAAAGCCTCACACCAAATACATGAACGACACGGACTGACCCAAGGGGATGAAGAAGATGCTTTGCTTTCTACTGTCCCTCCCGCTCCCCAGCCTGAAAGCACTTTACACCGACGACCGAATGAACCCTCCAGCATCCTCCAGCAGCAGGTATTTTGCTCAATTCAGATGTGACACAGGTTAAGTTGCCTGGTGAACACCAAACAAGTTTTCAGAAAGAAATGGTCCCAGTGTCGTAATTAAACAACCAGAACAAGACGGACAAGTGCTCAGGCTTAACCTAATCTAGGAGCTGTCTGGGTCAAACCCATACGAGGAACATCGGACGTTTTTTGCTTGGTCAACAGGAAGGAGGCATTCACAGCAGTCCCTGTGACCTGATTTAATGATTCTCACAGGTTACAATCCACAACTTTGGCTCTGTTGAAGGTCCATTTCAAAGAAACGTTTCATGTTAAGATCACAGTAAAGACCAATCCAAACAACTGCCTCCTCGAGGACCACCACCGAAGACATCAGCCAGGCTACAGCTAACGAAATCACATCATTAAGTAACAGGTTTGGAGCAGATGAGGAGGAAGTTTACAATTTTAAAGGACTTTCATCTGCAAGTAACACATAAGCAAGTAGGTTTTAAATGACAAGGATTTTATAGCTCAGAATATCATTCAACTTGAACTGAAAGGAGTGATCCCTAGTTTCCTCAGCAGTTACAGCATACCCTTCCCTCCCAAGTTCCTTTCACGCTATTAATTCTCTCCCACATATTCCACGCTCACAAAAGCGGTGGCCACCACCCTACGGGCTGCAGGCAGACACTTTAATTACAGGTTGCCATCCAGCCCTCTGCCGTGCCCTGCCCAGAGCTGGCCTGTCCCAGCACTGGCCTCTCCTTGCTCCAGTTGCCAGCCAAGCATTCCAAGTCACACCCGCTGTCGCCAAACCTTTCCTAAGGACCAGAATGAGCTCACCAACCAGGCTGGAACTGTGAGCTAAGTCAGAAGGCAAGTTTGGATGTGTTTGCATGAAAAAACCAAACCTTTCAGCATTTGTGCATCTTTTCCTCTGTGTGTTACTGCTTTCTCATGATAAGGCCTGCACTGCCAACAAGCCTCCATTTAAAAGGCTCTCCTTGTTCATAAACACACAACTGGGAATCCTTACATTGACTTAGATGTTCTCAACAAGGTCCAGCAATTATTTTTTTTTTCCAAATGTAATCTCCTGTTCTGTAAGGGAAGGAACTGGAATTCTGTTGAAATGTTTTTGTCCCTTGAAGTGTTCAAGGCCAGGCTGGACGGGGCTTTGGGCAACCTGGTCTAGTGGGAGGTGTCCCTGCCCACGGCAAGGGGTTGGAACTCAATGGTCTTTAAAGTCCCTTCAAACCCAAACCATTCTATGATTCTAAGAAGAGCATCAGAAGTGATTGTTATTCTTTTGTCCATCAGCCTGAATTCTCATAGTTCAATGTGAGCAAATGGACGTTTTCATATGTTGAGTAACTTGTAGAGTAGAACTCATTCAATGAGAGAGGTTTTCTTAATGTTCTGAGCGTGAGACTGCAAAAGCAGAACTCCTGGGCCTGTAACGCTGTGAAAACGTTTATAATAAGGACCACACGTTTACTTGAAAAGTTTGGGATTGACTAAATGCAAACTGAGAGTTAAAATGTAAACAAAGAATTATTTTGATCTTGTTTCCAAACATTCAGAAGAATAAAGACTGCTGAAGGATTTGCTGGGTGTTTCTGAGTATCTAGTGGTTTTGTTGTGTTTAGAAGCCTCTGTTTCTCTTCCTTTGAATTCTGCTGGCTCAATGGACAAATCACTCAAGACAAACACCTGTTCATTTTACATTTCACTTTAAGAAAGGACAACATGTCAACCTAGTGAAGATCACAGGATTAACACTACTTTTGGCCTTATTGTTCAATTTTCTTGCATTGCTGTAAGATGGGCTCTTTTTTAAAATGAACTTACTTTTCGTTCAACATTAAAATCTTGGGTTTAAGTTCTCAAGTGCAAACAGACACTTTTGAGCTTCAGTTCTTTCTGAAGTTACTGAAGTGCTTGAGTCCTAAACCCATGCCCCTCTGCAACTTGGTAATCATGTAATAGGTGAATTTTATACAGTCTGTTGTAAATAAGTATGTTCAGTACTTCCTACATTTCATATAACAGAGGGCTTTAGAAGCTTAAACATCTCCCTTGCAGTGTTGGATACCCACACATTACACTACCAAGCTGGGGAAAGGGACAGAAATATCAACCAGATAAGGAAGGAAGCTCTAAATGGACCATTAACTACATTAATTGAATCATACCAGGTACATGAGCAGAAATAATTTATCACAACTTAAAAACATTACTATACCATTAACACCCCAACAAGATTTTTCAGTGTAAAAAGATCTTTGATCTTAACCTCATTATCAAAACAATATTTATTGAAAATTCAATGCCACCCTATGTTACTATTGCAATAGCCCCAAATTAAAAGAACAAAAAAAAGAAAACTAAACTAAACCAAAACCCTATTATAACTTAGGGGTTTACATACCGGGGATAAAATTCTGTCCTGGCCTTAACAGTATTTGGTCAGTTCAAGACCCTGAGTCCAAATCATTCCCTCCCACTGTGAGGAAATGTTACACATTTCCCTCTTCAACCCGATTCTAAGAAAAACGTCTCAAGACACAAATAGAACTTATTTTAGACTCTGTTTCTACGACTCATCAGCTGAGCAAATCAACAGGCTAATTTCTGGATTAGTTTGTCCACAGAGAACTTGAAACATTTCAGCAAAGAGGTACATGAAGAAACAGTGCTACCAAATTAAATATACCATCCCCCTCCCCCCCCCTTTTTTTTTTCCTTTTTTTTTTTTTTTTTTTTTTCAGAAACATCTGTCAACACTTATATCCACAGAAGACCAGGATGTGCTGATGCATTAAACAGCACAGCAGGTGTATTGGCTGTCACGGGAGCACTCGGCAATAACCAGATAGTTAAGTACAATGTAAGTGCTGTAGTTAATAGGGCAATAATATCAAACCGTATTTGCAGTGCTGACAGTTCAGATTCTAATGACCCGTGCACAAGTCAAACACAAGAACATCAAATAAAAGAATCTTATTTCTAAGGTAAGTTCATATTTCTCCTCGCCTCCCAACAAACATTTTAAATTAATAGACTCTTAACATTCTAAATTGGCATGTCTCAAAGCCCCTGTGAAACTACCAGATTCATTCTCTACTGGAGCTATATCAAACCAATGCTTATCATCTATCTCCATCTAATTAAAAATAGAAAATAAAACACGTATTCCAACTTACACATTATTTATTTTTACCTTCCAGTAGCTATGCTGTTCAGTGGCTGCTTATCATTTTTGCTGCTTTTGTTTCATTTGCTTCCCAGCTCGCACTGCATTATTTTTGCAACATCCCACCTAGATTTGGTCTAAAAAGACTTTGCCCCGGGAGGCACTAACACACCCGGAGAGCTTTACAGAACTCCTTATGCCCAGGAGCTCAGATGACATTCTGCCTTCCAAGACAGAGAGACCGAGTCCCAAGCATGAAGCCACCACTCACTCTAAAAGCAGAAAATGTCTCACAGAAGCAGCCAATAGTTGATTAAAGAACAGCTTCACAGAAAGGGTGAATAACTAAATAAGCCACAGATTATTATTTATTTTAAAATAATATTCAAACTCCCCTTAAGCACTTAGAGAGTTTTAAACTTTACCTTTCACACACCAGGTGTTGACTAAAACATGTTTGTTACAATACACAATATTAAGGTTTCAGGTTCCAAAGCCTTAAGAACAGTGGACCACTGTCTTTGATGGGAGATTACTCTCTGAAGAAATACAGGTCTAAACCCCACTCTCTTGAGAATTTACAAAGATTTATGTATTTACTTACTGTTTCTTAGACTCCAAAGCAGCACGCTATCCTGATCTAATAATAAAAATGGTATTCGATAGATCATAATGCCAGAAAGGTCCATTATGATAATCCAGTGCAATCTTCTGCATAGGACGCTGCCATGGATTTCATCCAGAGACTGCAATGCTTGACTGGAGCTGGAACTTAACCTCTAAGTGCTTTTTATCTCTAACATCAAACTCGGTGCTATAAAACAAAATCCAACAAACAGATGCCCAGTTCACAATTTACCAGAACTCCATTAAATTGATCTTACTAGAAAAAAAAAAACAAAAATGACAGTAAAGCAAGTTATCCTGTTTCTTATATTGGAATAAATCCAGTTATTTTACTACTAGATCTACCTCATATTTAAATTAATGTAAAAGATCATTTGAAAGCACTGTGGAGAATGATGTGAATACTACTAATTTACAATTCCTACAGGGAGAAGAATAAAGAAGTTATTTCAAGCTTTTTTGCATCCATATAAAACCATTTGTGGTCTTACAACTGCAAGAAAAGCCATTTAGAAGATTCACTGACTTGTGTCAGGTAAAATACCAGTGACAGACTGTCACAGGAAATCACAGGATACCTTCATGTGCAGTTTTATTCAATTTTCAGACTTAAAAAATGCATTCAATTATTGACAGAATTGATCTGAAAGACAGGAACAACAAAAGAGGTAACAGAAGCCAATCCTTCTGTGGCCCATGACTGCTCGGTATTGCACTCTGCAAGCGTTATCATAACTGACCATTTGGTGCTTTGAATATTTATAAGCATTTCCCTGCACAGTCACTTATGTTTCCATTGAACACCAGCTTCCATTCATTCATTGCAAATTTTCCAAGAAGATTTCTTTTAAGAAGAAAAAAAGAGAAAGCTCCATGAGAGACTGACTTTTCCTCTCTATTTTACACCCAGAACCTGTGTGCCAGAAGCACTGAGCAGAGAGCAGCTGATGTGCACATTTTACTTTACAGAACCACAGTATGTTATATTTTACTCCAGCTTCCCTACATAAGGATCAAGAGAAGGAATTGAGTCCTCTTTTTGGATACAGGGACAAATACTCCCAGGGTACACCAAGAATTATGATAAGTGTTTTGGCAGAGGACAAGATATCCTCATACCTTTATTGTCTTCCATCTAAGAGTTTGTAGTTTAAAAAGTAGGTGTCTACATTTGACTGTTAAAGTTACAGTTATGCCTTGTACCAGTACCAAGAGCACATCCCAAAGGGCTCCTCGCATTTATTTCACATGCATTTAGTAACACTGTCAGTGGACAGAGGGCAGATAAGAGTGCAGGGGAGAGGTTTTGTGAGCACCATTAACAGCAGCCACCCTCATACAGGGTAATTTAAACCAGGTTGACCCAGAGGGGACAGTCACTGCACCTATCTACTAGTCATCTGAATCATGACATTATTGCTTTGGTATAGGATAACTGCAGGAAATCAATGCACCCAAGGAGCAGAAGTTGAGTCAGCACTTCTCTGACAAAGCATTTCATTACTAACATTCACCTAAGGTATATGCTTTCCACAAAGAAAATCCGCTCCTTTATTTGTCTCTCATTATAAGATTCTCATTTGAAGAGGACCAAGCCACTTGATTTTATAAAGAATTAAATCAGAATGGTATCCTGCATCAAATATCCAACCATAACGATGAGGCCAGCAAAAATCACAAAACTGTGCGTGGTACACAGAACAGTTTTCCAAATTGAACATTTCTCTAAGTTTTCCATGGAAAAATATGGTACTTCTCAGTGTGACAATGCAAAATAAACAGAGCAGCTTCTTAACAGAACTGTCATGACTTAAGCCTTTCAAACTGCTCCTCAGTCTCATAGGAAGACGCCAACGTCCCTCTATCTGCTTATTTGCTTAACAGTTCAAAAAGTCTGCTTTCTAAACAAATTACAGGGGTTAGTACCTTAATGCTATGTTATTCTCATTACTGAGGCACCATCCTACATGCTCACTTTGGCAAGCCAAGCACAAGCTCTTGTTTATTGCACAAGTGTAATTACAACAGAGGTTTCTGCTAAACTAGAAGGAAGTCCAAGTAACACATAGCTACAAATTTTCGCTCAGAAACTGAATTTCACTACTGCAAAGGAAAAAAAAAAAAAAAAAGTTGTTTTCCCTCTCCAGGCTGTATGTGGGAATAGCACCTTTGAGATGAAACTGCAAGATACTCACTATGATGTAAGTTTTGTTTAAAAACAATAGTGGTATTTTCTGAAGAACAGCTTGTAAAGCACATTTCATCTTATGGTTACAGAAAAGCATGTTTACACGCCAGTTATAGTAAAAATGTTCAAAACAGCAGCTGGTAGAAAGTCAGGAGACGTTTGTTAGGACGACGGGGCCTGGTTTCCCACAGCTTCTGCACCTTTTACAAACTGGTACATCTTTAGAATAAAGCAGGATCATTCTTGCCTGGTAACAGCGTCATGTCTGTTTTACGCACACAAACCACGACCAAGATGCAATTCAGATGAAAAGAAAAACCAGAAAAACCCCCAAGTCCATAAAAATGAGCAATTTTACTGTAAAGCTTACTCGTATGAAGAGGAGCAATTGTAAGAGACAGATCTTACCATTAGCGTTTTTCCCACAGATGAGGTGCTCGTAAGGTTGCAACACTCCCCAAAGTTCAGCATCATTGTTGATAACCATCTCCAGGATTTCAGCTGAGATCTCCCCTCCTCCACCATCTGGGCTCTGACTTGCCAAAACCCTAGCCTTAATCTCTTCTACGAGGTTTTCCATGCAAGCGGTTAAAGAAATGGCTGCGTACTCATGGATCCTAACTGAGATCCTAGTGTCCACCATCCACCTAAAAAACCTCCCCACTGAAAAGGTGAGGCCGCACCTAGCTGATTTCCCTTTCCTCAGTCCGTCTCCGGCACTCATGCTGTACAGAGAGAGAGCCCTGACAGTCGCCAAGACACAGCTTTCCGAGAGCGACCAGCTCTGGATGAGCTTGATAGCGCTCTGCACCTCAAACCTGGTGCACTTGGAGTGCATCACGCTGAGCCGCTGAGCTTCCCTGGAGACCCTGATCAAGGCGCGCCTCAGCAGCTGCGAGAGCCGCCTGACAGCTTCCTGAGAAAAGGCTCTGGTACTGCCATCTCCCTTCCCTTTTCTGAGTATTTTTCCAATGTCTTCATCAGTCCAAGGGTACTCCTCTAGATCCGGCAGCTTAGGACACTTGGAAAAGATATCTGCAACCTCGGGGTCTTCCGGCAGAACAGTGTTGACGGTATCCCAGCTGTTGTTCCTACTGTTCATGGAGCCCGAGTAGTACCACCAGTTGCCTCTGTGCTGAGAAGAGGTGAAGGCTTGGGAGTTGGACTTGGAAGAAGAGAGACTAAGGGACCTGCAGGAATCCCCTGCCCCATAACCAGAGTCCAAAGTTAAATCCTCCAGGGTCTTCAGAGTAGAGCTGTATATCCCAGCCATAGGAAAGACGGGTCAAGCCAACCGCAAAGAGCACGAAAGGTGAGGCTGGCACAGATCCCTCCTGCGCCTACCGAACCAGAGCCGCCTGCCCCACCAGCGGCGCGGGAGGATCTGCAGCACAGCGGGAAGAAAGCCTCCCCGCACGCCGGCTCCGCCGAGGGCCAGCTACCTCCATCCCGCGGGGAGGCCGCTCTCAGCCATCTTGTTGCCTGGGGAGGGTCGGTTGGGGGTGGCGAGGGAGAGCGGGCGGTGGCGAGCCCCGGTAGGTCGCGGGGCCGCTCGGCGGGACACTTGGCGGCGGCTCCGACTCAACTTCTCCGCCGCAGGTCTGCCGGCCGCCCCGGCCCCGCCCCGCCGCATGCAAACGAGCTGCGGGGAGAAGCACCAATCGGCGGCGCCGACCGGGAGCGTCTCCGCCAATGAAAACCGAGCAGGGCGGGCTCGTATGCAAATAGCGCGGGGCGGGGCCAAGGGAGGCGAGGACGGTCGGGCAGCTCCGCCGGTTTGCGGGACCGGGGGGCTACGGGGGCTTGGCCGCCGCTGGCCCCGCTTGCCCAGGGTGGCTACCGGCCCTGGCCAGCCCTCGGGAACGGCGCGCCACCGGGCCGGGAGGGTGCGGCGGCTGCCCGGGGCGAGGGTGGCGCACGCCTGGTCCCCGCGGGGGTCAGCGCCTGAACGGGGGATTGTGCTGGCGGCGGCGAAGGCGGCGGGGCGGCCGCTGAAAGGAGCCTTTGTGCGGCGGTTTACACAGCCTTGACCTTGAACCGGGAGCCGGGCAGGGAACCGAGGGGTCTGGTTTGTCTCTCCCCTCTCTCCTTCCGCACCTCCGATGGGTCCGCCCGGGCCGGGAGCGCGGGCCGAGGGCGCCCCCTCTCGGCCTCACCGGGAGCGGGACCTCATTAACATTAAACCACTAATTACTATGAGGAATCATAGAATCGGCTTGCTTGGGAGAGAGCTACGAATCCGCACCAGGCAGCAGTTCTCTCCGCCTTCTTAGGAGAGAACCTTTTTCTCACCTCTCTTAGGACAGCCCAGTCGGTATTTCTCGTTTTCTCGCACAGTATTTGGGTTTTCTTCGAACTAAATAAATTCTAATTAACCCCCCCCCCCCCCGTCACGTCCTTTTGTCTTTCAGCTGTACGAGGCCAAAAGGTTTCACTTAGAAGTTGTCTAAATTTGTGACACTGGGCTGACTGCAACGACATCCACTTCACAAGCAAAACCGATCGTGTCTAGCACTTTGGTTGTTTGGTGTGTAGTGGCGTCTTGTTTGGGTTTTTTTTTGTTAAAAGGTGCATTTNTTCTCACCTCTCTTAGGACAGCCCAGTCGGTATTTCTCGTTTTCTCGCACAGTATTTGGGTTTTCTTCGAACTAAATAAATTCTAATTACCCCACCCCCCCACCCCCCCCGTCACGTCCTTTTGTCTTTCAGCTGTACGAGGCCAAAAGGTTTCACTTAGAAGTTGTCTAAATTTGTGACACTGGGCTGACTGCAACGACATCCACTTCACAAGCAAAACCGATCGTGTCTAGCACTTTGGTTGTTTGGTGTGTAGTGGCGTCTTGTTTGGGTTTTTTTTTGTTAAAAGGTGCATTTAAAACTCTGAAGGTGGGTACTTCCCTGTCACACTCCTGGAGCAGCAACTTCTTGGTGTGTGACACTTTCCCTTGCAGCAGAGGAAGCAGAAGGGTTGTCTCTGCACGCAAGGGGACCTGCAGCGCGGTGTTCTGCTGCGAAGGCTGTAGCTAACGAGCCCTTGGGACAGATGTTGCCATTGACCACCTCTTTGCACAGCTGGGAATTCACTGTTCCACAGATTTTTCTCCTATCAGGGATAGGAGAGATCTCCTCTTCAAAAACAGGGTCTCTTCAAATACACATTGCTTAGGGTCAGTGAAACTAATAAAACCAGCCATAATTATCTCAAAAACACAGAATGGTTTAGGTTGGAAGGGACCTTAAAGATCACTCAATTCCAACTCCCTGCCCTGGGCAGGGGCACCTCCCACTGGTCACTCCAATTTATTTGGAAATCATAACACAGCACTTGGTTTGCGCTCTACTCTCAGTTCAGAAATAAGTATTTTCACTACATGTTTCTACTACCTCAGTTGTTATTTTACAGATTAAAGCCAACTCTGCTATTTTGTCATGTTTTTTAGGCTTGAGCTCTATTCTTAAGAGTTTCAAGCCCAACAAAGACACCACAGTTGACAGCACACGTGGTAAATAGGTCCCTGGATGGAAGAGGGGGCATTGCTGATTCCAAGTACACACATTTAGGCCTCCTGCATTCAAACAATACACTTCTTTTTAAAAATACTATCTTTCCACTCTTACATCTGTATTTAATCCTATATATTAGGTGCCATGGACTACTCCAGACTTCTTACCCATACCTTTGGGCGGGTTACCATGTGGTGTCTGTCCCTATATCTCCCCACTGTCTCCTCAAAACAAGGCTTCACGTGTCAGTTCCTTGCCCGTATCTATAAGATCACATGCAGAAGACTCCCATCTCCACACTAAACTCTACAAACATGAAGCAGGCAGGAACACCAATCTGTGCCCCCTCTTTCTTGCTAAAAAGAGCCTCTGTACTTTGTTTTTAAATGCCCCTTTGCAAAAGCTCGCTTTAAAATTCGTCCTGTTCCATCTACCTCTTTGGATTCATCTCTATCATAAACACAAGCAGAAATGGCCACTGAGAGCGGCTGCATAATTGGCCAGTGGGAACTTGACATTACTTGGGAAAAACACAGCTGTGTAAGCACTTGACACATTACTACAAATTGTAACTATTTCCCCTTATCACACTTCTCCAATACTCCCACACGGTTTGTTATTCCTTCCATTCCAAGCAATGTAACAATATAAAAATAATCTGGTTTAACAAGCAGCATCTGCTTTCTTACTTCCCTCCTGCGGTGTTTTCTCATCTTTAGGAGTTATGCTACTTTCCATCTTGAGAATTTCACATGTAGCATTTCTTTGTACAATAACACTTTGCCTAATAAATCCTTCCCTCCCTCCGCTGCAAAGGTATCACCAGCCTTTTCCAAAGGCAAACCCACCATGGAACAGAAGCCTCTGAGTACAGAAAGGAAGATTTAAACCTCAAATTCCAAGATATCCAACAAAATAAAACAAAAACTGGGGGTGGGAAGAAGAGGACCAGATAGATAAGGGTTCTCTACTAGCACTTCTCAATTTCACATGCATTATTTATCTGGGACAGAATAAGTTAATCTCATGATCTGTGCTCTTCAGTACCTATTTACCATCTATATTAGACAACTAGAAATAGCCAATTTTGTAACAGATTTCCAAGAACAGCTAAAAGAAACACAAACAGTGGAAGGTAATAATAAAATTATTTTCTTTGTGGGAAATCGAAGAAAATAGTTCACTTTCAGACCAGGCGCATATTTGTAACAGAAAACCAAAACTATAGACTATGTTATGAAAACTAAGGTATATTTCCAGAAAGCAATTCTCTGCTGGGCTAACATGGAATTGCCAACCCAAACAATCAAGATTACCAGTCAGAGATCAAAACACTGTTAAGAAAAACTAAACATTCCTTGATTTGCAAGGCACAATAAGTATTGGGCTCTTTTTGCTTATGTTTCAACTGGAGGGGGTTGCCATCAGGGATTGCAAATTATTTTCATACAACAAAAATCTACTCCCTATAGATGCATTTTCTTATAATCATTTCTCTCTAAAATTAAAGTGTTAGGAAAGTAGAAGGTATCAGAAGACTTTCAGGAACATAGGCAAAACAGATGAAGGATGTAACACTGGACGCCTCATAATAAACAAAAACATGATGCTCTAGAATCCCCATTTTCCTTCATGTAAAAGTGCAAATACAAGTGTTATTCTAGCTCTGACACGCTACAGACTTCTACAGCTTTAAAACTCTAATTTTTAAGTACAGTAGGACTAATTAGGATAAAAAATCATCAGCACTCTCTGATGCACAAATAGCAACTAGACAAATAGGAACAAAGCCATTTAAAAATAATCACTTCTTTTAGTTTTTTAAGAAAACACAACAAAGCAAACATAAAGCCCTCATAAACTTAATCTGTACCAAAGACCCCAGATCAATACTTTTCAGAGTAACCAATAGCTCGATTCATCTGTTACTTAGTCAGGCCACAAGTGTATTCCTAGAAAATAACATTCACGTATAAACATAAACATCCCATACCCCCAGGCCCCATATAAGCTTATTTTACTTACTTGAAGCAAAGAAGACTCAAGCTTTTCCAGTAGGAAAAAAAAGAAGTAACACAACTATCCTCAGCAGAGCTCTCAAAAAAAGCTGTTTAGATGCTGCAACCAAAACTCTGATAATACCTACCAAGCACCTGCCAGCGGAGCCATTTAGCCATTTCCAAGCCTTATTTGCTGCAGCTGTGGGCTGGAGTGTTAATTAGCCAAAAAGGCTCAACAACTGGCAGGGCTTCTCCATGGGACATAAACTGCTTCCATGGTTATTGCTAGAAATTTCCTCCTCAAGCAGCTGTCTTTATTTTGAGCAAGTGCTAATTCTGTTTGCTTGTTGTAAACAGATGGTATTTTCCTTATGTAGCTACTTAATTTAACTGCATTTTACCTGCAATGTTCAGAACTATCTTTTTTTAGTAACTGTTAACAGCTGCTGCCCAATAACTGAAAATCAGTCTGAGCCCGTACACCAGAAGATGTGGGGGAAAAGCAGAAATGAAGCATGACTAGAGCAGGTAAATCACATACCAGGCGTAAATCAAGTGTAAAAAAACAAACAAACAAACAAAAAAAGGTTTACTGCAGTTAAGAAAATACATTTTGCATATTTTCAAAGCAATACTGATGAAGAGATAATGTACATCTCTTGCATTTTCTACAGTATAGCAAAACCCTCACCCAGCAATGGCCCTCCATTTATTGTCTAACTGGAGTTGAGGGTCCAGTTCAGCAAGTTACCAAAGACTCGCTGCTGCCCTCACCAGTTACCCAGTAATAACGGAGGTACCAGCTGCAGAGAGACTTTTTCCCCAGTGTAGTAAGTCAGCTTCTTCCCCTGTTCCTTTTGTGCAGAATGGCCTTTTCCAAGGTTACAACACTTACATTTGAGAATGTGTTAATTGGTTAATGTGTTAATTCATACGTAAATTTACTTGAGAGCACTCATTAAAATTTAAAAGGAGAACACAGAATCTCATGAATGTACAATTTCAGGCCAAGCCTTTGTTCTTCAAAATCCTCGGGAATAATACTATCCCTTGTGTAAACTCTTCAAGTAGTTAGAACTCATTGAATTCTTCTACAGAGAGAACACTGAAGAAAGCTTCAGGCTTGTTGGTAATAAATAGGGATCTGACCTTCTACCTGTCTCAGTTTTATCTGTAATTTAGCAAAGACTAGAACTATGTTAACAATTCCACAGAAACCCTCCTGGCTAACAAATCCTGCCTACTTTTTTTCTACTCTGCTAGTTAGTCTAATGAAAGCCATTACCTGTCCTTGGAGAACTTGCCTCACCGATAGCCTTAGACTGTCAATTAAAGCTGAATTTCAACTTTAAAAAGATCACTATTCTTTTTTTTTTCCAGAAAGGTAAATTTGCTTAGCATAGGAAAGGAGCACAGATTAGCTTTACTGTTATTTGCAATGACAGATAAGGTACTACTACTCAAAATTATTACTAACTGTTGAGAAATAAGGAGTCATGTCTATCACGACTGATACTGACTGTTAAGCAAGACCTATCAGCCTACTTCTGACACAGGTGTTCAGATACAAAAAGCGTAAGAAACATCAAGAATCCATTAAAAAACATCCTTTCTAGTATCAAAAGCTGCCTTTTGTAGTAGATATCATTGGAGAGATAAGGAACTTGGAGTGAAAACTCTGTGCACATGTATGATTCCCAAGATGAACAAAGAAGTGGTCTGCTGCTGTACAGACAGCTTTGGCTGATTGTGCTCCTCCAGAAGTCAGTCAAAGCAACAGCTACAGCCCAGTCAGCCTCACCTTTATCCTTGGGAAGGGGATGGAACAAGTAATCCTGGAAACCATTTGCAATCACATTAAGGACAAAAAGGTGATTTAGAGCAGTCAGCACTGATTTATGAAAGGGAAATGATGCCTGACTAACCTGACAGCCTTCTGTGATGAAATCACTACCATGATGGACGAGGGAAGAGCAGTTGATATTGTTTATCTCCAATTCAGCAGGGCTTTCGACACTCACTCCTGTAACGTTCTCATTGGCAAATTGATAAATTATAGCCTGGTCAAGGAGGTAGACTGAGAGCTGCCTGAGCTGCTGGTCTTAAAGGGTTGTGATCAGCATCACAAAGTTGAGCTGGAGGCCAGTCGTCAAGTTTGCAGGTGAGAAAAAAATGGGAGGAGCAATTGATCCAGCAGGTGCTGCCATTCAGAGAGTCCTCAACAGGTTGAAAAAACGGTCAAACAGGAGTCTCATGAAGTTCAACAAAGGCAAGCACCAAGTCCTGTATCTAGGGAGGAATAATCCCATGCATCACTACGTGCTGGGGGTTACCAGTTGGAAAACATTTTGCATTAAAAGATACGAGTGTCCTGGTGGACAAGTTGAACATGAGCTTAGAGGTACATCCTTGTGGCAAAGAAGGCCAAGAGCATCCTGGCCTGCATTAGCAAAAACATTGCCAGCAGGTGGCAGAAGATTATGGAACTACAAAAATTATGGCTCTTATGTTTGATCCTTTTGTCCTATGAATAACACAATAAAATGACTATGATGACAAAAGGTGGGAAAAACTGTCAGAATAAGAAAGACTAGCATCTGAAAAATGCATTAAATTCCTGGATGATAACTTGGTACAAATTCAGATTTTCCCAACCACTAGCCACAAAGTCTTACTAGTGAGGGTTGGTAGAAGAAATCATATTATACCATCTGGAATCAGCTCAAATAAGGGGATAGATGAGTATTTGCTTCACCACATGACATTATTCAAGGCAAAGAGAGTACTGAAACTTACTGAAGCCTATTTTCTCACCACTTTTCTTCTCATTTCAGCTCTTACTATTAAATAAAATTTGACAGTACCTGCATTTTATTTCTTATGCAGGGATGAAACAACTAGAACGTTCCTAGAGTCGCTAGGTATTACCAAAATAGCTGCAAATAATGATGCCATTCTTCAGCATTTAACACCTATTAATTTATAGCATCCAGCTATAAAGTTACAATGAGATAAACTTCCCTAGTCACCTAGATATCTAGTTCTGATATAACACCAGGTCTGACAAGCCTATATATGATTAGCTACCAGTGTAAAATAATTCTTTGAAGGCACTTGCAATAATCTCAGTTATCTGGTCACATATCATGTTTCCACTACTGTATCATGTATGTGTGGAAACCTGCTGCAGTCCCATGTGCCAGAGTACCACATATTTGGATGAACTTCATATCAAAATTACACTTATTACTAGAGCCATTCACTGGCTGTTAAGATTAATTTGTCTCATGAGGCACTTGATAGAGCAAATCATATGTATAGATGGCAACGGATGTGTGTCATGCTTCCTGGCACGTGTGTATCGAGGTAATGTTCGTGTCCTTAACTCTCTTATTAGCCAGTAATACAGTATTGACAATAACATTATCAACAGTCAACCACTGATCACAAAATCAATGGAAAGAACAGCCACACAGACAGATATTTAGAGTTAAATATTGCAATTTTCATAATCCTTAACAGTCAGGAAACTGTCAGAAAACTACATAAAGTATCATCTTCTAACACTGCTGTAAAGCAGATGCCCCAGAGTGTATCAGTCCACGCTGAGTTTATAAACAATGGCAAACAATGATGAAAAGAATTGAAGACAAATGATAGGGAAAAATGCAAGGGCAAACCCCAAGTCTTAAACATGCTTTTGTGGAATCACTCACAACATTAGGACAACAGTATTTATTGCGGTACTGACGCACACCAGTCTAGCAACAGTTTCCCAGCTGATGCAGGATCTCATTCCACAAGATTCAAACCAGCCCTCACAAGGGCCACTACTGCATAACGCTCTATACAGGCTGTGTGTGCAAATTCTGCTTCCCCCTGGTTGTGCTTACTCTGAACTTTATTTTCCCGAGGAATACCAGCATTTGTAGGATTAGGCAGCTTCGCCGTATCACAGTAACCCACTGACTCCCTCTTGAGGCTGGCTGCATGGAAACAGCGCAACAACGCTGTACTTAAACTGCTCCAGGATATCTATCAAACGTGCGGTGACTAAATTCACTGCAAAACGAAAAATGCTCAGGGGAAGGGCGAACACCAGCTTTCCCACTGCTGTGTGAACAGCTGCCGACTGACACAGCTCTGTTCAAACACACCGCTGGTTGAACACTAGTGAGGCACCGCGCACACGGCATAGTTTCACGTAGATCCCGTCCTACAGAAAGGCACTATCACCACAAGGTGTCTTGCCTCACAGAGCGATCAACAAACACGCAACGCCTTGCGTACGCAACTGCTGAGAATAGTTGCAGGATTGCCCAGCATAACATCTGACCTGCATGGTGGTGAAAGCACTGACTTTCTATTTATAAAACTAGAAATAGAGAACTGCTTTCTTTACTTATCCCTGGCATGAAGCCTCTGGAAGAGGGAGCACTCCTTTCTGTCTGTCTGTTCACAAGACAGACACAGCACAGTGCACTGTTGCAGGCACCTGCATCACAAAGACAAAACCTGCAATTTTGCACAAGGCGGAGGTTTAAACTTACTCATTTGTAGATCACGTTCTCAGAGCTGCATCTGATGAGGTGGCCTGTCACGACATGGTGTCACGCCTACCGACCTAGGCATCTGTCTGTGCAGTAACGTGGTCCTGAGCAAGAAAGTGCAACTGCAAGAAAAAGGAAAGAAAAAGCAAGTGAGACAAGGACGGGAAAACGGAGTGAGGATAAGAATCACATTGAGGCATATTATGAGAAGTGCAATCATAGAATCATAGAATTGTCTATGTTGAAAGGGACCTTTAAGATCATCTAGTCCAACCATCAACCTCACTCTGATAAAATCACTGAACCATATCTCTAAGCACTAAGTCAACCCGTCTTTTGATTACCTCCAGGGATGATACTTCAACCACTTCCCTGGGCAGCCCATTCCAAGGCTTAATAACACTTTCTGTGTAAAAATTTTTCCTAATATCCAATCTGAATCTCCCCTGGCACAACTTGAGGCCATTTCCTCTTGTCCTATCGCCTGTGACTTGGGAGAAGAGACCGACCCCCCCTGGCTGCACCCTCCTTTCAGGGAGTTGTAGAGAGTGAGAAGGTCTCCCCTCAGCCTCCTTTTCTCCAGGCTGAACAATCCCAGCTCCCTCAGCCTCTCTTCATAAGACTTGTTCTCCAGACCCCTCACCAGCTTCATTGCCCTTCTCTGGACCCGCTCCAGCACCTCAATGTCTTTTTTGTGGTGAGGGGCCCAAAACTGGACACAGCACTTGAGGTGGGGCCTCACCAGTGCTGAGTGGAATGTGGCAGTGGAACCTCATTGCTATATTTTTCTAACCTGTCCTCAGTGAGGAGCGAATCAAAAACTTTGTGAGGCTTCAGGTGCCTCACGTTGAATCGGAACACACCTTTGAGCTGATCAGCAGTGCACATTCCTGTCTGCTGTGGAGCTGGTACACACAACGCCGTCCCCTCTCAATGAATTGTTTCTACCACAGTGTCCTACCAGACCTCCTGTGCTCACTTCTGGCTAACTCTTGGGCATGCAGATACTGTAAAAGGAGTAACCCAGCATGCCCTATGCTATGTGAACACATCTCTTACCACATACACAGTATTCCAGCCAGAATCAGAAACCCTAGGCTGGAGGTTAATGAGACAAGGCACATTTTGTGTTAAGTCATCCCGTTTCTGTCCCTTTTTTGAGACTGCCCTACTCCAAAAGGTCAGTAGTGCCTACCCCATCTTACACTCTGTAATGCCTAGAGTGTTCTCCCTCTCATCCTTGATAAGTCACCACATGTGGCCCTAGGGTGACAGGCCCATGGGAAGATGTCTTTTGCAATTAGGAACCTGGAAAGGAGTTGGATAGGAAATGAACACAAAAGCATCAATAGGAAAAGCCAGGAGGTGTGATGACTAGCTCTTCACCCACATGATGTCACATAATTTATATAAACTGCAGTCCAGTATGTTGATGATGTTTCCATAGGAGGTACAGGTGGGATGGGCTTTGTACGCAGGGAGCACTACTTTTTCTGATCCATGCAGAAAAGTTCCAAGGAGGCATGGAAATACATGGATGCTTGTCAGAGACACTTCTTGCTGGGAGATCCATGCATCCTACCATGTTTAATGCAGTCATATGCTCCCCTTCACGTATATTCTACTTTCTTTTCTGAAATTTAAAATGGCCCTGCTCACCACTATTGATGGAATTCAGGAGTGTCAAGGTGCCCCAAGACCTGCTAACAGTGTGTTAGGCTGATGGCACTGGGAGTGACACCTCCAGTCTAGGCCATTTCCAGGTACAGCAGAACACGGCCAAGTATTCTTATGAATCCAAGCCAAAATGCTATAAACCCTCAATGGTTCTGTGTTCACAGACCTACTGGCTTGTTTTTCAGGTTATCCTGAACACTGACAAGGTTGCTTGGCGACCCTCCAGAAAGCCATAGTGCTCAGGCTAGGTGTGGTATGCTCTGGCATGGAATAAGGCAGGGTATGAACCATAAAAGAGTATGATGCCTTCTGGGATGGCAGTGGAGGACAGTCGAGCAGAGGAAGCCAATCTTTGTGCAGTGCCCTCCACACTGTTTTTACCATTCTCTTTTAACTATTCTTTCAGACACAATAGGTCTTCATCAGCAAGGGACTTAGTACATTCAATCCAGAGACACCTCAGGAGTGAATGAAAGATAAAAATTAAATCGTGGAGTGAGAGAGCTACGCAAAGGGACAGTGCAGAAGTGTCCAGGAAATCCTCAGCACCACAAAAGACCTAGCAGCTGGCACATATGGCTCATTTTATGTCTTGCCTAAATCTAGCATTTGAACTTGATTCTTCCCATATTTCACAAAACTATTCTAGCCACCAACTATTTGCTGTTCTGGTTTGGTAGTGAATCAGTAACACATTGAGCCAGCGCAACAGCAAAGGGTAAGCAAGAGAGACAGACAGGCAGACAGACTGCTGCAGTAGCGTCACCCTAGTACTCATCTGGAAGGTAAGAGAGAAAAGTTCAAACATGTTTGTGGGGAAAAGTACAATGAATCAGCACTTCCAGCAACAAAATAATTACCAAAAGAATGCCAAACTTGTTAGAATAAGAGGGGAAAAAAAACCCAACAAAAACCCATAACAAAATGTCTTCATTTTCAGAATTCTCTCTTCACTAAGAACTTCCTGTCTTTTTACTTCGTGATCTCTCATTTTCTTTTATCTGATTTCTCTGATAAACTCAGGAGATTTTAGACATTTCAAGTGTGCACTTGAAAATCTTGCCTACCTGCACATAAACCTAGAATAGGATGTAACAAATTTTTCAGTTTGAAGTACATTTCATAGTACATATATTCATCTTATTAAACATAACACCGTTCACCTTCTCATATACCTTATTCCAGTTACGACACAGGGTTGCTTGTTACCATATAACCCAGGCCAATTTGTTATTGCCACTTGGGATGAAACGTAAGCAATGGGTAGATAATTACCAACTCCTTTTTTTTTTTTTTTCCACCTGCGTCATTGGGAAGGCATACCTGTGACACATCATCTGTAATGGAAGTATCACAGTGCTATATAATGCTCTGTGCGTAGCACATCTTAGCCTGGTCCTGAAAAAAATATAGGAATAGTCTGTATGATTCAGTAAAAGTGGGGCTGGTGCCAGGATTATGAAGTATGGGATCCATCATCACTCAATAAAATGATGACTCAGAAATCTATCAGAGGTGACAAAAGAATTAAATTAGGTGAAGAAGGCTGGGTGGATGTCATAGGGTAAGTAATTAGAACTGGATCACAACAAAAACCTCCTCGTTCAAATGCATTAAAATAAAGGGGGATAGACCAAGGTCTATCTCCAGTCCATTGGAAAATACTTGGCAGTTAACCTTCAAGTACAGCAGAGCGTTTTGTGAATAGGATATATTGGTTACAATCCCTATAACAAGCAAGCAGAAAAAGGAGCAAAACCATCAGTACAGAAGAAGATGGTGAAAAGCCTCTGGAATCTGCCATGCAGGCAGAAAATTAAGGTATCTCAACCTGCTGTATCTTGAAACCTCTTCTTGGATTTCAGAAAAATGTATGAATGACAATACCAAACAGAAGAGGCATCAGCACACTGTAAAAACAAATAAAGAAACACCCTACCATACTAACAACACAAGAAAAGAGAAAGAAATGTTAACCTCCTCAGCCAAATAATATGATAACCAGAGGACCATTGAAAAATATTTGTTTTCACTGTTGGTGAATTGAAATTGGTGCTCAAAACTTGGCCTAACTCACATGGTTGTTACCACATAGTGCTCTTCCTTGTAGCTGTAAAAATTTATCAAACATTTTTAGACTAGAAGTATTGAAAAAAATGAAAGCAGTATATTCAGTGAAAAAATGTGTATATCTCTTAAATTTGTTTAGAAACTCACGTGATGGATCAAGACCCAACTGCTGCCCAAACCCAGAACAAACACTGCTCTTAACCCAATAGAAATAGGAAATGCACATGAACAAAGCTGGACAGGAATGCTGATGGATCACTGTTGATCTTTTTAGAAGGCTTTAATGGGTTTATAAGTTTGATGGCTTGTAAGTTACGATATGTATTTCATTTTTATGGTAAGTTTCTTGGCAATGTAAACAGCTTGTAAGACTCTTATAAATACCTTGTAAATGGCCAGGCAGGGTGCAGGGGAAAATTAGTAGCTATAAAGGAAGGTGTCAGTATAATTAATCTGATAATTTATTATCAGCCTCCAGGAAAAAAAAACAACAAACCAACAAACTAATATTTTGTTACAGTTTCCAGATAAGTTTCACCACTTTAGGTTGTCATGAAACAGCCAAGTTCTGATATGTCAACATAAGTATTTCTTCTAGCAACTTCTATAAAGTAGGAGCACATTTTAAAAACATAGCTCTCCATACATGTAAAAAACAGAGAATTTTCGGGATGTCTAAAACCAATCCCAACTAGATTTAGTCTAACTAAATGCTGTTAAGGCTAATGTAGTCATGGAATTATTTTGCTTTTTTTGAGTATATTAGATGCTTCCATAATTTCAACTTGAGGCAATGAATTTTCTATAAACAGAAAATCTTAGAAAAATGAGGTCAAATGTACAGAAGAGGACCTTGGCTTTAAGAATAGCCATACCTAAACACACAGAAAAAATATCTGCCTTGTTTATTTTCCATGCATCTACCCGTGGTCAAAACAGTCAAGGGCTTGTCCAGGCCTTTTATTCTACTTCACCAGAAATCAGAAGTAGCCCCTGGCAATTGTGTAAGTCTTAAACAAAATAACGGCCACCTCTGCAACATATAATGACATATAACTAGTCAGTGTGAAAAACTGCTTTTATTAGAATGACTGAAACAGCAACTCAAATGCTGCTGTTACACAAGCCAGCTGGGGCAAAGGGCATCAGCAAGCTGCTGGCCATATGGCAGGCCCTGTGATGGACCAATTATGCCAGGCTAGAAGAGCTCTTTTATATTTACCTAATATGCTACTAACCGTGCTGTATTTCACTCTGACTGTGCCCCTGGCTTCTTTGAATCTCATAAGACCCCAGCATTTTTTGTAGTCTTCCTTATTGTCAAAATTAAGATGTGTAAGCAGATGGTATACAGACTTTTTGCCAGTATTCCATCCTCAGATGCCTCCTATTATGATGTAAAATATACTGAGAATGACAGCTACTTAAAGTGGAAAAAAAGGAAAAAATAGTCACACCAAAATAAAAACAGATTTTCAAAGGTACTGAGAACCTACAACTCCTATCAATTCGAACAATATTAATTAGTGTGCTAGTTACCTAGGATTAATTATTCCCTTGGTTCTATTTGTAACTATCTCAAGGGACAAACCTTGTGTCTCACGTCTATTGCTGTTATCCTTCTTGAACAGGGCAACTAAAGAGACAGCCACATTTCTTCTTCTATAGTAAAGCAGATTTTTTTAAGACTGTGTTTATTTCACAGTTCATTGAAATTATCTTTAAAAATCTGAGTTATGTTCAGCATCTATTAATCAGTTTAGAGACAATGAAAATGAATCAGTGACAAGCCAGTTTCCATTAAATATTTTAAAGCGTATTTGTATTTTCAGGAACAAAAAAAAAGTGAAAGAGAAAACATATTAAACTACATGTAGATTATAAACATGTTAAACTTGGAAAATGTTATTATCTTAATGGGATCCTGGCAGGCAATCTCTGCATTGGGAATTTGCAACAATTACCTCCAGGTGATTCCATGGGAAACTGACCCATCAAGTCAGCACACTAGGTTATTATATATGGAAAATGCTTACTGATACTCTAGCATACAAATATCACATGTACTTATTACAATTGTCACGTGCATTGTAATAGCCTTTGATGTATCTCTGCTTGCAGAGCGTCACGTCTTTCATAACTGAATCAAATGGAAAAAGATCAATAGAGCCTTTCTTTAGATACCTAAACATTACTTAGATCCCTAACTTAAATGCCTCAGGTTAAACGGTTTTGATGTAGATCATGTATGGAGAATTTCTAGCTACTTGCCTCTTTGGTTCAAAAATAATGACATTGTCTCTTTTTGTACCTTACAAATGCAACATACCTTCTTCTTTGTCCTTCCTTGTTTGCCCACATCCACGTTTGCTGTGGTTACAGCAAACCCATCAAGTTTGTTGCCATTCCACTGGCTGGTTTGCTTGGTTTTGTCCCCCATAAGCTTCCTATGATCGTATTACTGTCTCTTCCAGTCATAACCTTGATACTATATTCATAGGAAGATTCAGAAATCACCGCTGTAAAGAACAATGTGTGATCAGATGACAAATTTCAATGTTGTTTTAGTACCAAAACTAACTGAAAGTTGAGGTATGAATTTCCTGCCTAAATTCGTCATTACTGGTGTTATTCACCTCACAACCTAAATGTCAGGCATACATGCAATCTCTTTTGTTCACAGTCTGTAGACCTTTAACAAAGCATATGTCAGATACACCTTCTCACCTGCAGCATGGAATTCTACGTTTTAATCTGAAATATTACACTGATACTTTTCAGCACAGCATCAAACTGTGCTTTCTTTTGTTTATGTATATGTATAGAACACATACACTGGGCCAACAAATTCTGTTCATACATGCAAGTAGCAGCTTCGGTTTAGTTCATTTTATTGGTGTATTAATGAATCATACGAATAATCTCTATGTCAGTCTGGAGCCATACTGATGCATTTAGCTACAGACATATATCCATGATTTTTAAAAGCATATATCTAATTTTTTCTGGCAATGAAATAATCAACTGACTTTCCAGTCCTGCTGGGCAGCCAACATTTTTAATTGCCTTTAAGTTTCCAAAAATTCAATTGCTTTGAAAAACCAGTTCATTTAGGATTCTCTTCTTTCTACAGAAACCAAACATATAAAATCACCTCTATTGTATCAAGCTATCTCTTGGATCAAGCATATTTATACATGCAAACATCCAGCGAGCCAATTAAGCACTTGACTAATTTGAAGCACATGTGACTAAGTCATACTGGATGGATGACCCATTTAAAAGCTTAAGAGCTTCTGATTCTAACAACAGAAAAAAAATATTGCTGTGTCTAGCTTTAAATCTTTTCTTATGCAGAATGAAGCATCAATGGGCAAAATCATGTTTCAAAATATAGGCTTTATTAACTGCTATTAGGCAAATGCTTCAGACAACACTGCTAATAATACAGAGAATGAATGCAGAACAACATTCATAAGCTTACTTATTGGTGCTCTAAGATGAAAGAAAATAAAATAAAAACAAATGCATTAACAGAAGAAAACTGTATTTATATGATGTGAAATAATTCTAATAATGTAGTTTCTAGGAATAAAAATACAAAGCTCTGTCAACTGACAGCCCAATGTACACATGCTATTTCCCATAAAAGCCAGTTTTTACTTCCCGCCTGCTTACCTTTTCCACTAGTATCATTCTCTCAATCCTCCTTTAAAGTCTACATCTTTTGAAGATGTTCTATTTCACGGTGTTTTCAGTGTTTTCCATTAGATCTGATGGTTGACAATACAAAATTAAAAAACTACATGTAACACAAGTTACTGAATGATAAATATTATCATGATAGCTTAACCAGTAAAATGTTTTCAGACATAACTTACAGAGTATATACAAAGATCCCCAGTTCATTATTGCCTATCTCATATTCCATCTCTTCTTCTCACCATATATTATGTCTAAAATCTCAACACATGTCACCCAGATGTTGGCTTGCCTTTAATAGTATGGACTTCATGTTTATCTGATTGCAAGTTTGACATATAAAATTGCTTTGGGTGTGTATTGCCACTTTGGAATCAAAACAATATGTTCCATCTACTGTATTACAATGGACATTAATCTGTTGTTTCTAATAATGTTTCTCTGTTTTTCTAAAATATAATAGCAACCTTTTTCTTGTACTGTACTTGCCATACCTACCCCTTAGTCCTCTGTCATGTAAATGAACAGTAGTATACGTTCCTCTTTCAATGCATTTTCTGTGCCCTGATGCTTATATCAGACACAACAGCAAAAAGATCAGTGGAAAAGTCATTTGTAGAGGTTCCAAAGGTACTGCAAATATCCCAAGGTTGGATATTTATGACAAGACCAATTATTATTTCAAGTCTCAAAAATGGTTTCATTATATTACCTCATAGTTGCAGCAGATAAATTTGTTTCACAACTGAAAATATATTCAGTAATATAAATTATACTTTTATTACATGAGTCTGAAACAGAGTCTTAAGTTTTTTCTTTCTGACCTTATTCCCTGTGGCACAGGTAGAAAATATATCCAAGCCTCACCTCTAGGTACATAATCTGGAAACTCCGGAAGATATACGTTTGAACAGCTTGAGCAGTAGAGGAAAAAAATTAAGTCTCCCAATCCAGTGATAAGTGTTCGCGGTTCAATTAACATTACTGATTAATTAACAATTAATCAGTTTCATTAACATTATCGACCTTTTACTCAACTAATTCTAGATCATTCCCTTGGGTGTAAATCACTGATCTATGTGTAAACTTTATATAAAGAATGACTGTGTGTGTTTGTGTGTGTTTGAGTGAAATTGACATTGCAGATTGTGTTTAAACTTACTTTAAATACAGAAAACAAAATACAAATGCTAAGTATCATGTCTTTTAATCTCACAAAATCTTAATTAAGGGTGAAGTGTGGTTTGGATTATGCCTCAGAAAGACACGCAGCAACATAGAACCAGTCTCCCCAGCTAAATAAAGATGATTAATTTGGAATTGTTTGAAGTTTGTTTACTTAATGCATACATAACAGGAGGATTACCCAGGCAAATAAGATGCCGCAGGAATCAAATATCAAAACAGAAGGGGGAAAAAAGGAAATAAAGATACCCACAGCAAGGTACCTGTGGAATTTAAACCAGCATCTCTTCACTGAAAAGACAGAAGATTAAGGCAAGATGAGAGAAAAATTTCATATTTGTTTCACACTTAAGTTAGCTTTGCATATGAGCTTTCTTGTCAGTTGTTTGGTTTCAGTAAAGCTAAAGTACAAGAATTTTTGAAAATACATGCCCTTGATGTTGCCACCTGCTCTTCTTGGGATTTTTTTTTGCTTTTTTTCTCTTAGCCAATATTTAATATCTTCTTAGTTTTTTTATGCACACATACATGTATATAGGCACATATATATCCCTTCCTCTAGCATTACAGTTAAAATAAGAAGGGTTTATAGGAAGTGAAAGAGAAGCAGTTTTTGCAAGTTACTCTTACTTTGAAACAGGTTGGCAACAAGCAAATTTATCTACACACATTTGTTGACAGGAAGTGTTAAACTTTAAAGGAAAAGCAAACAATAACTCCTCATCAACATGTCTACATTTCCCTCATTTTGCTGGTTAAGCAAACTGAGATATCAATTACTTGATTTGAAAAAAATGTGTGTATACACTCCTGATATTAAGTCTAAAGGACTTCTCAATCAGTCTTTTCTTATGAAAAGACCATTTTTTTTACAAAACTGCCACCTTAAAAAATAAAAGCTGTATGAAGAACACCATGTAAGTCTGAATGAGTACCTGAAAAGATCATTAAATGTTCTCAGAAACGGCTGATGGCAAGGCCTATAAACTTAGATTGCAGAATGGGAGCTAGCATCTTGAAAAAGATCTTGTGGGTTAAGACCTTGATGTGAAGCTTGGATATTATCTTCTTTGGCTGATACTATAGAGAGTTTCTTGCTCTGTACAAAAACTGCTTAGATCTTTGTCAATTTACTCTTGTTTACCTTTCCCAATGATCTTCTGAGTGCAGTGGAAGTCTGGTACATGTGGTTCCACAGAGGATGCAGAAGTAGGTGTAGTCCGATGATGTATATTTAGTATAAAAGTACTAGAAATATAGGTGATCTACCTTTCTTGCTCTTCTTGTTGGTTATCATGTTGAGAAAGAAAATATTGCGAGACCTGGAGACATAAAAGAAATGTCCCAAATAAAGCTGAAGCAGAGGAAAGGGGGTTTGCCGTTCTTGTCACTGAAGAAAAGGAGTACCGCTAGTGATATTCCCTATGTAGCACAGACCTGAACTGGGGAGTCTTAGCCCTCATAATAACACATACTAAACAAAACAATTGTCCAACTGCAATAATGAGCTAGACTATTCTTCATATCTGTTAAGAGAAAAAAAAAAAGTAGATATAATCTTGCAGACAAGTATTTAATTTCTTTCTGACAGGGTAAAGAGCTGCTCTGCTTCATTATCGTAGTACATATTCTGTAAAGAACCACACTGGGATTCTTATCAAGAAAGAGGGGGGAGAAACGAACCAACACACTCACAAAACTTGTAAACCACATTTGGGTAATTTCTGTTTGTTTAGATAGGTCTCCTATCTGCTATGATTATCCCCAATCATTGTCATTGGGGAAGAGCTAATAAGAGGAAAGGTATATATATTTTAGTTTTCTAGGTTGTATAGGTAGTCTTACCCACTTGTCTGGGTCCAGGAGCCCCATACAGAAGTACATGCCATGAAGTGAACGTCTACTGAATAACTGGTAGATGGAGATACTCGGCTGTCTTTGAAGTGCCCAATGTCATGTAACCCTAAAGGTAAAAATAGATTTTTCCTGTTGCCAAAAGGTTTTGCCTCAGAAATAGAAAAAAATAACCCCCTCTTAACCACTTTTATCATCTGTAGCATGTTCTTTAGGCACAAACCCAGGGGACCTTCCTCAGCTCTGTGACTGTTACCGTACAAGAGACGGGCCTATGGGCTGTAGCACAGCAAATTCAGCACACAAAGACAACACTTTTGCTTAAAGGGACAACTGTATTTACCTCATCATTTATAAGTATAACCCTTATTAATTCAGAAGCAGGTTTGGTTTTTTTAAGGTAACAAATTCAGGCCTCCAGAGAAATACTGTTTACAAATGGGCGCATGTGAACCATGACCAATGTTAATGTATCACCTGTGCCTCATCTGAGGTACAGATACAAGAAAGAACATTTAACTATATACTTGGTCGCTTTGATTTGGTAATTTAAAACATTTTATTTCCCCGCTGAAACAAACCCTGCCTCCAAAACCCCCAAAAGTAATGACAGTTTTCACAGTGCCCTTGTCCCGTCATTTCCTAGGCCATTGAATAACTTCTCCCTAACCAGCAGCCTTTAGAAAGTTCTGACGTCTCAAAACTGAAAACACGCCAAAAATTAAGCTACTCACACAGCTAATTACTCAAACTCGAGCCGCTGCCGCCGCACCACAGGCTGAGGCGGTGGGCTGCCGCCGACACCCCCTCACAGCGCCTGATTGACGCTCCCTGCAGCCATTCACAGCTCGCGCTGCCCGCTGGGCGCAGCGCGATTGGTCGAGGAGGTAGCGGTGGGCGGGCGCAGCGCTGGGGTAGAAGCCGTAGGTGCGGGCACTCCCGCTACCTGCTGGTGCTGCGGGGCGCGGCGGTTCCTTGCGGGGTGACCTCTCTATTGCTGCCTTCTCGCGGGTAGCGAGCGCAGCCTCATCGCTCGCTTCTCTCTGCACTGCCCTCCTTGTCTTGAGGGAGGGAGGGAAGGAAGGAAGGAGAGGGGGGTCGCCTGAGATTGCAAAATGGCTGACAGCCGGGACGACGCCTCGGACCAGCTGAAGCTGTGGCGGAGCCAGCGGGGCTCGCAGGTACCCGCCGGGGCTTCGCGGGGCGGGCGGCGAGGCCTGAGGGGCTGCGCGGTCTGAGGGGCTGCGACCCTCGGTACCACGCTCACTGCGGGGCCGCTAACGGTCCGGCCCGCCGCCGGCGGGGGGACGGCGGACGGTTGTCCTCCCCTCCATTACGGGGGAGCGGGTGAGCCCCGGTCCCGGAGGGGTCCCGGGTTATCCGGGTGGCCTCGGCCCGTACCCCGGAGCTCGCCTTGGGCCCGTGCCCGGGTAAACCGAAGCAGGAAGGGGGCGGCGGCCGCCAGCTGGGACGGAGAGACAAGGGCGGTCAGCGCTGCGGGCGCGGCCTGGTCACAGCCCCCCGCACAGGCGGGAGCGGCGCTTCCCCGCACCCAAACGGGCTGCCACTTGGGCAATTATTATTTGGATTTTTATATATTTTTTTTCCATCTCAAATCGAATATTCATGTTTTCAGTTCCGATGTCACATGGGTAGAACCCAGTGCAAAACGTAACGAGGGAATAAAACAAAAGATAAGGCGCATTCGGCAATAGGTGGAGGTTTCCTTACCGGGTTGGAGCCGTTTGGGGCAAGCTGTTGCCCGAAATAATAAGGACTTGTAATTGACAGCGTGGCGCTGAGTCTCCTGAAGATGTAGGATATACCCCGAAATAGTTGGGAAAAGTAGATAAACGCTGCAAAAGTTGATTTCCTTTCTTCAAATCCCTGCGGCAGTTTTTACTATGTATTTTCTTACAGAAGAAGCACGTATTCGGCATTAAATACTCTTTTCAGCCGGTTATGCTAAGCAGGAGTCTTACAAGACACAAGTCAGTTCCCACTGTTGGTAGTTGTTAAGTCATCTTGATGTTATTTTTTTTCCCCTTGGCTCTAAGGTACTGTATGAAAGCTGCCTTCCAGTGCCGAGTTGTGACTTTGTCATATCCTAGCATGTTTCATAGTAATTTCTTTTTGTACTGTGAGTAATATTTTTTTTTTTGTATGGATGTCAGCTTTTCTATAACAAAGCAGTATTTGAGCCAAGCCAAGGTTAATTTAAAGATTGGGAGGCAACCCAAACTCTTTGTTGCATAAGGAGTCATGAGACCTTAAGATAGAAAGGAGGGAGGACTTATTAGAATTTTAAAGTGGCTTGTATAAGGTGCAAAGTATCAGTAATGCCTGGAAATATGTACTTTGATGTGTGGTGTTTACCACAGCTGTGACTAAAATTCTCCTGGCTTTGTTTCCCTCCTTTCTGTCGTGACAGGTTAGTGCCGTAAGGAAATATGTATGCAGATTTGAAAGTTCTTATCTTTTAAGGTTTTGACTGCATGCAACTCCCAACCATATGAAAATACAGGCATCAAACAAACTCAAGTCCAAAAGTAGCAGGAGAATTCTTTGTAAAACTACTGTGGGGGTTTTTTCTCCCCCTTCACCCCGATGGAACTTGTTTTGTGCCCCCTGCATAATGTTATCCTGAAACTAAAGTGAATATATCCTCTTTTTTTCTAATTAAAAAAAGTAGTTTGTACTTCTAACGTGAACATTAAAAAAACCTTCCAGGAAGTCTGCCTGCATAAAAGAGACTGTACAGCCACAAAACTGTTAAATTTTTTGATAGGTTTAGTTCCAAAATCTTGTGGGTTTAGTTATTGCTACAACTGGTCTTAAATGTTAGCATTAAAGAAGTGTTTTTCAGACCACAGTTGTTTTGAAACAATCGTTCGTGTGTTTGAGAAGGGCTGTGTTACTTCTACAAACTTTTATCCTTTGTTGTGTGCATAGTTTACAAATAACATATAAGGTTTTTTCTACCCTTGAGGTAATTACACAGAAGGTATTATAAAGGCATAGATGAATCAAAAGGACTCAAAAAGTCTCCTTAAGACTAAGATTTCACTTTTGTTTTTTTCTTCTGTCTTTTACGAAGCCCTTGCAAGGACTTTGTGGAGGACAAGGTCATAGGTGTAGGTATACATGTTATAGTCCCATGGTTAAACCTACTGGGTTTCTCTGAATTGACAAAGAACTCCAGGATAAACAAAGCACCAATTCAGCCTAACTTTTGTGTGTCTCAGTGGGCTGAGTGAAACTTGGTCGCTGCTTCAAGATGACATAAATATTAATGATTTTTAAAAGCCTCTGTATGGACTGGAAGAGTCTTAAAAGCGATGTCACATGCTAAAAAAGAGTTGATATAATCCAGTCTCCAAGTTTGCTTTTCTTAGAATTGTAGTAGTCAGGATTGATAAATGGTGTTGAAGCTCTGCACGGGATTTTTTGTGTAGCAGTGTCACAGGGTGCCTCAGAGCAGGGATGAAGTGGAAGTCTCTGTGTGTACGTAGAACACGTGGGAAGGATGGAAATGTCTGTAACAAATGACAACACAAGGAGGTTGGAGAGGAAAATGCAGAAGCTTAGGATGCCATTGGCAGGATCTGTTCTTTTTTGTCACTTAGTGGGTTTGCCAGTCTTAAATGAGTATGACAGTCATCAGTACAAAAAAACCCAATGAATTTATTATTACGAAAACTAATACAGTGGGTTTTAGCTGTGGGAAACTTGAAACTTTTAATTGGCAAAACTAATGAAGAGAAAAGAAGAATACTGGCAGTGCTGGAAGCTGGAGTCAAAAAAAAAAAA